>NMRA01000109.1:716872-866376 GCA_002633005.1 Phoronis australis | reverse complement strand
AGTGCACTGTAGTCGATAACTCAGTGCGGCAGAGATTGTGGCTGAAAGTGGAGGTGTAGACGCCAGCGCGGTTCCTAAAGTTTGCGAACATGAGAAGAAAAGAAAGTGACAAAGTGTTCAAGTATTACATTTTGAAGTTAATCGATGACCCGTTACAATAATTTGTTACTGGTATCATAATTCACATTGCTAAACCGCGGTCTCTGAGGCCGTCGTTGCACTCAATGTTATCGATGGCATCGATCTTAATCTAAAAGGTCGGGGATTCGCGTTTCCTATTAGCACAGGGCGGTAATCACCAATCGTCAAAAGTAGGGGATGGGCGCTTAACCGAGAGGTGGGCGCTTAATTGGAAATCTTCAAAAATAGCAGGGGGCGGTTAACCGAGCAGTGGGCGGTTAAATCGAAAATCCACCTAAAGTAGGGGTGGGCGGTTAACTGAGCATGGGCGTTAACCCGAACGATTACGGTATGTTGGCCGAAGCCAGTCATCCATCATTTTGACTGTAGGTAAAGAAAAGACTATACATTCCTTTCTGATGTTTGTGGTCCAAGGGTTTGTTTCAAGGTACTTAAACTACACGGTCAGCGTACTCATAAACACCGGCACGAATGCATGAACACGACTAACAGACGTGCAAACACCGTCCACTGACTCACAAACACAGGAACGGACTCACAAAACACGATCCACACACCCAAATACACGGGACACGGACTCATATTCTCGAGGAAACACGGTTAACGGACCGCCAAACACGGGTCACGGACTCATCGGCTTCATGGGTAAGCTGACATCTCCATTTTGTCCGTAAACTGTGTTTGGCGGTGCGTTAACCATGTTTCCTCGGGAATATGAGTCCATGTCCCGTGTATTTGGGTGCGTGGCTCGTGTTTTGTGAGTCCGTTCCCGTGTTTGTGAGTCAGTGGACAGTGTTTGCAGGTCCGTGAGTCGTGTTCATGCGTTTGTGATCGTGTTTATGAGTCCGTTGTCCATGTAGTTTAGGTACCTTGTGTTTGTACATGGTCACTCAGTCATTGTCTTGGCAATGTCAGGGATATTGACATAATTNCCATGTTTCCTCGGGAATATGAGTCCATGTCCCGTGTATTTGGGTGCGTGGCTCGTGTTTTGTGAGTCCGTTCCCGTGTTTGTGAGTCAGTGGACAGTGTTTGCAGGTCCGTGAGTCGTGTTCACGCGTTTGTGCTCGTGTTTATGAGTCCGTTGACCGTGTAGTTTAGGTACCTTGTGTTTGTACATGGTCACTCAGTCATTGTCTTGGCAATGTCAGGGATATTGACATAATTAGTAGCTTGTTGAAGCCACTTCCCGGTAGAGCTGGATAGAAAACTCTTCAGTAAGTACTGGAATCTTTGGTCTGAAAATCCAATATATTCATTGTTGATCATGCTTTTAAGCTGAGAAACTTCCGACGTTCAATCCTGTCTGTCTTGTAATTTCCAAAGTGGCATTTGTGCAGTGGTGGCTTGTTATGAGCCGATATTTGGATTGTATGAAATACTTATATGTATTGAAATTCAGTAGATTGGAAATAATATCGTGGTACTGTTTGATGAAATTGCTATGGCGTTAGATATTGACTCCATTTTACATTTTTCATCATATTTTGTTGTTCATGGTGAAGTATAGTCCCCATTTTGTGCAAGTCTGTGTTCTTACACCTTACACATGATTTATGTCTGGCTGTTTAGTACCCTAATCTTCCACCAGCTTATTTGCTCAGCCTCCTTATCAAAGGACGTTTGTCTGTTGCCCTGGACAGGTGGTAAATGACTGTACCTGTATTGTGACACCTGCTGACTACTTGATGCTGGTTTTTTCAGGTCACAAATTCATTTCAGGTCATGTGTGAGGATTTGTTCTCTAGATGTCCTTCATTGAAGGCTTGCTCTTGGCAAGAGGATGTACCGTAATTGATAACGGGTCATACTGAATTAATGAGCTAATAATCACCTTGCGGGCATCCCTGTATTTGTACCTTGGTTGATACAGATGTAGCATTGTGTCCCTGGTTGTTACCTGTTATCATAGCTTATCCAGACAAGCAATATTATCACAGTGACTCAGGTGTTCTCAGACAGTCAAGGTACAGGCTCAAGTTATCACCTGGATGAGTCACCATAGATACCTTTTTCCTGTCTCTTGTTATAATTTCTACCACCATACCTTCTGTCCCCATTGTTAAGCATCCTGTCAGAAGTCATGAATAAGGAGCAATGTTGACTTTCCATGTTACACTCATTCATTGTGTTCAGAATAATACTATAGCACGTGGTTACCTGTAAAAAGCACTGCTGTTTGTGTGAAATGGATTGGCTGCCTTCTTTTTACAGTAAGAACTTTGTTTAGACTCATCTTTGTCCCATTGAGTGTTCCTTCCAACATAGTACACTAACAGTTGCTAGCAGTAAGTTGGTCATTCTTTTGCTTTATTTCTGTTACAAACTTGATCTTCACTTTCCAAGATACAGTAGTAATTTGCCTTGAAATTTTTTGCCACTAATGTTCTTTTTTCGAAATTATTTTCAATTCACGGAGTCCGAAACATCAGCTGTAACGTACTGTATCAGCCATCTGAAACAGATTTAAATGTCTAAACTCTGTGATCATTTTTTCTCCGACGAGGGAATTCTGTATTGAGCAGCAAACATGTACATTCTGCATTTAATAGATTTTTGATGCATGATCATTTCCATTATCTGTTGTTATCCGTGGACTTCCTGTTGATGCCTCTGAATGATGTGGCTGAGTTTTCCCTCGTGTGACGCATCATACTAATATGATTTCCCATCATTGGTGTTATTTGTCGGCATATTTTCTCGGCAACGTTCTCTTAATTTCATCGATTACAGGTGCTCATAGGATGTATGATTACTGTACTCCGGGTGTGCTGTGCAATTTATTAACGTCCTCTTGGTTAAAAATTCATGTTCCTGTACGCACTGTACATCTGTGGTGAGTGCGGCGATCCCTTTTGGCTGTCTGACTTATGCAGAAAAAAGATTCTTGTTTGCGTTTGAATGCTTCAGTGTTTACATAACTGCAACTGACAAAACACCATAGGTTAGGGTACTGAGCTCAGTTATTGAATGTTGTCATATAGTATGCCCAGCAGTCTGGCCCAAGTCTTGTTCTGGTCAGTGCTGAACTCTACTGTGTATCCTACTGGTACGCTGGGCGCTTAATTTGGGGAAGGGGAACTGTAAATTCAAGGGTTGGGTGTTATGCCAAGCATAGGGTTAAACTGGTGTGTTGTTCACTTGAGTAGCTGAATTGGATTTGTGTGCAAGAGTCAAGTGTGACACATGGTAGGACAATA
This sequence comes from Phoronis australis, assembly GCA_002633005.1. NCBI lineage: Eukaryota > Metazoa > Phoronida > Phoronidae > Phoronis > Phoronis australis. Next base: position 863,035 of record NMRA01000109.1, on the reverse strand, counting down.
AGTCATGATGCTTTATCTATGACTGTTAGTGTTTATTACTCACAGGTTAGCTGAGTTTCATTCACACATTGCACTAAGGCACTAACTGGGGTGAATCAGAATGCTTGGAACTAGGGTTGCAAGTGTTATAACCGACATTACGCAACAGTTAAAACTATTGAAACAGTTGCACCAGGGTTCACTTGGTGTGAGTACAGCTTAAGAAGTGTTGTGGAATTTCTTCCAGGTTGAGATATTCCTTTCTTATTTACACGAAGGCAAACATTCAATACTTGATTTCTCCCTTAATTACATTTGGTATCCATCAGTTGATGTGTGTGTGCACACATGTCAGTCTTCTTTAGATACTTTCCATCCTTAATATCAACTAATCTCATCTATCTGCCATTGATTGACTTGTTATTTCCGTTAAACATAGAGTTAACATGGAGTTAATCTGCTGTTTTATCGAAATCTCGTTTGTTGGAGCTTGCACATTCAGTCATTCATTGGAAGGTGAGAGGAAGATCTTAATTATTTGGTTTCAGTATTCTGTTATCATATTTTCTGAAACTCATTGAAATTCGAACCTTTAAATCGTCATTTTGATTGGACACTCGCAGTGACTTTGTGCTACTGTGTGTTTTCTGGTGTAATGCACATGTTCTCTGTTTCACCTGGGTAGCCTTTCAGCTCCTGTGTGGCAGCTGTCACGGCTCAGACTTGTCCTTCTGAGTCTGACCAGAATATTTCACTGCCACTTTTGAGTGGCAGTGAAATGAACACTCAGAGTTAATATACAGTAATTCTCTACTTTGCACAAAAATAATTGCTAAAACTGTTTTTTTCCACTTTTCAAAGGCTGATCATTGAGAAATAATGGAAAATTTACCATAAGGTGTTTTGTGACATCTACACAGTACAAGCCTTGCTAGTACTAGACTTAAATTTTCTTAATCTTCATTTCCATGGAGAAATTAGAGTATTTTACTTAATGTTTATACACAAGGAACAATTCTCACAGCCCACTGGCTCTAGTGGGTCCACTTCAGTCACATTTACACAACATTATTGCAAACTGGGTCAGCACGTGTCTTATACACGAAGTCTGTTTGCACATGCTCGCATACATTAACAATAGCGAACGTCCATACCATGTGGAATACCAATGGATCATCCATATATATGCTAGCTGTTGCGCTAGCGGAACAGAGATAATCCCTTGTCCTTGCCCCAGTTTGTGTTTAGACGTGTAATTGACACTGGAGCAACTGATGGAGTTCATCTTGCTCTAACTCTCAAACCAGTGTCAAAAGTGGCCGCCCCAGTGTCAACTTGTTCGGTGTCTGCATGTTTATACTCATACTTGCACCCAATCAGCTACTCCGCATCATGTAAACCTGGCTTTACAAGGGCTCTGTTCAGGAGACCCTTCACTACCACCCACCTCTCAAAATCTAATGTAGCACTGACATCTATCTGAAATTTTCAAAAAAATAATTGAACCCTGATGTCTACCACCTGATTTTTTAATTCATTCATTTTTATTATGTTCTGGACGTGCATCAATGTCATATACTGTATGTTCTGTCGGTTCTTAGAGAGGCCGAGGAAAAGGTGTTGCCTTCCCAAAGTTGTGACCTCTAACACTTATGAAGTTCCTGCTTTTAGATATCTGTGGCTAATTATGGAAGACTCTGGACTTGAGCCTATTAGTGGAATGCTGGAGTGTTCCTGAGCTAACAAATTAGAGCTGACCTCATTAATTTGGACTTGTGATCAAGGGAGGTGGCTCCTGTCTAAGACTTGCCAGAAACAACATGCTGGAAGCTTGAATATGGTTCTCTTGCTGAGTTTAACAAGGCACTCAGGACTTTTGATGTGATAAGTGTGAGTTTTCTCTGGGTTTCAGAGTTGAAATTAGAATTGACCACTTTCATTTAGAGACATTTTGCAATCTTGGGCCTGTGGTACAATCGGTGTTCTCAAAACTCGGCCAAGTAAGTGTTGCACATTGAGTAAATTTGTACTCACTCACGCTGTGTGATTGGTTTTAAGTTTCAAATCTTGAGGACTTGGCAGTGTAGAGATTAAATCTTGGACACTGGTGTTGTGTAGAAAAAGTTGCAATGTTGCTTATACACAAAACCTTTTGTAGGTGTTGGGTTCATAAATGTTGTAAGTCTAGTGATGAGAAAATATCTTCTTGAATACTTGTTATAGTAAGGGTGTACTCTGTTGACTTGCTGGTTACGTGGTGGTAACTCGAAGCCATGGTGAAAGGTCAGGGTCATCACAAATTGAATACATATGATTCTGCTGATTGGTCTAGTGCAGTTCACCTGCAGCTTTAGGCAAACTCTGTTCTGTGCTGCACAAATCTGTTGTAAGTGGTACAGACTATTCACATTCTTTCTACCATGGTATAGTACGGTCCGGTCCGGTACAGTATGGTACAGTAAGATCTCGCCAGTTCAGGAAGACACAGCCCCATGTAATGCTTAACCATTTTCAAGTTCCAGGCCAAAGCTATAGTCTAACGTTATTTTGAAAAAATTATGGCTATTAGCAGCCTTTGAAAATGAAATTGGTGATTTTGGCCATTATTTTAGTTTGCATTCAAACCTGGAACCTTTTGCAGTCACAGTCAAACACTACGCTGGCAAAGCTCAATTCCACTCGACAAATGGCAAAGTCACAGACCTTGATTTTAGCAGAATTTCCGGCTGACAACGACGAAAATTGGTAATTTGTAATAAAGTCACAAAAACTAAGTGGTTTTATTGTTTTAAAGCTCTGTCACAGCTAATAACTCCAAGAAGCATATCACATTCAATAATCATTCTAAAATGTGTTTGGTCATAAAAACGATGATGTCCCTGTATAGAGTATCCTGATGCAGGCCTTTATCAGTTGTTGAATATACAATCAGGACGTATGACATTGCCACATGTTCATCCTGATTGCAATTTCAGTGCTGCATAATTAGTACTTGTTTCCAAAAATGTACTTTTATGACACAGAAGTGCATTAAAACCAGGATATGCCGCTCTTTGTTGATTGAAAATGCTAGCACTTTTGATGACAAATTTGGGTAATACAGTAAAAATTCTAAAGTTTATTTCTATTTTTCACAGGCTTACCACATTGTCCACCATATTGTTCCCCAAACTGAAGAATTTTTACCATGGTTGGATGGAACGTGCCTGCATTTTGAGAATCGGCTTCATCCACTGAAAAACGGACATCAAATTGGTTCTCAAAATGTGGGCACATTATACCCGTTTTACCCGACTTGCCGTGTGTGAAATCAATTTCTGGATGAGCTTGGCAAAATACAACCGCCTTTTAATGTGAAAATGATGACATAAGTATCGTTTACACTACAAAAGTTGACACGGTACAGCCGACACGGAACAAGTTTTTCCAGCGCAAGTATGTGTGTAAACGGGAGTGAACTGGAGCAAATTGACACTGCGGTGACAACTTTTGCCACCCGTTTGTGAGGTTGAGCAATTTGCGCTAGAACATCGTGTTCCCCGTCAATTATGTGTCTAAACGCGAAATATGAGGCAAGGCGGAAAGGATCATCTCTACTGCGCTTGTGTAATGTATGACCTAAATGCAGCTCTGTCTCTTCAACTCCCGTCATTTGTAAACCTGCGCAGCACGTGTGATCCGTTCTCCAGCCTACAATTTCGGTCTTGCCACAGTTAGTGAGTTGTGTGTTAAGGGAAAGACACTTGACACCAATAAATTTGCTCTGTGCTTCTTATTAATCTCTAATGGTGATGAACTAGTTTCAAATTATCTCTAGATTTTCTGTTTCTCTTCACATCTGTTCCTTGTTTGGGACAAGTGACTGTACTTTAGTTTCTGGGACTTGTCAAGAAAGACCATAACTAGTTATGAAATACACACGGACAGCTCTGTCTATGGGTGTAGGAGTGTGAAGGGTTACCACCAGTTGTAATGAGTCTGTCATCGCTGGAGGTTAGTAGTAGTACCCTGATACAGAAACCATGTATAGACTAGTTAAAACAGGTGTTATCTGACCCTTGTGGTGTCACCTTACATGACTTGTAATGAGGATCATTGGTTGTATAAAGTTTTATCCTATTTCAAGTGCTGGTTAAATGTCAGCTCAAGTCCATCAACTGCATGGTATTGGGTAACAGTTTTGGTAAAGTTGTTATTACTGGGCTGGCAGAGTATTCATTTAGGTGAGGCTCATAACTGTTGGTTAGAAGGAGGCAGCTGGATGGTCAGGGTGTCATCTATCTGGTTGGCCCAAAATTCCTTACCTAGCCATGTAGTATGTGTACAGTATATCCAGTAAATTTACTGCCATTTTTTATGGCTCATAATATGCGCTGTCATGCTAGGGGGGGGACTTTCCTCAACTTGTCACGGTTTTTGTTCCAATGCTGAATTATTATAATGCTTTCTCACACTCAAGTTAAGACTGAAAATTGAGCCAATTGACCAATAATGCTTGTAATCTTGCCAGCACTGTATTTGAGCTAGTCGCACACACATGAGAGGTCGAAGCGCAAACCACTATGCCAAGTTTTCCTGTACAACAGTGTTTGCCACATCTGCAAACGCAAGCATTTATAAAGCATTGCTGCATGTGTGCTTTTGGTGACTGTAGACTGTAGCACAAAATACATGGATCACACTTGTAGGTGCTTCCTGCACCTGACCACTTGAACATTCACTCAGTTTCACTGAGCCATGACCTGTTGTTGTTGGCCTAATTTAAAGTAGTAGAAACAATCTTAAAATGGCCACACCTCCTTTCGAAATTGATCACAATTTTCCCAGCAGGTTGCAGGTACTTACAGGTAGGGGACATGTGGTGAACAAAGGCTCAACCCATGTTCAAAGGTCTGAAGTGAACATTGCGTTGTTTGTAATATGAGTGATCTTTACCAACTGGTACTGTGTGCTTTAGGATGACTGTGGGGTTGTAAAAAGCATCCCCTGAAATGGCAGATAACAACACTTGTCATTTGAGCATACTAGAGTTGAAAGCAGGGGTCTACTGTAACATACAAATAAAAATTAAAAAATTAAGTTTTAGAATGCATTGAATTATTGTATAGATTAAGAAATTATTTGTGTAAAAGATTCTTCTGGTACACCCTTTCTGATCATGTTGAAATGAAGTCTTTCAAACTGTAATGCAGATTATAAATTTGGTTACGCCCACCGAATTATTTGAAAAACCCCTTGGCTCCACCCTGTGTTATATGCTCCCTTTATTTAATGTGATAACATCAAATTTCGTCAAATGTTTATCAATCAAATTTATTGCTGTTGTGGCATGCACTTCGTATAATTTGAACGGGAGTTTTGTACACTAACGAATCTCATGGCGGAAGCTAATGCGGTAGATGCTTCGCTTGTAATACGTGGCGATGTCTTGCGTGATCTTGTGTTTTGCCATTGTTCCTGTGTCTACCGAATACACGCGTTTTCTTAACTGGAATACTGGCCCTTTTGTGAATCTGTACTAATCCAAGGTATAAAAAATGTACCGTAAGATATGGCTACCGAGCTTAAATGCCTTTAGTATTGACCTGGGTATGTTTGACCTGCCAAAGTATTTGTCTTGTACTATTAGTGCTCACAGGTGCAATGCCCTTTTTGAGAAAACTTATTTCTGTAAATAGTCTCTCCCATAGCAACTTAATTTCATAATTAAAGAAGTTTTCATGTAAATTGCGAAGTTAGTTGAACCGTTCAGACTGGCTTTGCTAGTTGACAGACACTGAAGTTACCACAGATTGGTCATAGATCATTGACTTTATCGTAATTTCTAACATATGAAGTATTGTATATATGGTTACAAAATAAAAGCAATGAATTGCTTGCAATGGTAGAATTCTGTCAACATATCATGCCGTGGAATGCTGCCAACATACCATGCCGTAGAATGATGTATATTTGAAAACATATCAAGTTATACCACAACATGTACCCTTATTGACAGCGTCACCTATGAGTGACTGAAAAATACTTTGACCTTTGCACCTCGACTTTGGTTCTCAAGAGTTTGTGTTGTGAACGTAGCTTTTATAAGTTTTGTTAGGGCCTCCATTTTTTCTGTATATAACCGTATTTGGAATTATTTAATCTCTGGCCCTGGTCATTTTGCCTTTATGGGAGGCTTTCAGAAAGAAACGGGATCTGATCACATGGGTCCAGTGACTCTTTTCACCACCTGGTTGTACCTGGAAGTACTTCCCCTTTGCAGCGGGTGGCATGAGGGAACATGTTTGACTTTGTTAAAAGACCTTTTTACAGTGTATGTGATAAGACGTGTTGCAATTTAAACAAAATTGAAACTGCCTTGATGTCCTCCAGAGGGTGCTAGTATCTAGTTCTTCATGAGAAGAAGCGTGTTCAATAGAGTGAGCGCCCGCGAGCGATTTGAGCGCCCTCGTCCTGAACAGCTGTGTTCACGTTAGCGCTCGCGAGCGCTCGCGAACAACCTCGAGAGCATGTTCGCTTAGATTTCCAAGATGGCATCCTGCGAAGGCTTCACGTCTGCAACATATGAACCCATTATGGTTCTGCAACACGAAAACTAACCTCAAAAGTTGACCGACTCATCCGAAACTGCGACTTAAATTGCGGGTCGCTGTAGCGAGGAACAGTTTCCTCGACGTAATTTTCGATTCTTGTCGGGCCAAAGCCTTCACGGTTGTTGTCTTGGGGCTGCCGATGTTAATAATTATTGGCAAAGATTAATCATATTTATAGCTCAGTACGCCATAGGAAGGACTGTTAGTGTTAAGCTCATCGGCTAAGACGTTCAACACAGTCTGCTTCAAAGTCGCCATACTGGATCGCACAGTGAGCGCTCACAGCTGTTCAGGAGCTGTTCCTTGTGTTCGCGAGTACACGCTAGCGGGCGCTCACTCTGTTGAACACGCTTCAGTTGTTGTTGCATCTTCAGGATTTCCCATTGCTTGACCTTGACCTCTACTTAATATAGGAATCTTGTGCAATTTACACATTTGTTAGCAAATGATATGGGACAAATGTAATTGAAAAGACCTTTCTGGTAATACCTTTAAGCCTTGCTGTAGTAAACAGAATAATTATACTGCAAAGTCAAATTAGAATTTCCATGGTTGATTGATTTCTGTGGTTACTGATTTTTTTACTTCTGCATTGATGAAGTTGGTTAATACCTGAAAGAATTTGCTCCTGGGTATGTTTAACAATTACACTTGGTGTTTGGTGTACCGTGTAATTACATCGTATTTTGCATCACTGTTCTCCCAATTAATATTCAGAGAATCGTTATGAAAATGCAGTACAGTAAATGTTCACAGTTGCAACCGACTGAAGAAATTATATTGTATTTCAATTTTATCTATTTATTACTTGTCTATGTATTGGACGGCTTTTTCATGAGTTATCTACTTAATGTTAATGGTGTTTCATAAGTAAAATCTTTTGAAACTTTCAACTGACACGGCGCAAGATGATTGTAGTTGTAGGCAGGGATGTGGAGTGCTCTTGCACAAAAATGCAAATTGCGGTCCAGTCATAGTTCATTATTATTATTACAATTATTACTGTTGTTGTTATACTTGTTGTTATGGTGCTTCTAATTCCCTCCAAATGTACGTAATTCGAGGTGAAATTTGCTTCAATGATTGTTCTTAGCACCTGATCAATGCTTTCATCAGTTGGCCCACTGTACATAAACAAGCATGTGATATGAACCCGGTATTCACTGTAAGCTGTGTGTAATGTGACAATTTCCTAATGAAATAAATGGTGGTCAGGGTTAAAATTAGATGGACAGGCACTGGACTGCTGACTGGCAAATCGTAAAAATTGCGTGAAAATTATCACCTGTATATATGTGCGTTTTTGGTGCAAGCACAATAGAGATGATCCGTCTTGCCCCAGTTTCACATTTAGACATATAGTTGACATGGAGAAAGATGATCGGACACGAGTTGCTCTACTTCACAAACGGGTGACAAAAGTTTTCACCGTGGGGGGTAGGGTGGGCAGCTGATCTGTGTCAACTTTTGTAGTGTAAACAGCACTATAATGGGAGACTTTCAGCAGGCACTTAACTAAAGTGAGGGGCCTGTCACTGTTACCACTTCCTGGCTATATCAGAAAGTACTTATTTGTTGGGCAGCTAGTGACATTTGGCTATGATGTTGTGTATTTGAGATCGGTCCCAAAACTGATTCAAATGCATGACCATAGCTTTATTAGTAGGGTAAAATACCGGTGTTGCCGAGCGTCCCTGATTCAATGAATCCTACCAAATGGCTGGAAGCCAATGTTGGGAAGATGTGGTTTCTAAGAAAATCACAAAAATAATTGTTCTTTATTTAAAGAAAGTTTCAGATGAATCTATTCAGTCATTATTTATGAGGTTTGGACATTGTCTAGGGTCCCACATAACCTTCACTCAGCGTCAGAATTGTTCAACAATTGTTGCTGAATATATTGCCAAGGTTGATTTGATCATCATCGGACACAATAAGGCCAAGGGAACAAGTGAAATTTTATCTGCCAATGCGAGTAAAAGTGGTGCTGGGCTGCTGGGCAAGTAGAAGTTCACTTGCCAGTCATCCAGGTGGCAAGCGAATTTTCAGAGTGGAAAAGCACTTTATCGTTTCCCAGATGATCATGAATAAATTTTCTCCTCCCTGTGCTGTTTTTATCATGAATTCAAGGTTACGGCGCAGTGCACTCCTACCAAGTTAGTAGATGTCACCAGTTATTCGATTCCTCAAGACAAAAGGTTACAGTGAGTGCAACATTTGGTGAGTCCTGTACAAAGGAATTGGTGGACTGGTCCGAAGCAGAGAAAAAGGGGAGAGAGACGGAAGACCTGTCCATGTGCAAGTGAAAAACCATATTTCTTGGAACTGACTTCTTATTGTACAAAACAGTGTAATTTTAGCCAAGATTATTTTATAAATAATAACATTGAAAACACATTTGAATTAAAATGATTGTTCTGTGTTGGATGATGTATCTTGAGTAGCCAGCCGGCTAGCTGTAGGAAGACTATTGTCAAAATAAAGTTAGGTACCACTGTGTTGAGCTCCGACGGTCCTCGAAATTGCACACAGCCTGGGTAGTTCTGCTTGTCATCTCGTCGTGAAACTAGTATAACATGTAGAGCTAAAGACTGACGGTGGGGGGGGGGGGNGGGGGGGGTGCATGTAAAATCTAGGAGTCAACCGCCACCCACCTTGCCCATTGCAGCCTTTTAAATGAAGAACACTTTCTTAGGTCATTCTCTGCCTTTTTGTAACAAAGAAAAGTATGTCATGGTTTTGAAAACGGTCCTCTTGTGACACGCGCACTTGCCATTTCCTTGAAGTTTTACGACATCTCTCGGGGAAAAGATTACAGCAAAATATGTTCTGAAATTTCGGTTGCTGGTATTAAAATATTAAAAACTTATAATGAAGTGAAACCAATTACAATAATTTGTTGTACCGTGTACGTAACCTAGTGAAAGAATAACAGTTGATTGGGGAATTGGCGAACAAAGAAGTTAGCGAATGGGTGATGCAATATTTCATGGCGCCGAAAGCCGACGCAAAGGTAGTGCTGCAATTTTAGCAGCAGAATAATGGTAGAACGCCAATTATTCCAACAACGGTAAATAATTTAGTGTACTCAAGGAAGAGTGTAGTTTTAATGACACTAATTGTGAGTCAGATTTTATCTGGTCAGTCTTTTACCCACATCGGCGCATAGTTGGGTATATTAGTACATTGTGTTTGACTTTGCACCAAGGCTACGTCTTGCGTTGCTGAGAATTCATCGACGTCGAAAGTTTCTTTGTAGAAATTCTGCATTTTCTAAAAACGATGCTAGCTCTAACAGATGGTGACATCAACGCACGAAACGATCATTTTTATTGATGTTGGTAGCAAGTTTGTGGTGAGCGACGCAAAACGGCCGGGCGATAGAACTTCGGGTTGGGCGAGTAGATTTTCTGGCTCACTTGCCCAGCAAGCAAGCAGGGTTTTGAAACCTGGGTATATCCCTGTTAGAAGCCTTTGAAACATGAAAACAGCTCTGCGTATAATTTTTGTCTGAATTAGTTTTACTGTATCCACAGGTTTTATACAAAACAGTTCTTAAATCTGTGCCATATGTACTGAATGATGCATGTCAGACCTACCTACCCTTGGTGAACCTGACTCTGGTTTGTCTATCCAGAGTTCATGTCATTAATTACTACCACCATCTCCAACTCACCTTGTTGATGGAATGCAAGGCAGTTTGATTATCATCCAACAGTTATCAACATCATTAGCATGTTAGTGTTACAACTTCTCTCTTGGGCTCTACCTCCCTGTCACTTTGGCCACATGTCTTGTGGCTTTTCAATAACAAGTCTTGTTTTGATTTTGCATTTATTGTCAAAATAGTGTGTGATTCTGGTTGTACCTTAGTTCTTTCTAGTTTCAATGTTTGTGCTATGTCCAGGGCAGTGTTTTTGCGGGGTTAACTTGTTTCAGCACTTGTTTTATCAAAGTTTAAGATTACATTTCACCCTGTTTAGCTTGCGTAAAAATGAAAATTGAATCGAGCCTTTTCAACTCTCATAAAATCTATCTCCTAATATTCCTTACGGTGATAGGGATCTATTTCCAGTACCAGCACGAACACTGAAACCATCAAATAAAAACGCTTCAGAATTTATTGCAATTGACAAACCATAAAATTGTGAATATGAAAGTGGCGCATGTGCACATTGCCGTTGACTTGAGTTTGTTACGGAAACAGAATCCTATCTACGTCACACATTTTATCAGTCAGCTTTAGGAGGCGAAATGTACTTTAATCTACAAATTTTAGATCCTCAATTGTATGTATGTACCGGTATGTATTTTCAGCAGCTTTCACTTGTCAATAGTCTAGAATGTCCATCAGTCAATGTCAACTTCAAATCAGATTAGTTAACCTCAAGAAAAAACAGGGTCATTGCTGTGCTGCTTTGCTTCATTGATGAAATATGCAGCTTTTGTTCTGTCAATATTCAGTGAATTGTTTAAGGCAGGATATGGAAAGCCCATCTATCCCTTGTCACATTTGAAGATGATTGCGAAGTGAGAACATTTCTGATCCCGAAGCATGAAAGTCGAAGTTGTTTTGCATGAGAAAATCAACTGAAAAGGCACACGAATATTATACGCACGCACACGCACCTTGGAATTTTTCATGTGAGTGATAGGTAACTCAAACAAACAAAATACATTAGCTGCTTGAGGATTTTGGAAGCTCAGCATCGGTCTGCTTTCATCATCATTTAGTTTAAATCCAGGCTTTCTTTTGATTGAAAACTTTCAATGATGCTGTTTGAAACTTTTGTTGGCCATGATGTGATGCTGAGTGTTCGAGACGATCCATAATATTCAGGTTTTGTAGTGAAGTGAGCTTTGAAGTTTTCTACTTGACAAGAAAAATTTTACTTAGTCAAATTTCTGAACCAATAGTTACTGTTCAGTTATTAATTTAGATTCTTTTGTTTCAGCACTCACCAAACAACATTTGATAAGAGTTTTATCATTTGTAGCTAAAATTATTTATATCCTAAATTGAAACTTTACTGTTTTCTCCGTTTTTTCCTATATTACTTGGCACTTTTGTCTGTGCTGTCTGTTTATCTATAGCATGCCAGCACCAGCTTGCAGTAAGTACGATAAAATTTCAGCAGTTTCAGACAAAAACAATTGCCCTTCTCATTTTTCAATGTCTCCTTACATTGGTCTATGTGCCCAGTTTTCAAAAGTTTGTGTGATTATAGATATCATAAAAAATTGAACGTAGTAAAACTTTAATTCAAATGGTGCAACATGTTCTTATGTAAAAATGAAAAAATAAAGTTCAGCAGTACGCCATATTGTCTCCTGTATTGGTGAGTTGTTTACCATACAGTGAACTAGGTTCTGTGAAGGGAACATCTGGCTGTCCTTTGCTGTTAATTCCCTGACCAGAGTTGCTCACTCACCACAGCTATTATCCGTCTCTGCTAATTAATTGAATGATGTCTGTCTCTGTGTGCCCATGTAATGCACATGTCACCACAGAGATCCCAGTTGCTCATTCTGCCACTGATGGGTGCCTAAAGCCAGCATGGCCTCTGCCTGAATGGCTGCAATGTTTAGCCCAAGTCACCAGGCTTTGTAATGTATGACTGAAGGAGTTATCATAATATTGATTCTAGCCAAACCCCTGTTGTGTTCACTCCATTATTACCCATGATTGACCAAATGGATTCACTGGCTTTCCTGTCCATTCTTCACCTGTCTTTATCAAACAGAATATTTTTAATGTCTGCGCTTTGGATTTTAATTAGTTTGCAGGTTGGCTTTTGTTTTTAATTTGAAGGTCGTTTTTTGTCTGAAAGCAATGTTGTTATGAAATTTTTGTCTTCCCAAATGGACATGTAGTGTAGTACAATTAAATGGAAAATTCTGGACTGTGACAATTTGAAATCGGTGTTTGTAAAAAGACCCAAAAATGTCTTCCTGGGCAACTTCAAAATTTGACAACCCATGTGGTTGGAGTAAAGTGTCTTAATCTTCATGGGCGCCCGTGCGAGTGAGGTCAATTTTCTACTCGCATTGTACTTTTTCCGCTCATATTCGAGCATGTACTCACTCATATCGAGCCCTCGTCTGTGTTGATTGTTTGTTGTCGTCATTGGTCTACAACCTACTCATGGTTGTAGGCCGGTACGTGTGCACACAGTTACCGCGTAAATACTTGGAAACTCGCTATTCTCATTAGCGGTATTCTTACTTGCTTGTGACTACTCGGAATAGCGCTTTTTTCCTGTGCGGCAAGTTTGGCAGGTATATTACCGCTAATGACTGCATTACTTGATACGCGGCAGCGAACACCAAACGAAGCATTTACAGTAACGGAAATCCTTACTTCGCGCAAGCACATTACAAGCTACATTTCTTGCAGAGTTGAAAACAACATGTAGACTGAAAAATCTATGTACTGAAAAATCTATGTACTGAAAAATCTATGTACTGAAAAATCTATACATGTGCTTCTTGATCTCTTTGTGGAGCAAGTCCCAGGTCTCCGGAGGGTTGTCTGGTATCAGGAGCGATAATGTGATATATGCCCAATGGGAGAAAAGATTAGATGAAATTTATTGTAGGTTTTCAATGTTTTGAGAGGTTTTAAACAGCTGCTGGTAAACTGTCACATTTGCCCCCTAGAGTGAATCCATGACTGGTTTACTGACAGGCATTCTTTACGCATTCTTTACCAGTTTCAACTCAGTTGGCGTTGCTCTCCAGAGCAGTAGTTACCAAAGTCAATGACAAGGGCGTCTTAAAAAAACGGGTTTCGTTAAGGAAACTGAACACATGAGAATGGTCGCATTAACGAAATTAAAAGCGGATTTAGGTAAAAAATTAATACGCAGTTTTCTCAATTTAACATATAAATAGGGCTTTTGCCTGTGGTTGTTGAGCTCAGATAAGTAGTTTGTTGATTGATACTCAATGTGGTGAAGTTTGAAACTAGAATGATGTATGAGGTGAGATGAAGAAAAGACCATTAGTTTCGGTTCTGGTGATACAGTTGTCAATTAAGTCTCTCTTTCTGTTTTGACTGAGCAGTTTCTGAGTTTCACTCACTATCGTTGTTCAGGAATAAGATTGTCTGTCCAGCTGTTTAGATCAGGTCTAGGTGGCGATACAGTATTTATATACTCGTGTGCAACGCCTCTTACAGTTCATGTGAAAGTTTGATGGAAACTTTTGGAACTGTTGAGGTTCATAACCATTTTAACTTAAGTTCTTGACAGGATTGTAAAGTGTGCAAGATGTTGTTTGTCAGCAAAATTGTTTACTGGGGGACTGTTTTGGTTTTGTAACTAGTGATTACTGTTGTTTGCATATTAAATGTAATGCCCTATGTTTGTTGTGTTTCAGAGCTGAAGATGACAGCCAATCAGATTGTCCGGAGTTGACCTATCTGCTGATCTGCTGTTGAGAAGGAACGAGAAAAAGACGTCAAGATGACGAGCAGTGGTGCAGTGCCTCGTGGTAAACAGGTCAAGTGTAAGGTGCTTTTGTTGGACGACACCATGCCAACGTTCCAGGTCTCGGTAAGTCAGCCATTACTGACAATTCAGATAAGGGCCTGTCGATAAAGGTGGTACAGCTGAAATATAAAAAAATAATTGCAGGCGGTCTAATACACGTTGTACCAGACGTGCGCAGGCCTCGCATGTGGGCCCATTGCACTGATCACCTGGAAATATTTTTATGCTTTATTAATATATGGTTAAAACCGAGCTGAGGAGCTAGAAACCTGGCTCAAGGGTTTAGCAGTGTGACCTGGTGGGATCTGAACCCACGACCTCGAGTAAAGAAAGCGGGCACTTAGTCAACCAGGCCACACTGCCTCCTCGATACAGCTGAAATGGTATAGCTTAAATTTCAGAAAAGTGATTTCTGTTGTGGGTTGATTGTTTTTTAAAATGTGAATTATGATAGAAAAGCATTTGCAGTCACTTAGCCTAGGACCGTTTTTGCTACATCGCACGTGTGACCGTTGGAAAAACAAGCTGGGTCCTCTGTTATGGTCTGTTCTTTACTCACACCCAAGTTTCAAAATCTTTATATTGTTTAGTGCTGGACTTCCAGCATTATGCTAGTTTGTTTAGTAGGCTGCGTGATCCATTGGTTGCATGCAACTTAAAGAGTTGTAACGCTTATCACTTGTGCTGGACTTCTTGATATTTACTATCTCTCGTATCTTTATGCTGAGATGACCATCCACACGTAATGCATTTTCTCATGGGCGTTCTATTCCAATTAGGCAGAAGAGAAATGTACAGCTTTTCTCATTTATGGTGTGAAACCTTTCATGGGTATGTTTTAACGTACACCTGAAGCCTCAAGCATAGTACTGTGAAGCCTCAAGCATAGTACTGTGAAGCCTCAAGCATAGTACTGTGAAGCCTCAAGCATAGTACTGTGAAGCCTCAAGCATAGTACTGTGAATCTCCTGCACGGCACTATTTGTTATTCCCACGCATTTATGAAACCCCACTCATAGCCTTTGCTGAAACTCTGGAAACAATTGATTTCCAATAACCTCTTGTAGCCACTCATACCACATGAAATAACTGTGGTCTGCCTCTGAAAAGCTTCATCTGAGAGTGGTCAGTTTGGGGCGGAGCCCTGTTCAGCTGCACAGTTTGCAGTTAAGTAATTGGCTGGGGCCAAGTCAACTTAAATCTTTAAAGAAGCATAAACCCATTTTTTCTGTCAGAAAACAAATTTTGATTAAGGTCCCTTACCATGTCTTGTTCCTTACTCGGTTTGGAAATCATCTCTGGGATCGGGAAGAAGTAACGATTTGTGTTACATTAGAACAAGCGCACAAAAATTTCACGTCACAACATAAGCGGCCAAACTCAAAACTTTTTTGACAGAAAGCACAGGTTTAATGCCACTTCCTCGTTTATTTGAAATTGTCCTGGTGTAGACTGATGCGTGGATGTTAATGCTTTGCCTGTAAAAATGGTTTTCTCAACTCATATGATTAAGGTCCCCAATGTACAAAGTAGTGACTCCATTAGCTGTTTACTGATGGAACCAGCCTATTTATTGTCTATGCTTTCAGGGCATTAATGACAAGTCCATCAATCTCTTGTCTGAACAATAAGGAACTCATTTTTCCAAAGCTGAAGAATCTTTTCTAAATCACTTATATAATAGTAAATGGTCCAAATCAGAAATTGTTTTTTCGCCAGGGAAGGGGGTTGCACAACAGCTTTATATCTTTCCTTAGGCCTGTTGATGGAATTTCAAGTATTTTATACTGGGTAGTTTTGACCAACTTAATGACCAAGCTCATAAATACCCTGGTCATTGAGAATGGAGTTGTCATGGCTCAACATCTATTTGGATGTAGAGGTCTAGTGTTCTTATAATTTGGGATCTGTCCTTGCTGTTTTTAGTTTGCTCTAATGCAGCAATTTTTGGGGCTCCTGGCCTCAGGTTCTCTTGATTTTCTGTTGTTTTTATGAATTCCAGTCATTGCATTTAAAAGTCCTACCAATGAAATCACTTGTGAGTTGAAACACTTAAGTTGTTTAGCACTCCACCTGATTTTTTGTGCTCAAAACTATGGTCGACTTGGGTGCAAATTATGGTTGAGTTACGTGCAAACTATGGTCAACTTAAGTGCCATCTTTGTTGCCATGGTTGCGAGGCCATTCATGCATTGCCTTCAAACAGCTCCTACTTGCAATTGTTTTTGTTACCACAAACTCTTCATAAAAACATAGCCCAACACTGCCACCTTTGTTTTTCCTTTCCTTCATAACACCACATTCTTGGCTAACCTTATGTTTTAGCAGCTGTCAACAGATGGACATTTTTGCTCCTAGGCCTGCCCATTCCCAGTTTGCTTTTCTTAAAACTGGGTGAAACACTTGACTCTGGGATTGCTAGCCAAAAGATACATTTGCCATGTTGTTTTTACTTTGGTCTTCATTTCAAACTGTGGTTATTGGTTCCAAGCCTACATTCTGATATACATTCCGGACTCACTATATTTTGTCATTTCCATTCCCCAGTTCTATAAGTAACAATTGCACGTTACATTTAGAGTTCATTTATTGAGTGGTTACTGGTAATGCATGATTATATATATAGATTATTACATGGCGAAGTCGTTATCCCCCGTTACCTAGAGCCTGAGTGGATCTTGGAGAACGAGAATTCTCCAAAATCCACGAGGGCTCTAGATAACGGGGGATAACGACTGAGAACATGTAATAATCTATTTATACCACATACTGAACGAGAAACATTGCAATGAATCGATCTACCTTTCTCGACTCGCCTCGGCTTTGTAACTACTTTCTATGTCAGAGGCCCGGGGTCGGAGGTCGTGACCTTTTAAGAAAAACCGAGCTATTTTTGTCAAATAATGCTTATACTCAAAACCAATTGAAAATTTAGACAAAAGAGAAATAAAATGAATCTATAAATTAAGGTTTCGCAACTATTATAGCTTACTACACATTTTATCACGCTAAGCTTCGACCGGGAAAATATCATCTGCTAAAGTAGGTTACCACTAGTAACTGACTATAATTCTCAAGTCAAAGGATCCCGACGACACGATAACCGCATTCAAATTGGAGATTGGTGATTTAAAAGTGAGAGAACACCCGAGAGAAAAATTTCACTGAATTACTATATCGTTTTTATGGAAATTATGCGTCTTATTTTTCATAGCGTATATATGTCGGTGTAATGCCCTTTGCTGAACATGCGATTGTTGCGCGTGCTCATTTAAGTATTCTATTTTCGTGTTCGATGACGTCAGCCACTGAGTGGTGTAGTGGTAAAGTCGGCGACTCGAAACTCTTGAGGCCCAGGTTCGAATCCGGTCTGCCATCGAGTTGGTCTCGTGACCATGTTTTTTAGTAAAATTTACCAAGAAGAAAGGTACATTCATAGGAACTTGAAATTTTTATCAGACTGTAACCTTTAAGCGTCCATTTTTGATAGCCTCTTGTCAAAAATGGAACAGTTTAAAACCAACTGCTGTTGGTGGAATTTTTTAACCTTGCCTTAGAATCAAATTGTGGGAAAAGAATATCAGCCTCTGGTAAAATTTTTGAGAAACTCTTAATATATCACTTGTACTAGGTTCTGATAAGTGACTAAAACACTAGTGAAAACACTAGGGTTTTGGTCACAGAGATCATCTCTCCTCCAAGGGCTCATGTTTACCTGTAGCTTGTTTGTTTCCTCACCACCCAAATTGTTTTGATTTAAGCAAAACTTGATGTCAAAACACCTTCAATGGGTCCCATAAGGACCCCTTGCCCTTCACTGCTGCACATATGTGTCGGTTTAAATAAGTGGTCTGGCTACAAAAGTGCTTTCTAAAACGCTAGAAGTTTAAGAGTAACTCAAACCTCCAGCAAAGTGCACGTAAAGGTAACATTTGTTATCGTTTTTCACATTACTAGCATTTTGTTGCTGGGGAGAGTGCTAGCGGAAACGTTAGCCATTTAGTTAGTGAACAAGTGTTGGTTGATTTTGGTGGGAATATTGCATTAGCTTGAAGCTGGTATGCAAGGGGCTTACCTAATTCGATTATCCTGTGTTTGATATGAAAATAATGACTACTTAGTGTACAGAGACTCTACCCCCAGGTTGTATTATCGGAAAGCATGAAAAGACTTATTGATTGCCCAAGGTTGAATATATCTGCAGTGATGCGACCCGTTTGGATATCAGTGTCGACTGACCGTAGCTATTTTCCTGTCCAGTAAGAAATGAAGTGTCTGCCATTGTTAATTTTTCATGACTTGGTTTGTTTGGATCCCATTTGATATACAAAGCTTTAATCCAAAAAGTTTGGAAATGAACACGCCACATTCTAGGTTTGGTTGTCAGTAGTTGCCATGGTATCTTGTTATGATCCTGCTAATGAGTCTTATTCATTTGCATAATCAAACTGTTCTACCACACATCTTTGCTTTGCATCTACTGAAGGTAGTTAATAACATCCTATTTGTTGGAAATATATTCATCGACATCTCTTGTCAGTAACTGTGTGAAGATAAAATAAAAATGACTTAAATTTCTACATTGAAAATTAAATACTGTTTTCGCCCTAATAACTGCACCTGCCCCTATAAGCACCCCCACGCGTTTTCAGACTTTGCTAAAATAAGCGCCCGGCCCATGAACGTGTACGTGCGAAAAATGCTTTCTTACAGTCTTAAAATTCTACTGTAACGTCTTCAATTTATCAATAATATCCGACAGTCCTGAAAAATATTGTGCGCAGAATCATTGTAGACCAGGAGCCTCGCCGCTATGTCGATATTTAGCTGTGACTATACACTTCAAACTTCCGCCGTGCCTCAAAAGGAACACAAAAGTTTTGCTGATTTGCAAGGAATGTGTCCCACTATGGTCAGGCCTTTCAGAACAGATGTAGTGTATTTGTCAACGGGATTGTATTGTGGATATTTCCTGCCCTCAGCAGGAATCCAAATTTCTTTGTACACGTGAAAACCACGAACCGAATTGGAAGACCAGTAAAAAACTTGGCCAGTGTTAAAAGCACGTCGCCAGGAAGCCGCGCTACATACATGTATCTGTCATCAAAGACGTTAGTCGGGAGCTATCCATTCAAGAAACGGGTAGCATAGCATCGACAAGAAATGAATATTGGCACTAATTTCCGACAGTTTCTAATACTGTAAAAATGTTAGCGTTATTTTTAAGAGAGATTGTTTGATTAATCATGGTGTTTTTAAGCCAAATATCCGATAAAATGACCACTGACAGTGAATGCTTACACACCCTTACACTGAAAAATATCTGTCAGGTAGTCACGTATGCATTCAGCCACACGGCGACTAAAGCCTCACCAAGACAAATGTCGAACGTTTTCAGCACATGAGACCGGCAAGTGCTGAATGAAACACGTTCTGCTTTAGGCCTACTGCTTGTGCTAATTTATTTAGATACAATGCACATCTAGCTTGTTGATTGCGTTTACTCTGGCAAATGAACTCTGGTGACACGCATGCTCTCGCTTACTCACACATGCAGACGAACTTCATAACAAACGTCACGTGACAACAAGGTGTGTTCTGGTCCAGAGATTTTTCTCGTGTTGCCTATCATAGATGGCACGATGTAGCACAGATTTGTACTTAACCTGCCGTTTATGCCGATTCCACGGGAACTTAAAAGTCTTAGGGGCACTATGAGGAAAACTTAAGGAGGATTTCAGGGAATTTGCTCGAGTCGAAACTGTTTTTTTATTCAATCATTGAAGTCGCCATATCGACGATTGCAAGGTAGTCAGTCGGCGAGTTTTCGCCCTGGGATTTCAGCACTTTCAGCACAATTTTCTGTAAAATGATAGTAATTTAACAGCAAAGTTTGATAGCAATGCACCACAATTTTGTATCGTAAGTCTGTCATAGGTTACAGATACATCACAGAGCGTAAATATGATTAATCTTAGCTTGCGATTTCACCCGTTTCAGAGACCGGGTTTCAACCGCCTTTAGTTACATTAAGTGCCTTCCTCTGAAACGAATTTTTCTAAGCCCCTTGGGTGGTTATTAGGGCTAATTCGGTAATATCCTTAAAACTTCAATTTCTCGGTATTAAGCTGCCAAAAACAAAAACGAAAAATGAAATGACGGTCCTTTCCATGCATGTCCTTAGCTTACCAGAGGGGAAGGTGCCAGTGTCTTCTGTGAGGGGAATTTGTCAGTTGAGGGAAAAATTCCCAATCACCACCTCCCGACTGCCTCCCCTGATCAACAATACTTTAAGAAGTCAATACTAACATTTGGCAGGAGTGATTTTAACGATAGGGGAATTTCGCGTGATTTTTAAATATAATTCAAAGGGAATGGTTATTGCTGGCCCTGCCTCGAGACCTCAACTTGGTTTTCTAATTTTTCTCAATAGTTAGACCAAAGACTGTTGACAGCCACACCTGCATACTTACCTGTGCTGTTTTCATTTCAGTACAAAGCTCACGGCTGCGACTTGTTTGACGCTGTAGTAAAACACCTGAGACTGTTGGAATCGGATTACTTCGGCCTGGAGTACAAGGATGCAACTGGCGTCCTACGGTGGCTAGACAATGAGAAATACATTGTCAAGCAGACAGGCTCACAGCACGACATGTCCTTCAGATTCTCTGTCAAGTTTTACACACCTGATCCAGGTCTTTTAGAAGAAGAGTTCACTAGGCAAGTCTTAATTTTGCAAAAGTGTATTGATTAGTCATTTGAACCATCTGCCAATTGAGAGATTACGGTAGTAAAGATACGGTAATTCTTTGCTTATATCACACAAAAATATTTGCCAAAATAGTGTTTTTTGTATTTCTCAAAGGCTGATTGTTTTGCTGCATAATGTTGTATTATGACAGTTACACTCTGTCAATTATATTTGTATTAAACTAATATGTTATTAATCTTTTCTTATGTGGAGAAATTTGACAGGATAAAATTTTTCTTTGGCCACCGTAGTATGTGCTCAGTAAGTGAAGCATTATGATACTTGAACAGTTTGAATCTCCATGTGTACAATACCTGGTGATTTTGTATATCTTTTATTATGTATCTTTTGTATTTATGTTTTGAATTTAACTGTGATTAAATGCTACACATGAAAGACAGGAATGTGGATTAACTGTCTATGGGCCTTAGTCTCCTCAAATGCTCCTCCCAAGGACTTTGATTGCAGTGTCTGGAAGCTATCTTGATGTGAACTGTTGATCTGGGAAATCACTGGGGAGGGTGATTGTGAAGTGACTGGAGTTGATATAGGGAACCTCTAGGTCCTACTTTGTGGGCTTAAGTATTGGGGGTTAAGTAGATGACCTGACAGTGGAACCTACTGGTTGGGGGGGGGGGGGTGTTAGCTGTACACATTAGTTAGAAATGCCAAACTTTATTTGGAGAAGGATTTGGCCTACATGACTAGGGACTTCTGGACTTCTGCATCCTCTCTCAAGAACAGCTTATTAACAGTAAGATATCATGAATTTTGGACAAAAGTAATTGCCAAAAGTGCATTTTTTCTTTTTTCAATGGCTTCCAACATTATTGCATATACATACAACTTCTCAAAATATTGTCTCTTTGTAGCTATGGTACATAACTTAAATATGGCACAGCATCATTCTGGTACTGTGTATCATTCCTGAAAAAATGAGAGAAAACACCTGTCTGCCATTAGGTGTCTTAAATTCGTGAGATTTTACTATGCACATAGGAAGATTGTCGTGAGTTTTGATCAGGTGTTTTGTGCAATGGACCCGACCTCTGTGGCCTGCACATGTCTGATGCAATTTCACATTAACTGCCTGCGATGTTTTTATCTATTCAAATGGGAAAAAATGTTACGCCTACTTAATTTAACTCCATACCTACTTGTAAAGAGGTACTTTTAATCGGGCAATAGTCACTTACAAAAGAGAACCGTTTTCTTCCAATGAATTGCTTGCCAAATGGTTCTGTCCATTTCACATCTTAAAGAAACCTGGTTTTAGTGAGGGACTGTAACCCACTTGTTTTGAAATCTTTTATTCTCTAGTTAATACAACTTGTTGTAGAATCATTCTTTTGTTGCAGGTACCTGTTTGCTTTGCAGGTGAAACGTGACTTGGCCTCCGGCTCAATGCCCTGCAATATGAACACGGCTGCTCTGCTGTCTGCCTACATTGCCCAGGCGGAGATTGGTGACTACAACTATGAGGAGTTCACTGACTACACCTACCTGTCGTCAATACGGTTCGTGCCGAATCAGTCGAATGAGATGGAGGAAAAGATTGCGGAGCACCATAAAAATTTAATGTAAGTGACACAGAGTTAGCAGAACAGTCTTGAAAACATAAAAAACATGGATTTGTAACGGATGAAGTATTGCACAGTCTGACTAAGGACCTCGTTAATGGTGTTAGATTCAGGGACAAATGTTGACTATTTCTGCCAATTCCTAGGCCGTATTTCATCGAGACATTAAAGACGAGCTCGTACGTACTGAGAACGAGTTGGATGGGACATGGCCCTCAGATACGTTAGCTGAAGAGGCTGTAATTGGCCAGATGTAGTTTGAATACATGTTCAGTGTGTCGATTGAGAAGAAGTTGAGTAAGCCAATTCGTACAATTGATTTCGTGAGAGATATCTTTTTTTGGATGGGAAGAAGATAGATGTCACAATGGTTGGAATCATTTATAAATTAATTTTTTTCTTTGGGTGATTTTCTAATGTGAATTAGTACTGAGACTAAGTGTGCACAGCTTTGAAGTCAATTTCCATTATATTGTTTGGATAAATCTCATCATTTCGCTCAAAAAGTTAGCTGTAAATTTTTCTTTTTTTCAAAGACTGATTACTTCGTTGCAAATAACAAAAACTTTATTGGATGTTGAATAATTAATTCTATGCAGTAAAATCAAGCTAATAATTGAATAAAGTTGCCTTGATCTTTATTTTTTGTTGACAGAACTTGACAATTCATAATTTCACTTGTCCACCATGATGTGGGCTAGATACTTGAAGAAATACCCCAAGAACAGTGGAAAGCATAGATTCTTCTTTTTCATTGTGAATAATATTCTTGAAGATTGAAGATACAATTTCAACCTTACAAGTAATCTTGGTACAGCAATAATGTCTGTTGCTTGCAGAGGCCATACTCCTGCCGATGCTGACTACTTGCTGCTGGACACAGCTAGAAAAGTGGAGACGTACGGTGTTGTGTTACATCCAGCCAGGGTGAGATCTTATGTAGTTCACTGAATTACAACATGTCTTGAATCCAGTGTGTAATATGTACCTGGGATTTCTGAAGAGGCCATGCAGTAGTGGGCTTGCAAAATGATTCTGAAAGACCCCCTATGGTGGATTTTTCAACTGTGTTGTCGAAAATCTATAGTGTTGCTTTTTCTGCTAGATGGTATCACATGGTGGCAGCACGTGTCTGGTGGTACTAGATGCCACCACTGTTAACATTCTGTTTCAAAATATTTACTGCGGCATACTGGGCATAGAAACAATCTAAGCAGTCTGTGTTCCACTCGGTCCAGTGTTCAGTCATGCAAATTTGTGAGTGCTGCTTAATATTTAATACAACCAAATTTGTGGATTTTTTAAAGCTGTATTTCTCCCTGTTTAACTGACTAAAAACAAAATCTGAATCCTTTCTTGAGTTGTTGGTGGTTTCAATGTTCGTGTTGGTAACAAGTAAAATCCTACCACAGTAAGGAATGTTATGTTTTTCTTTTGAGAGTAAAAAATTCGGTTTTCAATTTTAGCCATCCAAGCAGCGAAATGCTTCAATGTGGTAATTTTCATTAGATATATTTTCATTTTACTGCATTCATTGACCATGCCTGGACCATAATTACACTTCATGTGATCATGTTTCTTATCCTATTCCCAGGACCACGAGGGTGTGCCGCTTTACTTGTCCGTTGCCCACATGGGGGTGCTGGTGTTCCAGAATAACACCAAGATCAACACATTCTCCTGGGCCAAGATTAGAAAGCTGAGTTTCAAGCGGAAACGATTCCTCATCAAGCTTCACCCCGAGGGCTATGTAAGTCTGCACATTATAAAGTTAGGGAAATTTTTGGATTCATGGCCAAAAAATGCATTTTTGGGGTTATTGTTGGGTGGCTATAGAACAATAAAATCTGTTTTATTTGGGGAATTTCGCTTCAAGTCACCAATTATTGTTGATGTCTTCCAGACATTTGATGAAATAAATGATGTAAGTTTCTGCTCTTCTTGAGTGGAAATGGAAAATGATGATGCATTTTGTAAGACCAAAAATGCATAGTTGGTTCTGGTCTGTTCTCCACTCATTTTCAGACCTGCGCTCACGGACTAAAAAAGAAATCAAAAACGCGTCAATTGCACCTAGGGTCTTGGGTTTTTGTTGAAAAGCTGTGTTAAGACACTTAAGCAAGGTTTGAAACTTATTGATTTGCCAAGCGATGTGTAAAAATCCAAAATACCATGTCATTTGTGCTTGTCTCACATGGATTTTAGTTTTTGAAAACGTGAAATAAAAAAATAACCAAACCACTCACCTAATTTTCAAAAAAAGAACCAACTATGCTTTTCTTTTTTGGCCTAATCTCTGACTTTAATGCAAACTGGCATTAAAAAGGTCATTCTCAAGAAGTTTGACTGGTATAGTTCTACACACATAAGACAGAAAAAGTAGGTAATATATTTTCCTTTAGGTGGCACTTCAGCTGTCATTACGTCATCCACTCATAAGTGTGGCTGTAAATCAAGCTCATTTTTGTATTTACAACAGACAGTACCATCCATTCTTGCATATTTATGTAGCTGTCTGCTTTATCAAGTATGTGCATCCTGCCAAAGAAGCTCAGCTAGTAGGCACTATTTAATCCAAGATTATCTTCAATAAATAAGTGTCCTGTGGATGGATCACTGTCAAACAGCTTTTGCAGCTAGATGAAAGATGATTGTCGTTCTTAAATTTCATCGAAATAGGCATTCGTACATTGCATACATTTATTCATAGATTTTTTTTCTGCACTCTGCAGTTTTTTTGGTAAAACATACAGTAAAATTAGGTGGACCTTTTGGTCTTTCTATTCAAACTACCAAAGTATCTGAGTGATGTGACTGTGGTAGACTTAAACATAACGTCAAATCCTTCGACATTATTACCCCTCTTGTAGTTCCCTCGTTCAGGTGTGTGTATTTAATGTGTTCTGTTCCTGTTAGCATATTTTTGATTGGTTTCTTCTTTCAATATTCATTTGTCAGGCCAATAGACTCGGCATTTTCTTTAATTTTGGTCTTTAGATATTCATGAGCCTGTTTTGTCTTTATCTTAACACCTTGACTCTCTAATTGTCGGTGGTGAAGTGTTTAAATGCAAGATGTTATGCAATGGGACACTATTGCAAATGGACAGTGGCAAATTTTGTGGTTATCAGTGATTTGTTTTCTACCACAGTGGTAGTACACTGATTAGAAGTTGATAATAGATCAACAGTGCAAGGCCATGATTTGTTGAATTTTGAGCAGCAATTTTAACGTTCCTTTATGGTTTGGTTGTTGTTTGTTTTGGTTGACCGATTTCATTTTTTTCTTTTTTGACCCGCTCCTAACTGGCTTAATAGAGGGAGGTATGAGATAGCATTGGGTTATTTTTTTTGTTTGTTTGCACGTTTTTTCAAGGTCGTTTAAATCCTACACTATTGTCTTAGTTACTTTTTTTGGATTCTGAGAATCTTTTGCGTGTATTTCAAGTCTAATAAGTTGAATATCTTTTCGCTCCTCTTTTTACAAGTTCTTGCGTGTGTGTGTCGCTAACTTGACTTTTATGTTAAAAACAACAGATGCCTATAGTTGGGATTCTATTTTGTAGTTTGAGTCACCAACTTGTGCCCTAGGTAGTACATGTGATGTTCGTTTCTTGTGTAAATGTTGGCCATTTTGTCTACAGAGTTGCTTATTCTGTTGATGTTTTTTTGTCTACTTTTACTTAAGCATTCGTTATCTTAGTGCTTTTGGTTGTTTTAGTTCTAGATTTTGCATCGTGCATTACGAATCATTTTATTGAAGCGGTTATTTGATATATTTCTTAACATTTACATTACCTTGGATATTTGTTTGCTATCGTTTCAAATTCTGTTTTTCATCAAAGAAATCCAGTAACATTTCATTATCTAATCGTTCACTGAGACATTTATCTCCTGTTTGCTAGGTACAACTAAGTGTATTGAAAATTACAAATTTAAATGAAATGCAAATTATTGAAAATTTCATAATTAAATGAAACGTAATTACGTGATTACATCAAGTATGTGTCTTCTGCATGTGTTCCTTGTTTGACTAAGAAAAATGTCAACGGGAGGCATGTCTGTGTGTTGAAGTGTAAACGTGAAACATGAATCTTTCCTGAAGCAAAATTGATCAGTTGCATAGACTGGGTATTTGTATCTCGCTATGTTTGACCCTAATAAACTTTCTTGCAAAGCAAGTGACGTGCGTGAGCACTCCTCTGGCTCCCTATGCCGTATACACAAGTATGCTAAACCTGTGTAAGTCCGATCCAATTGATGTTATTTGAGTAATGGGAAGTTGAACTTAGCTGATTGGCCGAGTGGTATTAGTAGTTGTGGGTCACATGTGACTTATCACTGTTGCTTTGCGAAAATCTCGTTTAGCGTTGCTTCACTGATGTGTCAGTCGTCTTTACAGGACTACTACAAGGACACTGTTGACTTCTTCTTTGATACGCGAGACGACTGCAAGGCGTTCTGGAAGAAATGCATCGAGCACCACGCTTTCTTCCGCTGTGCTAGCATCAAGAGAGCACCACGGAACAAGACCAGGGTCATTAGTCGTGGATCGTCTTTCCGGTTGGTGATTTGATTTGCTTTAATCCACAGTTTGTTTGTCAGAATGTCAATTTCAGTCATGTTCTGTAAGAGGTCATTGCTTTGCAGATCTTCCTTCGAAGCGTGAGTTGGATAGAAATGTTTTGAATGGCAATCTATAGGCTGGTAATGTTAATGGTGGACTTGAAGCAAAACAAGCAAAGTTGATGATTACTTTAAGAATACTGGCTTTGATTCGAATTTGTGACTTCAATGCCTTTACGTACAATCGTTATTGTGTGAAAACTTTATACAGCAACCTGTATTATGTCTTCTGGTCGTTTTATAATTGAGGGCATTTGGAAATTTTCGACGTTGGCTGTAATACGGGAGTTGTCTGCTTGCTGTTTATCCCTTGTGAAGTAATTCGTTGGAAATTTTGAGCATATGAACATTTTCTCGGCGTGTTAGTTGAATATGTTGTGGTGTGACATCACGTGTAAGTCCCTAACGCCCTCTTGTGGTTTCTTTCTGCTTTGAAATTATGCTGTTATATTCTCTCAAGAGAAGGTCTAAAGCTCTGTCAAAATAGATTTATTCAAGACGTCATCCTAAGCTGATAATAACAGAATAGCATTTGAAGGTGATCTTGAAAAGGGGGAAATGAAACTAATGCTGTCACACATCGAACAATGCTCAGCCTATCCTGCTGATCAAGATCTATCTTGATGTATGATCAGTTGTAATTATTAGTCAAATTTGACGCTAACATCTGTCCTACGCTCCCAATAACCCATTAACAATCGCAGACAACGTGACCGTTTTTCTGTGGCGACCTCATCAAATCATCATCCTAAACTTATACGATGTAATAGTGACACGATGTCAAATGTCAATCAGACATCTGCTTAACTTGGTCAAGCATCAGTGACACTGATCTACTAGTAACTGTAATTTTTCTATTAATGTATACACTTGAATAACTTAAATGTCTTGTTGCCATGTGTATATTGTATCCCTGTTCCTTCTTAACATTGATACACCTCAATTAAGCTTCCTACAGCTTGTGCATTAATAGATATATTGAAATTATGTGCATAGTGCAGACCTGCCAAGGGGGTATAACAACTTTGCTGGAGGTTCCTCGAAATTTTGCTTGAGATTGGACAAATTTGCTCAAATTTTGCTTGAGGTTACTGGCGATATCTTCACTAACTATCAAACTTAATATATCCTAAAATATAATACTTAACTAGTTGTATTACATTAATAAAAAACCATTTCATAAGCGAAGAAAGCTAGGTTTTTGAAATTTTACAACCAAAGAATTCATTTTGCGTGAGATAGCGTAAGGCTCGCGTGAGTGCGTGAGGCAGTGGCCAAATGCGTGAGACTCTCGCGAGATGCGTGAGACTTGGCACGTCTCATAGTGTGTGTCTGCAGAAACAATGTCTTGTAAAGCATTATTGAAATTGTGGTCATTTACCATGATCACTTTTTGTGGTTTGGTGGCATTGACATATACATCATGCACTGAAAGATCTCAACACTTACTGTTTACTCAGGTTTAATGCTGACAATGTGAGAATATGGTTAATGGTAACTGGAGTGCAACGCTCCGTCTTGCTTAAAAGATAAAATGTCCTAATGTCATAATTATCTCCCCTGCTTACTATAGCTACAGTGGACGTACACAGAAACAGTTAACGGACCACGTAAGGGAAAACTTTGTGCGCAGACCTGGTTTTGAAAGGTATGTTTCCATATTCACTATCACTCTTCATTAAGGATCGTATATTGTGATATGTTGAATGCCGTGTCACTTGTCTGTAATGTCAATGTTCTACTAATATAAGCTCACCTTTTATATCGTATGGCTTTAAGTATTGTTTCAAAGTCTAGTTTTATTCAGCAGCCAATGGTTTCATTAGAGTTTACAACTACAAAAACTTTGTTGCTGTCGAACTAAACTGTCGACTTTCATAGCATATTGTTATGATTTGCTTATTTCGTTTTCGTCATTATTGTTTATTTGAGTTGATGCTCTTTGTATAGCACTATATGATATGATGCTCTTCTTCAAGCAAAAAACAAATTTGCTTTTGTATATTTTTGTATGCATTATAAGATTTTATGAATATTAAGTATGGCGCATTTGACCCACCTCACTATAAGTTGGCACAATTTTCTGTTTGTGTAGGAGGTATTCAAATCTTTACCTGGCGAAAGAAAACACGTAAATTATGTTCCAATTACGGGGTGCGCTTAAATAACCCTGAAACAAGCCCAATAGCTTAAACTGATTTGCACCTGACAATTGTGTGTGATAGCAGTGTAAGGTTGAAGTAGCACTAAATTTTCAGGATGGGATGTGTCTCAGTTATTCAGCTAACATATAATGTACATAGTTTGTTTCATGACAGACTGCCCAAAATTCTTCGACATCATCTTATAAACTTCAGTTGTTGTTTTGTTTGTTTGTATGCCTTCTCTGTTAAGGCTGAGCTGAATGTTGTTTTGTGACTTGGTTCCTGCATCGTTGATTGACTGAAGATCGGTCTTGCCTGGCTTTCCAAGTTGTGTGTTTGGAGAATGAAAATTTGTCGGAGAATTTTGGGCTTTCCACGCTCGGTGTTTCTTTTTTATGACTTTATGGGTTTTCACTAACTAATTTCTGCGTTTCTTGTTCATGCAATTCACCAACTTATAGAAAGTGAGTAAAGGAATGGGAATTGTTTCTTTTTTGTGTGTTGTGCGGACTACCATTCTGTTGACAACGCGAGACTTTCACAAGCACCAGCAGGTGGTCACGTGACTCTTGTTGACAAATCTACAGCTGTCATTCTCAGCTTTGTGAAATTTCATTCATTTTTAAAGCAATTATACAGTGTGAATTTGTTTGCTTTCACAACTGTCTAGAACACAGTACAGCTTTGGCTGTGTAGTTCAACTCAGATCCCTGTTTGCCACAAAAGCTTTTTACTCCTAAGTCTGATCTATGCCTAATCAGTTACAATTTTTTTTCTCTCGAATTGAAGTGGTTGCTAAGCTGCGAGATTGGCAAAATTGGGAGACCGTTGGTCTGATCCAGGCTACTCTGGCAAGAATGAACCATTGCAGTATTAAAGGGAGGCCTGTTGCTCGCGAGAAGTTGGTCTTATCTGTTGGTGAAATAACTGTGTTATAGTAAAGACAATCTCGCCCAAAGGGACCAGTTGTCCCTGTAACTAAATTCTTAGTGTTTGTGACTGCCTCACGTTGTTATTTAGTTAGTTGGCTTGGCCTTAGTTCTTAAAAGACTTCACATGGGATTGTGGGCTCTTCTTGGCAAAGCTTGTCTGTTGTCACAAGTCTGGTTATGAATCTACTGCTTTGAACACCTTCTGTTGTCAGCTGTTGTAATCATTCAGTCCTGTCTCTGATCTGAAGTCTCGTTGGTGTTGTCTCCTACTGATAGCCACATGGTGTCACTACTCTGCAGAACACGCCAAAAGTAGTAAGACGAAATGGCCTGAGAATTCTTTCCGTGACAACTGAGAGCACTTCAAATTTGCTATGTTAGCATTGCGGGAATTGGCGTAATCACGGAATTTTGTTTGATTAGTTTTGGCGTATTCTATAATTATTGTCTCTTTTTGTATCAAGTTTGGTATCAGCTGACACCATTGCTAACCGCTATTTCGAATGTGTCTTGTAACAATGAAATTTGCGCCTTGCTTGGAAGCTTAATTTATATTTTGCACAAGAGTTAGTCGTGTTCTTATTCATTAAGCTGAAATTTTGATAACCAAATGTTATGTCCATCAGCATTGTCCGGTAGACTTGCCATATGCTGTTTTTAAATCTGCGGTAGAACTTTTAGTGTTGGACAAGTTTTTTTAGTTTTTTTATTGCTTAAATTGTCAATTTGTTCCTTTAGCCTGTGTAACATAGATGAAAAACGTGTTCATAAAATCCGTTCCCAATACACGTAGTGTAAGACTTACTTGTCAACGTTTCATAGTCAACTTAATCAAGTTTATTTGAGGCTGACTTATTTGTTGTTCAGTCCATAGCTATTAATCAAAAGTCTGATTCATGGCTTCTTGTGTTCTCTGTTGCAAGCAAAAATACTGTAGACTTGCTCAATTGATTTGGCCTAATAGGTGATCTCACAAAATCCCCCCTCTGTTTTGAGAAAAGTGCTATAGAATCTCTGTCTTGGTAGAGTTCAATATAAGGGGAAATCAGGGTCTTTTTGTGTAACGGCGAGGACAGGCGCTGTAAATTCATCTGTTTTGCTGGCCTAGTTTGACTGGTGACTCATCCAATGTGTTTTGTTGTAGGACTACCAGTGTCCGAGTATCAAGTCGTAGTATTGGTGCTAAGTCCAACAGATCGGCTACACTCAACTCGGCTAATGCCAGTCAGCGCAGTCTTTCCAGTGGCTCACACATTCTTGACGATCGCCCTCACGACGACGGTGCGGCACAACAGCCATCGTCGCGGATCGAAACGGTGGAGGTGCACAGCGACAGCTCCCATTCAGGTAGTGTTGCTTTAGCTCAAACTGCTGGTGTTGTCAGCAGCCAGTCAGATGGCGGCCTGGTCAGAAGAACCGTAGCTGACGTGCACGTGTTAGACAAGTCGTCGCATTCGGATGGTCAGTTAGCCAATGAGAACGATACAAATCTTGATCTCTCAGTCCAGTCGGCCAATCAAAATGCAAATGACAATGCTGAGGCTAAACATAGTGTGGACGATGGTGAGCGTGACCAGGATAACCCTGGTCATCTCACTGTTCTGCACATAGACGAAGATGAGTTGATGAATAGGAAAAACACTAGCTTAAACAATAATAGCAAAGACACAAAAAATAATGCCGAAGTTGATAATTTGGGAGTTGAAACCTTAAACAAAGGGAGTGTGCAAAATGATATTGATCACAAAACAAAAATTGATACTGAGCCTTTATGCACTCACAAAACTGCAGATGTAGAAAGCATGGATGACATTGATTACGTTCTTCACCGTCGACCTGTTGAGTCGGTGACAACAACAACTATAACCATAACCAACACAAGTAAGGTCAGTCCTGCCAAACCCGCCAGCGAGTTCTCCACTTTCCGTGCTCCCCCCGTTACACAACCTAGCATAACTAATGTACCAGCACCAGCCGATAGCAATAAGGTGAAACGAGATTCCAGCCTGTCGTCTCCAGGTGTCTCTCCATCGTCAGTGTCCTCCATCTCTCCGAAATCACCGCGGCAGCGATTCGACTTTGTCAAATTAAATAAACTGCCGAAAAAGGATAGCTACTCCAGTGCCGATGACACGGTAAGTCCTCCGTACGAAAATGAGGTCTTGACGCAATTTGAGACGAAGATTAAGCAAAGGGTCGTCATCACCAAAGAGGAGAAGAGTATAACCAAAGTGGAGGAGACCACCCCTGCTGAGAAGCCACCAATGACTTTCAGTACATTCCTCCCCCCTCCAGTCATCACTACTCAAGCACCCACGCCCACTACCCCACCCCCCTCCCAGTCTTGTGTTGACGCCAGTTTGGGCACTGCACAGAGGTCATTCTCTTCTTCATCCAGCTCTGGGTCGGAGTCGGACTCTGAAGACGAAGGTGAGGAAGCTGTGTTCGTCACAGATGAAAGCCAACATGTAGAAGTTTTGGCGAATCCTTTCTTGTTCGGTACCAAGGAAGGTAAGAAACCACTTGTTCACAATGAACATATCGCTGCTGTTGGTGCCTGTGTCGCATCATCAACGCCTATTAAGGGTAGCAGTCCTGGGGGTGTTACTGTTACGTATCGATTTCAGCAACAGCAGCAATCTTATTCTGTGAAAGAGTCTCCACAGGAGGTCCCCCCAGCCAGCAGTGATCTGCGTCCCAAAAGCAATATTGAGGACTTCTTCTTTGCAGACGGTTCCTCCCCGATTCCTTTCGCTGATGACTCGCCAGTTCCTTCTGTCCATGAGAAGGACAGCGATGAAGACTTGCCTTCAGCCCCCGAGCAAACGTCTGATCAAGCAATGACGACGTGTCCTTCCCCTGGCGTGAGTTCATTTAGGTCGCCGGGAGAGCCGTCTCCTGTGCCTTGTTTGTCCACTTTTAGACCGGTCACCATGGTGACGACGACAGTGACCTCGACGACGGTGTCAGCAATATCCCCAATTAAAGAACGTGGTTTGTCTGGTGGCAGCTCGTCTGCCAGTAGTGAGCTGGAAACTAGCCAGGAGGAGTCAAAAAACCAGCTCGAGTGTCTGGAAAACCTGCAACATTCCAGAGATGGCAGCACCAGTAGCTCCGACTCGTCACAGAGTAGTGATGGCTGTGACCGTGGTGATGGCTTGACGCCAGTCCATGACGTGCCGCCAGTGACCAACGGCGGCTTTTACAGCAACCCGTATGCCGATTCAAATTTCAACCAAGTTCAAAATCCAGGGCAAGACGTGCCAAAGTACACGTTTAGCTCGTTTGGACGATGAGCGAGACTGAGAAATCATCCTTGAAAAATAAACAGGACGGAAATTGTTTCAAGATCTTTTGTTGTTATTATTAACTTGCTTCTGCCTACTGTTTTCCTTCCTATTTTATTCTCCATTTTGTTTCAAACTCTTATCAGACCTGTAGCGTGCTGGGATGAGTGTACACCCACATTTAGTAAGCTTGCGCTGCATTGTTTGCTAGTCTTCTACTAATCTTAGACTTGAACCAGCATTTTTGTCAACTTGTCTTGTGAAATTTAGGCTTTGCTTGCAATTTTTAGAGAATAGGCAATACTTGAAGCTTGGTAGACAGTTGTTTCACTAACGTATGCTGCTAAAAGATATATGCAATCAGAAACGGAGGTTAAAAAGTTGTTCTTCCATAATACTGTTTTTTATGCATACTATTTGAAGAAATCTAGGGGCACTGTCTCATTTTCGCATTTTTGGTGCTTTGTTTATTGCTTAGGTAGGATGTTATCTTTTTTCAGTTTTGAACATAGGTTGTTTTTATTGTAGAGTATTTCGTTTCATCTTACATACCTTGATTTATGGACATGGTTTTTACAGCAATTATTGCTGCCATCTTTTGTTTTTTTTTCTGGTTTCCTTGATTTAGTGTTCGAAAACGACTTTCCAACAGAAACGGTAACATTCGGTGGTGGATCATGGAAAAAGTTGGAAAGATTTAATGCTGGTTTAAAGTGAAAAATGAACAGAACATGTATTGATGGTTAGGGTAATTTTTACAATTTTAGCAGCAAATCGGTATTCGTGGAACATAACTTTTTATGCAAAAACGAAATCTTAATTTGTGTGTTACTCGCCATGAGTGAGACATTTGTTACTAATCTTGTGCAATTAAAGTCCAACTGTGATTGTGACTAAAGGAAATTGACAAAGTGGTTTCCATGTATGGGTATTATGTGGAAATGAAGAATAATAAACCCTAGTGGAAAAGCATTATTTAGCAAATCGTATCGCAAGTTTATGCGATCATTTATGCCTTGTGTCAACATCAGAAGTACTATTACATGTTTGCTCTTTATGGGTAAAATAATTTCCGTGGAAATGGGGGAAATTTTATACTGGGAAACGTTTTGGAAAATGAAAACGCTGAGTTGGAACCGAGTAGCGTGTTGGCACATACAGGTGCTAGCACTGTGAGTATGACTGCCCTCTGTTGCTATGGGTCTTGAACCAATGTTCGAAACGTACTTGTAAGGATGCGCTTTGGCCCTCACCATAATCTGTGACATATCCATGCTGTGCGCACAAAATTCCTTGTGGTAAAACGTCCTTTATTTCAGATACTTATGGAACATTGTCAGTTTTGAAAATGTAAGGAGTTTTAATTAAGGAGATTTATGAATTGTGGAAATGTTTTAACTGGGAAGAAGGGGTTTTGAGTAAAAAATGTTAATAATTGTCTCTTTTCTCAGATGTTTCTGTGTCTGAAATTTAAGAAACAGTTTTTATGAGCTACAGTACAGCCTTTGAACAAAAATGGTTGAATTAGTTTTATGGGCATTCAAAAGGTGGCACTGCACTGATAGGAAATACTGTGTGCATGGCAACAGACTGTCATATTTGTGACATTTGTCTCTATTTAGCTTTTGTTAACATCAATATTGTTTTTCTGAGTATTGTAATGTCGTGTATGAATGTCACATTAACATTTTCACCTTAACAACTCCTATATAGTTTTCTGTCTCTGAGATTAACAAATAAAAATGGAAGAAATCTGCTGTTTTTTTTCTTTTGAATCTTTTCTAAGTGGAGTGTTTACAAACCTGGTAATAAATTTGTTCCAAGGAATGTATGCCTAACTATTTGAGTCTTCTCTGCCATTTTGACCTTCGTCCATCTTGTGCCAACTTAATCTCTGACCTTCTGCAGTACTGATCCTGTTGACAGTCATAGAAATCTGCTGATCAAAGTTCCTGCTTTGAAGCCTTTACCTTTTGATCTTATGAAATAAAGTGCATAGTTTGAACGCTAAGCATGTAAGGATCATCTGCTGTCAAAGGGTTTAGTAAAGATGAGAAATGCGTAAATCTTTGTCGGTGTAAATACACTAACCCTCTGTCGCATGATTTCTAACCAGGATGCTTCCACTTTTCAAGCATGCTTGCCCATGTAACTTCTTGCTCACAATCAGCGATGCAATCGTGGCTTTTTCTGTATTAGATATGTAAGTCACTGCTGTGATTTTTTGTTCAAGATATTTGAGAAATTAATACAAAATGCAAAACTACAGAATCGTGCATGTGGATAGACGATTACAAAGTTAGCTATACATTGTCATTCGCATTTTGATAACGGCATGTTGAGTTTCCGTGGAGACCAAGTGAACACTGTTTAACATTGAGGAGTTGAGTATGATTCAGTCTGCATGTGTGAACTTTTCTTGTTTTCTATGTAAACATCTACGTGTGTAGGTGTGATTGAGGAAGGAGTAGAAATAAGTGTCGGCTTCCAGTTCTTTCTAAAATCAGTCGTTTTTATGTGAAGGTGTGATTGAATTTAGAAATTAGAAGTTCAGTATCTCTCCTTTTCTATCTAAAATCGGTGTTGTAGTTGATGGATGTAGTTGTGAATACTGCTTATCTGTCCTAAACTATACTATACTACTCTAAACAGTGTAATGAGTTATAGGCTATCCCTTGTTGTAAAATCTTTATTTTTTGATTGATAACAAATTTTACAAAAATCTGTGATCGTGTTTGTGTGACGGTTGTATTGTTTTGATGCTGATGCAAGGTTTATTCTAGTCTGATTTTGAATTTGTTTTGTTTTTGAATTTTTTGTGAACTTAGGAGCAAGCGTAGCGCGTGTGGTTTTGAATTTTATTGCTTTCTAATCATCTGGCGGTTGTGAGGTTTTGCTGGTAGAAAGTTTGTTCTGCGCTTTTCAGTATGCAGCCAAGCTATTTTATGTAATGTTGATTTGTTATAATTAGAGTTACTGATTAACAACACCTGTAAATTATGTGGGATTTTAATAAACAGGCTTTTTGTAAAAAGGTGTTTTTATTCTGTCACATGATATGTGCCCTGTTGTTCTTTGTATTTCCTTGTACAATGGAAAATCATTACTATGCGTTTTCTATTATTACGGAATAGTTTGCTCTGTAGTAAAAGTTTATGCGTGATGCCATATTTGACCCTTTCACATCCTACACAAGTTACCCAGATAGTTATAACGCTACCAATTGATGATTGACAGAAGATGCAAGATAAATCAATATGTGTGATGCGCACACCGTATAGTTCAAAAGAGGCAACAAAAGCGCCAAAACTAAACCGTCGAGCTGTGATTAATAAGGAAACGTGTGATTACTGTCACCAACGTGATTATAATTACACGCATTATAGCGCAATAATACTTACATGAAAGGGATCCTCGCTATTAAGTACAGTAGATAAGGTTGCGGTTTACGAATAATTGCCACATTTCCCACAGTCCTTTGCGGCATGAAGCGTTTGATTTGACTGGCTGACCTCTACTGTTACAGTTTTGGTTGCGTTCTGATTGGCTGCTTTCTGCATGCGACGAAAGCAGTGTGCTGGAGACATTAGTGTGGGAATCTGTGGCTTTCTCTAGACACGTTCCAATTCCCATGAGATTTGCATGTTAATATGATAATCTGGTGCACAAATTTAGTTAGAAGCGTCTGTTGGCTTGATTGTGGTGATTACCCGAGCTACTGCTTGCATTTAATAAAAAACAATTTGCTTTCTATAATTAATGTTTTTTCTTTGTTGGGTAATTGTCACGTAACGGGCTTCGGTAATATGTCTTCAATTTTGGACAAAAATAAGTATCAAAGTTGACGTTTTTCTATTTTCAATGCCTTTGAACCTTGTTATGAATGCCCACAATTTCTGGAAACATGGTATGCGTTACTGTGCCAAAGAATGACAAAATGATGAAGCATTATTTGGTGATGTACTCATTTTTTATGAAAAACTGAAATGATATGTCATTTGTCTGTCATGTGTCCAAATTTTGTGAGATTTCACCACATTGCAAGTTTTGAATTAGAGACTAATAAACTAATTGAACTCCAGTCACAGGAGACTGGTGACCTTTGTTACCTTGTGCCTGGGTTTCAAATACTGCGACTGCAGTGAGTATCTTGTTTGTATAACGTAGTTCTTGACTTATTTTGCCAAAATGGTAATTTTTTGACTTTTCAAAGGCTGACTGCTATGTTAAAGGTGATGAAAATTGTAGCAAGGGTTGTTTTGTCACAGTTATACGTGATGGACTGTGTTATTAATTAAATGAAACTTTTTATTAATTCTCATTTTTGTTGAGGAATGTGGCAAAAAGAATTTTTGCTTATATAATAAGTGAAGAATTGCCTTCAGTTTGGTTGAGTGGAAACTTGTAAGTCTCGCACTAGCAGTTGTAATGTTCATGATAGTTTTCTGAGGTAAGCAAATATTATAATGCCATGTTCCTTTTTCTTGGAGAAAACTCTTGAAATTAAGAGATTTTGCTGAATATTCTTGCGACCCATTTAAAAACTGTCATTTGATTAGCTTTCCAGAACCAGTGAGGACTTCAAATGGGACCAAAGATTGATTCTTCTAACTCATAAGGAGGCATTTTCCCGTAGTTCAATAATCATCTATTTTGGATAAATGGAATCTGAATTTTATTTCTCAGAAATAATTTAATTTTTATCCTAATTGCAGGGTTTCACTGCGCTTTGAAATTTTTGATTGTTTCAAGGCTGTCAGTCTCTGAGAAGTAGGAAAATGTGAATTTTGTTGTTTTATTTTTGTGCGGAATATCTCATGAATTACTGTAGCTAGTCAGTATTTACCCCTGCTCCTGTAGCTAGGTAACCGGGCGTATCAGTCCCATGTCACCAGCTGACATACTGCACGGAAGTCTGCTATGGCATTTGGGCTCATTCTCACACACTTACCAGAATTCTTCAGAAAATTACCTTCATTAATGAAGTCTTCTGCATTGGATGTGGTTCTAGTTCTGACCACCGTCTTGCCTATCAATAATCCTGTTAGTTCTCATTTGTAACAAATGAATCCAAGATGTGTATGAGTTTTCTAATGACACCAAGTTTGAATTATGGCCCATCACCAGTTTGCCTGTCATTTTTGAATGTCATTACTTATCACATGTTCTATGATAAAAACATCTTATCCAAAGTGGAAGAAAATAGAAATTCAAGTTCTAAGTCTAGATAGGATGGCTGTCACAATATCTAGTAAGGCCACAAGGTGTAGATAGAACATCATGTTTAACGCAATATATTGATTTTATGTGATTTGATTTGATTTGATGATTGTGAATTTGCCAACAGAAATTTGCAGCATGAGTCTGAATTCAATACTGCTAACACCAAATATCACCAAAAATATTGTACATCTCCCCAACAGGAGCCCTTGCTGAGCCGGGCTATGCCTCGATAAATTACGATCGTGCGGCAGAGGGGACGCCGCCTCCCCTTTATGAGGAGGCGAGACCCCTTGAAATGAACGGACACGATCTCCACTTGTATGAAACTGAACCTGAACCGCAGCCTCGCGTCGTTGATCACGAAGATGCTGAGGATGTGAAGCAGAACATCGAGGACCTCTATAGTCAAGTGATGAAACCACACAGCCGTAAATTGTCCGCACCTGACATGAGTCACCTGGATCATAAGGAAGAAGAGCGTGTGGTGGAGGAGGAACATCGGTTGTCACGCAGCTATGAAGTGGAGAATATACCTGTACGTGTAGAAGAACCTGAAGATCACCTGCGCAGAACAGAGGAGTTGGAGAATATACCTGATGAGCTAGGGCCACAGCATGGCAACGAGACCAGGTAAGGGGGGGACATGTCTTGGGTGGCTAGGGTTGTGGTTGGCTAGAGTCATGGGTGGCTCGAGTCCGAGGTGTCTAGGGTCATGGGTGGTTAGGGTCGTGGGTGGCGGGGGTCCGGGGTATCTGGGGCCAGGGGTGGTTAGGGATGACTAAGGTTATGGGTGTCTAGGTTCAACTTGGCTTGGGCCATGGGTGTCTAGGGCCATGGGTGGTTAAGATCATGAGTGTCTAGGGTGAGGGGTGGCTGGGATTGTGGGTATCTGGGGTCGGGGGTGGGGCTGGTATCACTAGAATAGAGAAAATAGCTGTACTGGGTAAGAGTGGTGACTACCCAAGAAGTTCTCATCCAAATAAAGGGCAGAGTGGTGTTCACAGAACAATCATTTATTTATTTTTGTGTAGGATTCTCACCAATTTGGGACTTGATAAGGCTGGTAAGTGAATTTTGAGTTTCTCATTTTTTGTAATAAGATGAAGGTTTCACCAAAATTACACTTTATATATACCATAGCTACCTTCAGACAATATTATGAAGAAATTGTGGGATTCAGTGTTAGAGGAGCTGGGGAAAAAGGGTTAGTATCGCAATTATTTTTGTGCGAAATTGGGAGATTTTTTATACTAACTCCTTTTGAAAATGCACTGACTTAAAAAGTTATGACCACTGCAATGTTACATTACTTAAAAAATTCCGGGGTGTTTTTCAGCACTGTTGTGCAAATGTTTTGTTTATTTTTTATTTTTTCTAGACGTTTGGACTTAATCAAGTTACAAGCAAATATCAACTTGTTTGTGTTTTATTTTATTACTTTATACACATCGCTGCTCTTTTTCTCAAATTGGTTTGAACATGTTATTATTTCAAATGAACTTTTATCATGGAAATGAANAATTATTTTTGTGCGAAATTGGGAGATTTTTTATACTAACTCCTTTTGAAAATGCACTGACTTAAAAAGTTATGACCACTGCAATGTTACATTACTTAAAAAATTCCGGGGTGTTTTTCAGCACTGTTGTGCAAATGTTTTGTTTATTTTTTATTTTTTCTAGACGTTTGGACTTAATCAAGTTACAAGCAAATATCAACTTGTTTGTGTTTTATTTTATTACTTTATACACATCGCTGCTCTTTTTCTCAAATTGGTTTGTTAATTTGATTGTTGCCTTTTCCATGTATGTACCTAATAACTTTGTGGTAACGGTTTTCCTTTGACTGTGTTGTTGTGAAACAAGACATGGCCATGTACCCAACATAGGTCCTGGCTCCTAGTGTTTACCAAAGACAGTGGTAATCCAATTACAGTGTGTGTCTGTGTGATTAACTGCCAGTCAAATTACATTATCTGCTGTGTTGTACAGCTGATCCTAATGTCATTGGCCAGACTTGGGTCTGATGCATTTTCTTTTCTAGTCTTTGAATGGCAGGGTTTTTATCTATTGAACTTATTGGCATTGGGCAGAGCTTGTAGCATGGATGACTAATTGTTGGCTGAACTAGATGTGAACTTTCTTCAGAGTGCAGTCATCAGTGTTTAGGGAGACCATGTCATTTGTTGATGTTTTGTGGAGGGATAAGGCAAAACTTATTAAGGATGTTGTTTTGGAAAGTCGACTTACTCCGGTGGCAAAGTTATGTTAGCTAGAGTCCTCTTGAGTGATGTGGAAGAGATGGTGTAAAGCAATGCCTCAGATGAATTTACATGAAGTGTGTTGTTGGAAAAGGATCCTTTGTTTCCATTTCAGAGAGGAGGTTGAAAACAACAAGAATCTACCGCGCTGCAAGAGCGAGAGTGCGGCAGAGTCAATGCAGGTTCGAATGTATAGTCGTCCGACGAGCCTGTCACCTCACAAAGAGGCTAAAGAGGAGAGTGTGTTTGAAACACAGCATCACTTCAACAACACATACGGGGAGGTTGATTACACGGTGCAGACGACAGCGGTAACCATGACGACGTCGCGCTCATCAGAAGCAGACGACGACAGACCACCAACACCACCACCTCCGCTCTTGGACTATCAGTATGAGAATCACGTACGTGAACGGTCGGAGGAGAACAATCGTGTGATCGTGACAAGTACCTCGTCATCAGAGCAGATGATGACGAGCTTGACAGACCAGCTGCAGATGACTAGCATGACGACATCACCAACGGAGGAAACACCCAGTAAAATTCAGTTCTCGCTAGGTAGCGCCGGTAGTCTGCCGTCCAGGGAAGGCGATTCAACAGAAGAGGAAAGTCGCAGGAAGGTGAGACTGAAAATGTTGACTACTAATAAATGAATGAGTACACAGAAAATTTTAATTGGTTATAATTTATCAGAAAACAGTTTTCTCTATAACCTGTTATAAGAAGTTGCCACGACCTGTTTGATTTTGCCTCTGACCTGTTTAAGTAGAACACAACACAATTTTTTCATTTTGAACAAAAAGTATAATTTTTGTGTGTTCACTGTGATATGCACGTGCTGCATACTGTTTGAATTTTCAAAGTGGTTGTACATGTGACCAGTTTGAATTTTTGAGTGTGGAGAACACTGAATTCACATCAACCTTTTCTATGGATATGTATGAATATGTATGAATAATATGATTGATGAGAATTCATGTTATGTGGTTGATGCAATTTTTCATGCAAGGTGGTATGATTTCTTCTCACTGAGCATTGATAAATGATCAAAACTGATTTTCCATGAATCATGCTATGAATGTTGATAAGACTGATATCAGACGGATGATTATTTATAATCTAGGGTTCCCATGCGTGTAAACTTCTGGGCAGCCCGCCACGCTCCTTTTTGGCCCCGCCATTCGTAAATCATACTCAAATTGACCGCCACACACCTAATCGTGACAAGGAAACTTCACTGCCATGCAAAAATCGCTAGTAGAAATGATCGCTAGTAAAAATGAATAAGTACAAGTCACACGGCACCTTTCGCTGTTTGTGGATCGAAAGGGAAAAAATAATAATTTTACAATGAGATCTTGAATTGTGCCCCCCCCCCGTTAAACACAGTCATTCAATCCCCATTCTATATGGTTATATATTCCATCAGCTATATTCAAGTTATAGGGGATGTTAACTTTTTGACTTAAGGTAAAATTTCTTTTAGTTAGAACACAATATTTCGTAACAGAATTTTTGATTATCAAAATTTTCAACAAAAGTAAACAATACGACAAATGTACTTGATTATTTGAAGATGTGGTGAAAATCTGAACATTTTGGCAACAGATTGAAAACTGAAAATTTTGGCCATTATTTTTGTTCAAATTTGAGGAAACTTTACCATACATATTTTAATTACTACGTTTGAGTCTTCTCTATAAAATAAGCATATGAATAAGAATAACATTTCATCAATGTGAAAATGTGACCCTTTGTTTTACAACTTCAACAATGTTAGTGTGTCTGATTTACTGATTCACTGTATTAGGACTGTTATTAGTGCCCAGGTCATATGGCTAATTGTTATGTAGCAGGGCTATAATGGAAACACTGTATTAGGACTGTCGTTAGTGCGCAGGTCATACGGCTAATTGTTATGTAGCAGGGCTATAACTGAAAATCGGTGAGCGTCTTACCCATTGAGCTTGGTTATCAGAATGAAACAAGAAAGAAACATAGGTTACACTGATCAACTAATATTTTCACTCGTTACTCACAGCGTCATAGTTTTATGAAGAATTATTTTTTATTTTATTTTATAGCAAAGGTTCAAAATGACTTTTTACACAAGTAAAATGTACCAAATTAACCAAAAACGCTTTCAAAAAAAGTAATGCTCTCCATAAGCATTGTTCTGGTTTGAAGCTTTAACTTCGCCATTTAGATGAAGTGTGGTTTATTCTGTCTTTTCAATGGACGTTTTCTTTCCCAATTGCTCGATACGTTGCACAGTAATTTACCGGTTCCACAATTGGTGTTTTAGAGGTACCCTGCTGACAAGGCCTACTATGTTGCCAAAGAACTGTTGATGACCGAGCGAACATATAAAAAGGACCTTGAAGTTGTTACAGTGGTAAGCCATTTTACATTTGAAGTGATGAGTTTTGATGCGAGTAAACTTTTCAAGCAATCAAATCTTTACGATGTTTAGAACTCGGAGTTTTCTCTTGTAAAGACATAGGTTTGAAGCCATCAAACTTTATTTGGGATTCAACTTGAAAATTTACGAATCGTTTTTGACACGCTTCGAATAAACCTTTGAAACTCGGTGAAAACAGATGTGAGTGGTTAATTTTCCCGTCTTGAATAGTATTTGGTGGATTTCGGGAGGCATTTGGTCTTAAAGAAC
This sequence comes from Phoronis australis, assembly GCA_002633005.1. Classification (NCBI taxonomy): domain Eukaryota; kingdom Metazoa; phylum Phoronida; family Phoronidae; genus Phoronis; species Phoronis australis. Next base: position 819,497 of record NMRA01000109.1, on the reverse strand, counting down.
TATGAAGGAGCTTGTGCAAGAGTTGTGAGAAAGACAATAAAGTATGCAACAATGTCAGTCTGTTACACCTTTAAATTTGCTGGACCCAAGCTTGACGAATGAGGCGACATTTTGTATGTTACACATCAGAATGAATGATGATATGTAATCTGGGGACAAAACAGTCCCAGTCACGTGACCATGCGTTCTCTGACAATAATCGCGGAAAAATTAATCAGGGCCATTAGAAAAGTCTTGAAATGTTGGGAATCAAACTGCAAAAGCTTAAAAAATCATGTTCAGTTTCCAGTGAAAGCCAGTTAAAACTGGTAAAAAACAAGGATTCACTCACTGTGAATTAGTTCTTAGAACACTAAACACCCTGAATTCTGTCTAAACGGTGCCATGGTGGTTCACAGCATGTTGTGATTCAGTTAATGTTTAAGGTGGGACGCTACAAACGATTTTACCATTTTTGATGTTATTTTGACAATTTGAGATTTTCTCATTTTCGATCCGTATAATCATCCTAAATCAATATTCTGTGGTCCAAGAAGTGATAAAACTAACCCTTTTTATTGAATTCTTCGGTTTTTCAAACGTACCCTTCCAAAAAATTTTGGTTTGAACGCATTTAGTCTCCTAATTTTGTCCAAAACAACAGCTTGTCCACGGCAGTTCCAGATCTCCGACACCGCCATGTTGTACACTGTTAGAAAGGTCATGACCTCTATTTTCAGAATTCCCCTTAGGTTCATTCATAATACTCGTGTACTTTCCAGGAACTGCTGCTAAAAATATGCTGTTTTCATCATTTTGATTGGCTAACGGATATTCATAGGCAATGACGTCACTTTCTAGCATTTTCATTGGACGAGCCAGTCACGTGGGTGACTTCGGCTATTTCCGATCATAGAAACAGCATAGTAACAAGCGCCATTTTGCAGCTGTTTTTCGTTCTCAATCGGTACTTTATCGGATGTTTTTTGAAATACTGTTGGAGTATGATTTCAAAAGAGACTGAAACGAAGTTGAAAGCATCCCATGGATATGGGACACACAAACCATGCCGCAAAAAAGGAAGTTTTGAAGCAAATAGAGACTTTTGGTGGCCAAATCATATCGGCGACAACTTCAGGTCAGACCATTGAAACACTCGTCGATGATGTAGCTTACCGGCGATCGACTCTGCATTCATACGAAAACTGAGGGTTTTTGAGGATGACTCGGTAAAAACAGAAAATCAGTGCCGATAAAACTACAGACCTTGCAGCTGTTGAAAATCTCCTGGTGACGTTAGGCGAATTGAGTGCACGAGGCTGATTGTTCAATATGCAAGCATAGAAATAAGCCTGAGGTAAGTTGCCTTTCAAATACTGCCCCCCTGATACAACACACGTAAGCAGCTGCTTCTGTTGGTTGCATTGTTTTGTTTTAGACGTTGTACCTTATCGTTGCAGTCAATAACTAGTCTTGGTGGAGAAATCCAAGTCTACTACACATTCCTCTAGCTTTGACACGTGTTCAATTCAGTATACTAATAACCAATTTTACTGCTTTTTATTGGATGTAAAAAAGTCAACTGAAAGCCTGTGATATAATAGCAATACAATTTCTAATGCTTCGCAAACTGATTCATGTTCCTTAGATAGTGTTTTATCCGCTTTGTATTCTTCAAAACCTAACGTTCCATTAGTACGTTAGTGACAGTTGTCAATGCTGGGTGTTGCGAAAACCATGCTACCATTTTTTTCTCCAGTTAGCATTGATAACTGTTTAACATAATATTCAACAATTTTACATTTCAATTTTCCACATTTTTACAGTTGTCAGTTATGGATGACGTCGACCATCGGATGGGAAGTGCGTCACATCTCACACTGTCCCGTTTGTCGTGCGGCACTGTAGCCTATGGGATGTCGTCTCTGAAGCTTGGAAAGTTTTTTGAAAAAAAAGTGATGTGGTTGCTGGCCATCACATGGAGGAGGACTATGTTGACAGTAGCAATGTACTTAGAGTTACTAAACTCAAATAGAAAGTGACGGACAAGTCAATGCCATGGCGAGAAAAAATCGATAAAGCCAAGCGGGCTTCGAGGACTAATCAGCAGGCCAGGGAATGTGTTTTATATGTCTCTAGAGGATTCTGAATGAAGTGTCAGACTGTTGGATAATTGTTTCAAGAATTACTAAGCATAAACACACCTGTAAATAAAGTGAAAGTTAACCATGATATTACAATGTTGTTATTTTTCTGTTACCAATCTTTAACTTGCGATTTCTCAGAACGCCGTTTTTATCGTAAGTCTTCAACTTGCCCCCACGAGAAAAATAGGTTATACACCCCCTACACTCTTGAAACTTGGCATGTGTATGTAAAAAATCTACTGAATGCAATGGTGCATGTTAGAAATTTGTAGTATCTATGGTTTCTGAGTTTTGTCATGATTAGTGGAGATAACCGGGTTCTGAAAAAATGTAATGAATTCTGCAACTCTCAGACAGTTGTTGAAAATTGTTTTCATTGTTGAAAATGTCACTATTGCGTTGAATAGCCTTCTAACAACATAATAAACCTCTGAACATGTTAAAAAACAAAAAAGAAAAAAAAATCTGTTGGGGGCAAATTGCGAAGTTTAATTTTCAGCTTTTCACTCCTAGTCTTGACCCCATTCATCACAACAACACCAAAAGGTGTTTTTAAGCTCATCTTGGTAGAATGTAAACACAGTCCAAATTTCAAAGAATTATCTTTATCGGTTTTTATTAAACGAAAATGTGAAAAATCAGCGTAGCGTCCCACCCTTAAGAGAGTTGCTTTGTCCCTTTGTCTTATTCTTGGCAGATGAAGTAAGGTCCGTAACACGTTGATATTGTCTCTGCCTGCAGTGGTTCCAGAATGCCATGAGTAAAGATAATGTGATGCCGCAGTACCTGTCCAGCATGCTCTTCACTCAGTTACAGCCCATCTATGAGTTCCACTGTAGCTTTCTACGTGAGATCGAACAGAGGCTGGCCATGTGGTGAGTTGGGAGTCTGCTCAGTCTCAGGCGTACTGAACCTGGTTTTAGCCTGTTAATAAATATCGTCTATGACTAAATCTTTTAAAGTTATCTGGAACCTTAATTAATGACCTCAACTCTAAGTCAAATATTGAAAAAACTATACTTTGTCAACCATTAAAAGCATTTATTTTCTGAATTCAAAGGAGAAAGATTGGGGATTCTATAAATATGCTTCTTACTACTGTGTCTTTATTATAGTCATGTGACCTTGTTTTTTTAAGTCAACTTTTCATGTGCAAGAAAGGTACATTCATAGCAAAATAACCCCCCAGTCGATTTTACTAAAACTTTTTTAAATGAAAACTGTAGCTTATGTCTCAAAAACGCTGTTAGCAATTTTGATTATTCACTTAGTTCGGGTTTTATGCCAGATAACTCGCATAGCATAAGACATTTTTTGTAAAAAAATGGTCTTATTTGTATATCACTTGGTATGCAAAAACTAGGCACGTTGTCACGTGACAATAATGAAGACACAGTAGTAAGAAGCATATTTTTAGAATCATAAATCTTTCTCCTTTCAGAAAATATATACTTTTAAAGGTTGACGAAGCATAGTTTTTTCGTTTATTAAGGTCCTAGATAGCCTTAATTCGTTCTATGAAAATAGTTATCTGTAACCCCTGTCAACCCTAAAACGTTTTGAGCAAGTAAATTTCTTGCAAAGTCTGCTTAATTGGCACGTGTGACTAACGCGTTGGACGAGTTAATAGACGGCTGTTCTCAAACCAGAGGATCCACATAGTCATTGTATGAGGATCACTTAATTGTTGACTTCACACGCAGTAACATGTGGGGGCTGTTCCAGCAAAATCTGTATGGGAGGGGGGGGAGGCACTTTTATTTTGTACCCACCGCCCATATTTTTCATTTATTTCTCCAACCCATGACCCATAATTTTTTAATTATTTTTAATAGGTTAAAATATAAAATCCAACACTTGAAAACAAATTGCCTCCAGGAGGACCTGTTAAGAACTTAGATGATTGACGGACAAGAACTAGTTGTCTTGTCCAATATTGTCAAAAACTAAAGTATCCTGTGAGCAATACTTTTGGCAGCCACCAGGTGTCTCTGTTCACCATGTGTATAATTTCAATGAACATTTTTTCAAATTATAAGGATCTATGAATCTCAAACTGTCTCCATGAACTCTTTTATACTTCTATGTCAAGTGAATATTGGAACTTGTTTATCTTACTCCTCATACTTTTTATTTAAAAATCATCAATTTTCTTATATGTGTTAACACCAGTTTAGTGTTGCATAACTTTTCAATTCAACAGGACTGCAGACAAGTTGCCCATGACTTGATTAATGGCTTAGTAAACATATTGCACTGTGTTCACTGGCAATATGGGCTTTTTGTAATGGGACAAGTTAGGATATAAGCCAATTGCAAATTGCATTATTTGAGTTTTGATGGCTGAAGTAACCAACCTGTCAACATTTACAGGTCAAAAAATACCACCCATTTTTAATGCATCAAATCTTACAGGAACGACCACCCATAATTTGAGTTTTTTTCTGAAGACAACCACCCATGAATTTTTGTTTGTACTGCCATCCCCCCCCCCNCCCCCCCCCCCCTCCCACACGGATTTTACTGGAACAGCCCTGAATCTATTTTGAGTGAAATCACCATCTTGGGGCTAAGTAAATCTGCTTTGAACTTTTGACTAAATCCATATGATTGCTACAAAATTGGTCAGGACTTATGAGCTTTGTAAAAACCGACATGTAATGTTTATTGAAGACTGGACATAAGAAATTGGAAAGCGAGCTCATGCACAACTGTGCGAGTGAAAGTCAAGTGTTTCACGAGAATGCTCGAGACTTTAGTAGCGTAACCTAACAAAATGGCCACCACTGAAGTGATTGGTCAGTGAGGTGGGAATGTGGAATTATGAGATTTAATTCATAGATTATGGGATACAATTCTCTTGCTTTCATTCCATTAGCGAAGATATTTCACCGCAAGTGCAAGACTATGTCTGGGGTTTTGGGAACTCAGCCCTATTTTATTTACATTGTATGATGACCAGTTTTGGCCGCTCCCGACCAATTTGCCCTTATGTGCTGTGTAAGCTAGACCAATCTGTGTATAAATGTGTTGTCATTGACAGGGAGGGCAAGTCAAACGCTCACCTTAATGGAAACCACCAGAAAATTGGTGACGTGGTACTAAGCAACCTACGGGGAGTGCTGCACCTGTACCAGGCCTACATCAGCCAGCACGGGGAGATCTTGACGGAGCTTGAACAGGCGGTCAAGGAGGATCGCCTGTTTGAGCAGACGTACAAGGACTTCGAGTCTCAGAAGGTCTGCTACCTCCCCCTGGTGACCTTCCTGCTGAAGCCGGCACAGCGCCTGCTGCATTACGAGATCATACTGCAGCGTAAGTAGATTAGGCTTGCCGGTGGGGTTTGGAATCAAAGTTATGAAGGACCTTGGGGACATGTTTTGTATTTTGCCAGATATTTACAAATTATACATTTAAACTCCGTTAAAGTATATAGTTTTTGAAAGTAGAAAGCCGGTAGAATTCGATTTGTGACTTTTTATCAATCGTCCATGAATTGGGTCACCTGACCATGTATTTTCAGTTAAATTTAGCAAAAATGAAATGCACATTCATAGTAAACAAACTGTATAAGTAACATGACCAAATTTCAGTTGATATAAATGTTCATCACAAAATCTCAAAAATGCCGTTACAGTTTCCTGTATTATTTCGTTTTCATTTTATGCAATTTTAAATTTTTTTTTCAATATCATTGAAAAAGTTTTATTTTATTAGCCCCTAATGCATAAGTGGAAACATTTAAAAATGATTCCTAGCAGCTTTTTGCAAAACAGTGCATGGAAAATTGTTTGATATGAATCCGATCGGCCATTTCTGATATGATGCGCTAAAGTTAGATAGCCTTAATTAGCAAACATGTTGTGCTGAAGCTCTTTCAGTTTCGACCACAATATGGTGAAACAGTGACATTTTATTTTGTCTGATGAATGATATGAACTTTTTCGTTATCATTCGCATCCTTTGAGCCATGACACTAACTACACCTGGTGGTGAAATTCTTATCATGATTAGCATTGCTGTAAGTCAATAGAAAATGACAATTATGGCTATTAGTTTTCTTCTAGTTTGAAGAAACTTTATTACCGTAAATTTGTAAGTAGTGGCAGTTGAAATACTTGAGACTCCCCAAGTTTCGACTGTCAAGCAATAGGTGGGAGTGTTGTCTGACTGGTTGTTTCATTAGTTCAAACGCAGTTACGCACTAGATTCTAAGGCAGTGCTATTCTTCAATGTTAGTGTTAAGACTCATGCTGGGGTCTGACCCTGTTTACCCTGCTCATCCGTAGACGTCAGCCTGGTTTGCTTGTACCAGTCTGAACATCACACCGTCCACTAAATTATAGATGCCAATTCCAGGCCTGTAATGTCAATATGATTTAGTGTAGTTGGTTTTGCACAAGGTCATGGGTTCAATTCCTGTCTCAGTGTTGCAGTTACGTAGTTTTGTTTTTGTCCTTGACCTGTTCTGTTGTATTCGACTCAGCTGTAAGACTGAGTTACAAACGTGAATGGCAGACAACCCCCAAAGAGAAAGACTCATTCCTGCATGCTCTAGAAACCGCAGTTGGCAACTGGCTCCATGGGTGTGAGATCTTGTGAAATGTTCATTTACTTTGTATTTCAGGCCTGGTGAATCACTACACAACTGAGCACCAGGATTATCACGACTGCAAGGCCTCCCTGCAGAAGATCCAGGAGTTGACGAACACGTTCCAGGATAAGATGGACGAGTTGGAGAACTTACACAAGCTGATTGAGTTGGAGCGGGACTTGATAGGCGTCGATGGATTGGTACAGCCGTCCAGGGTAGGTGGAGTGGGTGTGAGGTGCTGTGTTGTGGTGTTCTTAATGCGTGACTTTCTGTTTCGTTGGTTTTGCAAATGCTAATGGTCGTGGTCAACACAGGGTGGTTACCCAAGTTGATAAGTATTGACAGAGTGGTGCAACAGACTTGAAATGATTTGCAAGTGAGCTCAGGACCTTACTGTAACCGTGCACTAGCAAAATGGCTAGTACTACTGTTATTGGTTGGCAAGCCTGCAATGCTGAATTTCGCTAGTAAACTGAGTGTGAACTCAACAATTCTATCCATGAAGCAAGATTTTTTACATCTCATGAGTGACGAGGTTTACAGAATTTGTTCCACGATTGTTAATGGTTGAATATGTACAACTTATGTGGTGTGACTCATTGTCCGATGTTCGGTGGCTGAACGCATGAAAAGGTCAGTACTAGAGGCATCCCTAACTTTTAAAGACTTCCGTGAAAAGTTTTCAGCTAGTTTTCAATTCAAATGAACTTAAGCTTTTATATGGAATATCCTTAACCGGAGTTCTTTACTGAAAGCTTGTTGGCATGGCCAAAAAGAAATCTGAGTTAGATTCAACCTATTAGAAGTGTTTGATGATGTTGACTTATTTCCATGTGCACAAATTGCTTGAAATTAAACAGCTGCCTTTAGAGACCGTGTGTGGAACCCAACCATGCAACACTCCTCAAACAAAAAAATCCTTGCTGCTAGTTATGTTAAGAACTTTGTTCAGTCCCTAAACTGGGATTCTTCACTACTACTGCCCTCTGTTATCACCTTAGATATATCTACTGAGGTATTAGCTGAGGGCCTGCTTGCGTTTAATGGTTTTTATTTGAATGCCCTCACTTGTAACATTTTATGCTTTGTATGTAGGAAGAAGTGCACTCTGTAGATGAGTGTTGCCAGCAGGCTTACTAATCATGCCCATAGCAGTGTGCTTTGTGTTTTTTTAAGAAATTCCTCAGAGAGGGTTGTCTCCAGAAGCTTTCGAGGAAGGGCTACCAACAGAGAATGTTCTTCTTGTTTTCGGACACTTTAATTTATACCAGCCGAACTTCGACCCCTGCACTACAGTTCAAAGTTCACGGCCAGCTACCACTTCGAGGAATGATTGTGAGTCACATTTCTGTATCTTCTATGTACATGGACATTGTGAGTCAGTCTTAAAGGAGTGAACAGATGTGTTTGTAGTCAAGGTGGTCTGATTGTAAAGGAAATGTACTTACCAGATCTTAATAACTGTATATAATAGAGTTCATTCGTACAAACATGTATATGTCTTCCAACTTTGGATGCTAATAATAAAGTTTAGAAAGGTTTTTAGTAATTAATCGCATGAAAAATGTAACATGTCACCTAGCGATCTTTTACCTGCTGTTTTCTACGTATACAGAAGTTATTAACTTAGTTCACCACAACATTATGACTAGCTATTTCAATACGTCAGGAACGTTGGTTATTTCAACCTGTTTTATTTTATTCAACTGTGGTAATGTATTGTCTCTTCATTTGTTGTATAGGTTGAAGAAACTGACCCAAAGATGGCAGTAGCAAACAGTTTCACTATCTATGGTGGCAACAGGTGTCTCTTGGTAGCAGCAAGGTGGGATGGCTACTGTGTTCACACTTTCATTTTATGATAGGAAAATATCGGCTTGACTTTGACTTTTTCTAGTTCAATCACCATGATTATACCGGAAAAGGTCATGTGTTTAATGAGACTTGTATAAAAATGTTTGCTGCCTACAATAAAAACATCATATTTGTAAATGTTTGGAGTCTGCCAACTTTCAAAACTACTTAGGAGAGCCATTACTTTCAGTGCATTATGCCTGAGTATGATAACCGTGGATTTCTAGGCAACTGGCCTTCCACATGAAAGCAATGAGTGGCATAGTAATCAATAAGGAGGGCTTAGGAAGACATGAGCCTCTTTCTATATGTTAAAGAGTAGATTTAAGAACAGTAAACTCTTCACGAGCATAGTGATATTTGTGAGATAGGGGTCCCGCTTGACTTGATAGTACATATTGTTGTTTCACTAGTGCAACCTATCGAACTCAGAGACGCCACCTATTGAACTTAGAGGCGACACCTACTGACCTTAGAGGTCCTCACTGTGCCGGCTTTTATTTGGAACAGCAAATAAATGACAAGCGCATGTGAAAACGATTTTGTTTTAAATATTCCATCACTATGAAGTAGTGCATGGTAGACAATTGGTGCTTCCTTCTGATTTCTGCTGAATTATTCACGTGTGGTTGTTCATTCCATTAGTTCTCAAGAGGAGAAGGATAAGTGGATGGAGGACCTTAATGATGCCAGCCGCGCGGCACGGACACAGAGAATTGAGGCTGGTATCAAGTTCCAGAGTTTACGAGGTAGCACAAGTGAGTGTCCTGATTGGGAAATTCTCCCTGCATTAGATGCGTTACGTGCAAGAGAATGTTGGAGTCACATGTGTTATGTACGAGTTGAAGCTGGAGAGGCACTATACTGGGTTTTATTTGCTGTAATGTTTTACTATTGCAAAATCACTTGAATTTTTTATTTGGGTCGTTATGGGAAGGCATACCTTCCTTTCAGATAGGAGCTAATTTCATACGTTCATAAAATTAACTTTTATTAGACTACGGCAAACGTTTCCTTTATTTGTGACACGTGCTTTATGGAAAAAGGGGCAGTCACCCATGAACAACTGCCATCTTCAACTCCCTAAAGTGGCTAATACTTCACCTAAAACATTTCATCAAAGCACACCTAAAATCGTGAAGCGGCCACCTATAAAAGTTTTGGGTCATTTCCAAACCTATGATTTTTGTTTGAGCAAACTTTGAAAAGAATTTATTGAAGTTGCTGCAACTTACGCAAGTGGGCGAAAACTCGTAAAACTGAGATTAGTGAGTCTTTGATGCTGAAGAAATTTTTGAAATTCATATGTTCGCTTTTCATTGATTCTCTAACATGAAAGTCACATTTAAGGTTGACGCTTGATTTCAGAACGAGGCGCAAAAAACGCCAGAGGTAAGACTGGTCATGACGGCAGATTTTATTAACAGTTTTTGTATTGCCTGCATGCAGTTATTGAACAGACACGTTCAATTTTCCACAACACATTCGTCTCTATAGCTTAGGGATTTTTCGTCATTTTTATCTCCTCTTGTGTTAAACCAATGTTGTAATTACATTCACTTGTTTCCCTGAGTCGTTCTTTATTTTGAGCAGACGTCTTCCTGATGAAGACACATGACCTTTAACCTTTTTTACTGTCAGCTGATTTGCTTGGAAGCATCAAGCAAAGTTCTTGTCACGAAAAGCATGTAACCATTGAATTGAGCACGGGTTTTCACATTAACTAAATGTTTTAACTACGGTTACCGCTACCCACGACTAGACGTCTCATTGGTCTTGATTAATTTCACGGTGATAAATGCATTTTGAATTTTGATGCCACTAAAACATCTTGCTGTCTGCATGGTGCATTGGTCAGTGTGTGAAAAGCATATGTTGAACACGATGGGCATGTGTTGATTCCACAGTCTGCATGGTGGCAAGAAGATAAAGAGTTTTGATGAGGTCATTTTACGATTTCAAACATACTACTTTGTGGAATATTGCTTGAAAATCAGTCCAAATCGGTGCATTTTGTGCAGTTGACATGGAAAGTGGCATGACAAGAAACAAACTGATATGAAACATGTTACTAATGATTGTATGTTTGTCTTGCAATAATTTTCCGTTGCGTTTTTCGTCTTCATTTAATCTTGGCAGAATTTCATAACTCAGAGAAAGACTGTGAAAAGTGTGGATTGTCGCATAGGATGGAAGTATCTACGGACTGCTCATGCCATTTTTTGTTCATGGTGTCATTGTGACGTTGAACCTTTTTGGTTTCTAGAAATGTAGCTGTGTATAATGAACTGATGGATAGGTTGTTGCCAGGCTTCAGAAAGACGTTGAAAATATTGACTGTCTGTGGATTTGTGTGTAACTAGGTTCTGTGCATTGGGCTTAAGTCATGTGGTCCGGATTTACAAGAAGGAAATAGTTTATTGTGTGACTGAATGCTCTCATCATATGTCCTTTGACTGATTCATGCATTTTGTCTCTAGTTTAGTGTGAAATATGTATTTTGATTTTCAGAGAAAGACTATTATGCAAACACTGTCATGCTGCGTACATTTTCAGGTTCGACGGAGAACATTGATGGTGAAGAGATGGCGCCTCCTGTTGAGAAGCAGATCCAACACCGCGCCAACACAACCATGCATGTCTGCTGGCACAGAAATACCAGTGTCAGCTATAGGGACCACAGAAAGGCCATCAAGGTACATGAGGCTCTCTGGGCACTGTGTCTTGATCAGATTTTTTATGGTAGATTTGACGTTTGCTTTGAACAGTATACGGTAGAAAATTTGGTTATCATGTCTATGTCTTAGAATGTAATTTTTAGCTTGAATGGACTAAATAGATAAATAAACTACTAAATAACTCTTTCACTGCCGCACACGCTTTTTGGTAAGTTACCCTGTCTCAGCCAAACGTGCCGATCGGCGAGTTGGGTACTTTAGTTTTCTTATCCCAGTTTACTATCAGTTTCTTTGGAGATAACTCCAGTTTAACGACGGGAAGACAGTTTTGCCAAATCCCGAATGCCCATTTTTTAAAGATGATCACATTTTTGAAGAAATTTCAGTTAAAAGGTTACTTGTTGAATTTTGATTGATGTAATGGCTTAAACCATACATCTTGACTCAAATTCAAAATGATTTTTATGGGAAATACAGTTCTAAAAAAGCTTACCAGTGAGATAGTTTAAGAACAGAGCAATAACTTGACACTGAAAATATCCTCATGTACATGTATGCATATGTTTGCTAAAACAGTTGGAACAAGTACTAAGTTTTTACTAAGGCTCACATGAATTATAATTCATGCCTAATGCTTAAGGTCAAATAAGAGTAACATTGTTATTTATATGATGCAGGTCACAATAGCTGTCTGGCATCCTGTCGAGGAGTTCAGTTCATTCTTGTTGTCAAAGTACGTCTGCCTATGACATTTTTCTGTTTTCAACTTTCAGAATCAGTTGAGTGGTTATCTCCTCCGTAAGTTCAAAAACAGCAGTGGCTGGCAGAAGTTATGGGTTGTCTTCACGAATTTCTGTCTATTTTTCTACAAAACCTTCCAGGTGAGTGTTTCAAAGTTCTAAATGGCTCAAAACAATTGAACTTTCTTTAAAGATTTGACTTGCAAACTGATCAATGTTATAGTTTGCTTTGAGTAAACTTTAGAATTGCTTGCATGTGATGGGTCTGTTTTCAAGTAGTTTCAAGTATTAATGTTTGTTGATGATTTTTTCTCTTGATTGTCCTTGAGAATACGTGGAGTAAATGTATGTAATTTTACATGATTACCTAGTGGATCAACAGAAGTTTACAAATTATGTTCATTGCTTGAATCCCCCTTTGCGAACTTGTTTTTTGAAGTTTTTGCGTTTATGACTTGATCCGAGTATGGACTTAAAGGTTACAAGTCATGTACGCTATGTCGTTTTTGTTATATTTAGTCCTGTGTTGACCTTACCTGTTTTTATAACTCAATCTTGCTATTTGTTCGCTCCACAGGATGACTTCCCTCTAGCCAGCTTGCCTTTGCTAGGTTATGCCGTCAGCACTCCTGGCGACGAGGATGGAATACACAAAGACTACGTGTTCAAACTTCAGTTCAAGAACCATGTGTACTTTTTCCGAGCTGAGAGCCAGTACACATTTGAAAGGTGAGTGTTCAGCAGTGCTGTTTTGATATTTGCAGACATCAGGGCTTCAAATTTTCCTCTTTTTTGGTTTTGATTTTCTCTTATTTGATTTCTAGTTTCCTCTTTTTGTCTCTTTTTTATTTTGACTTTATTCATTCAAAAAAAAAACATTCACATAAGCATATTTATTTGTAGAACAATACATCTTCTAAAAAAATTTCCTCTTTTTTGTCATTGGTCATACCAAGCCCTGAGATATGTGATTACCACTTAATTCTGACAGTCGACAATTTTTTTATTTTGCTGTGTTCTCTGGTAAAATTTCAATTTCGAACCTCGGAAGTGTGACCCCTATATTAAAATTGAGCACCGGCCTGAAGACGACCAAAGAGCGGGGCCCTCCTTTTTTAATATAAGGTGGCCTAAAAGCTGGGGTCCCTTTTGAAGCCTGAAATTGAATTTTTTACCTATGTTATTTTAATAAGAATAAGTCATTTAAAATAGTAAGCTGTTAGATTCATTTTCGGATGTAAGGTCCGTGCATACTTATCAAAAATGTCAAGACAAGCTCTTGATCTTTTCGTTTCTAAGAAGCATAGTTCAAGTCTCATTCGCAAGAGTCGACTATGATGCATGAAAGAGTTTCTAATATGTGGCTCTTTGCAGGTGGATGGAGGTCATTAACAGTGCTACCCACAATGCTAGGCGTATGAGGGTTTTCAGTAGGATGGAGAGTGACACTCCAGACAGGGCCTAAGGTCAGGTCAAAAAGGTTATTGTGACGACATGGTCCAAGGTCACTGTGACAGCAGAGTGCGAATTGATTACATGCTTGGGTACTTGAGTCAGTTGTAAGGGCTATTTAATGGTGAGGTCAGCAACAAAGCAAATTTCAAGAGTACCTGTGTTGCTGGGGAAATACAGTGTTGACTTGTAAGCCATTGTTCAGACCGTCACAATTCGGAGACATATCCAGTATTGGGTTTAGAAGAAAGCCACAAGCCGAGAGCTGTTGGAATTTGTTGATAGATGGCTGTGTGTTGCTTATGTCAAGTCTGCCGCGGACGATGCCTTATTGATGGTCATTTCACTGGGGTATTTATTTGTCCATTAAGACCATGGAGTATATTACTATCGATTTTTACAAGATATCTAAGACTTTCAAGTGAGTGATTTCAAGTTGAGTTGTGCAGCCAGAAAGTTTGTCATCTTAACAAAGAAATACAAACCAGACTGGCTATCATGTGCATCTTGTTGACGTAACTGCTACAAATTTGTGTCTTGTGTTTGTTGAACTTCTCAGTCATCGTTGTTGACCATTGTGTCTTGTGAACACAAGTCGTAATTGTCACCCGAACAAACTTGGTTGCGACAAATACATGTACAGTCACTGTTTCATGCCAAATGGTCAACAGGAAGGTATATGGGGTTGAATGATGCATTTTGTGGTTCTGACAGGAGATCAGGTACAGAGTCTGAAGATCAGCCTTCGTGTCTAGCTGCAAAAGAACTTCACGTTGGACTGGATTAGCGATGCCGTCTGTGTACAAAATGTAGTTGGTCGAAATAGTATTGAATAACGTTTTGCAAATTACTGTGAAACTCGCATCAGCCAGAGACATGATTTTATCCAATAGTTTGAAATTAGACTTCTGTGAAGGGTCAAGTATATGAACTAGAACAACTGAACCACCCATGCGGGTAGGCCATTCAACCTAGGGAGTTTACTGTATGAGTTTGGCCTGGTGCAGATGAAGAGCTACACGCTCAACCAGTGGCTTCCACTACCAGTAAGCTGAACACATAGGTCACAGGAAGGCATGGGAATAAGGCAAGAGTTGAATGGTCTAGCTCAACTGACATATTCGGCTGACCACTTTCCTTTGTTTGCGAGTAACCAAGCATGGAGCAGTGTGCTGAGCTTACTGGCACTTGTACCAGCGGTCTGAGTATGTGTCTCTTCATCTGCACCATGCTATAAGGTCCCAGGGAGCTCGTGTTCATAAGAGGATGTAACAGGAGGGTTGTATAAATGTAGATAATGTTTAATGTACAGGTACCTGATTAGTTTGTCCTGTGAAATGGGGTCCCTAAGAGTGGGCCTTTTAAGTTCAGTGAGTACCATGAGAAATTGTGTATTTTGGAGGATCTTGCGTGATTTTGCCATTAGAGTGACCTAGTCTTGGTAGATAGATCTCATCGTTGACTGTGTTTTTGTCGTGTGTGTACTGCGGTAAATCCTGCAATGTTGTAGGTACAAATTATTTTTTGAGCTTGACTTTCATCTTAGAAGGGAAGTGCATTTAAGCCGCTGTTTTCCTAGATGGCTTCTGATACTGACAGTAATGCCATGTTGTCACAACTGAACACAGCGACATCTATTGGATTGTAGCTGACATGTGAAATAGATTTAACTTTCATTTTAAACAGCATACAAGGCTCTACATATATATATGTTCTAAGGCTGAGTTGTGTCTATCAGGGCTTGGAATGTTCCTATTTTAAGAGGATTTCCTCTTTTTGGTTTCAATTTCTCATTTGATTTCCAGTTTTCTCTTTTTTCATCTCTTTTTTATCATTATTTTGAATTTATTCATGCAAAAAAAAACTCTCTTGCAGTTAAATTTTACAACGCAAAAAGTATTTCTATCACATAAGCCTATTTATTTGTAGAATGATACGTCACCTGGAAAAATTTCCTCTTTTTTCGTCATGGGTCATTCCAAGCCCTGGTCTATTGGGATATAGAAATACCTCATTGTACCACCAGGTGTTACTGGAAGTCTGACTAATTGGATGAATTGTTACTACTTTGCAATAGGCTGTCACTGGTTAAGTCTTGCTACTGTGATTTCCAGAATAGTGTTTTTGTTATCTCATGGACATAAAATTTGGAGATTTTTAAAACAAAGTGAAGTATTCTATTTCTGGTTATGTTTTCAGGATGATGTTCTTTCATTTTCTCATATTGTTTTGAAAAACTCAAGTACAGAAGAAAAGCGATCTAGAAATAGAAACAATTCATTGTGAATACCTGTGGTTAGTGCTATAGAATGATTATGTAGTTCCTTCTAAAACCTCATTGTCAGGCCAAAAACATGGTTTGTTTGCACCCTGACTCATTTTGAAAGCTGCTCTTACTGACTAACAAGTGCCTGCCCACATCAATTTCAGCCAGATTCTCGTTTTTTGGAGCAGCTAAGCAAGGTTTAGGCAAAATTTGAAACTTCATGATTCCCTAAATGACAGTAAAAAAACAAGCCCTCAGCATTTTTGCTCCTCTCATGTGGGTTTTCTTTTTGAAAAAAAATGGACAACTAATCAAAAATACCACAGGCCACCGCCACCAACTCAATTTTCAACAGAGCAGAACTGAATATGCTCCTTTGGCCTTAGTTACTGATCACAAAAACTTAGTAATGTGAGGTCATGTGATTAGTGTGGTGTGGTGTGATTAGGGCGAGATCATGTGATTCCATGTTCTTCCTTGTCCTTGTTTCCCTTTTTAAAAGGAATAGAATGATTTTCCAGCGGTTCCCAAACCTGATGGTAATTGTGAAATGTTAACCCCAAGACCTGGGATTTTTCCTGTCTTTGTTGACATCTTGGTGTTTTAGCAGCACATACTCAGTGGTCAGTGCATGTCTGTGCTATTTTGTTTCCCAGCAAGTTAATTTCATAGCATAACATGATAAGTCTGTACGTTAGTATCATTTTTAGCCCAGGCACATTTTAGAGGTCTTTACAATGGACAAAGTTAACATTTCTTTTATTGCATCTGGTATTTTATACATATGTAATTGAACAGACGTTCACTAGTTAAAACATGACTGCCTGAGACAGTTTATTCATGATGCATGTATTCAGTTTAAATTTTTATCTGACTATAAATAAAATGCTGTAAATTACAATGAAGTTCTGTTGTTTCTTGGATGTGTGACAGGTGCTCTATTAATTGTCAGTCGTTTGGTTCCTAATGTGGCAAAGCGGAGCTCTGAGTTTCAGGCACAAAAATCTAACGATGGCTCATAACCATACAAGAAACTAGGTCTTTAGATTGATGCCAGGTAGATTTAAGGCCTGTGCACGGTGATAAATAGTAAAAAATAGCCGTGATACAAAGAAATTCACATTAAAACACAAATTTTAAAACAGTTTGATTTACTAGCTATAAAGATATGTCTATGGTTTACACACTCAACGTGCGAGTGTGTGCTTAGTCACGCGCGTGAACTCAGGATTCCAAGTTCACGCACGTAAGGGATAGCAATGGAACCCCCGCAATTTTGAATCCTGTTGCGTTGGGTCGGGGTTCAGATCGTCTGGTCTATACGGATGAATGTATGACGTGAATTTGGACCTACAAATACGAATAGAAATTAACTTTTTCAAAAGTCTAGCATGTCTTGGATTTTCACCTATTCAGGTAACCACGGCCTTTGAGGTAGTATGCACTTGAAAATTTTGCGAAAATTATGTGTTTGGATTAATCGCAGCGCCAGCAACTGCATCAAAGAGTTCGCCCTGGGAGTTGAGCCTACGATTAAGATTAATCATGTCCGTAGCCCGGTAATAATTTCTAGGAGCTTAGTAATTTACAGCGCTTCGCAAATCTGGTCCAATTTTTATTAGCATTCATTTTTTATTTTCATTTTATTTGATTGGGTGCTAGACGTCAAAATAACGCCATACTAAGCAATTGAATTGTCACTGCTTAACCTTCAGTACTCTCTACAGGTTGGGTCCTGGGATATCCCTAACCACTACTTCATAATAGGTAGGCTTGAACACTTAGCTTTGTTAAGAAATGTGTCAAAATAGAAACCGCCGTTTTGTGAATCCAGCAATTTTTACCCTTGTTGTACATGTTTATTGTTTGTCTTCTCAATATGAGGCTGCATTCGTTGTAGCCAACGTACCTTCATTAAAATGTACTGTGTTCCATTTCCATCGTTGTCGTACCAAAGAACTAAGTTGTTGGCCCCATGTCGCTGTGATTTTGATCGAATATGCAAACTTTTTATCCTCTTGTTCACTTATTTTGTGCCACTTTTATTCATTAGACAATGCTTTGGACGTTTTTACAGATGTGCTTAAATTAATAAAACTACATACTTTGGTTAAAAAAGTTTGGTTCCTTGTAACTTAAAACAATGGCGAAAGGTTTCGTCTGCAGTAATAGTCGGTTAGTAACACTCCGAACAAGCAATGAAGGGCCCCTCACATCCCGTTTAGGCCTACCCCGGTGGCAAAAAGGACCTCAACTCACTCGGACGATTGCTGAAAATGGTAATAATCATCTTATGCGAGAAATATGTTACAAAAATGTTGTTTACCATTGAAATTGAGTCTGCACTAGTGAATCATGCATTAATAATCTCATGATTCCCACTGAGTAAATGTGACTTTTTATATGGATTTTGTTTATTCATACTATTTTTTTCGGTGTGTCGTAACAACCAAAATTCATATAAGACAAAATTGGAAAGATGAAATATAATTACTGTATTCAGTTCCATCAGGCCATCGTCCAAATCTAGTTTTCACACGAGTCCCTTGTAAGTGCAGAGCACTCAAAATGTATGTTTATCAGAAATACGTCCTGTTAAGAACTATACAGAAAGTCGAATGTTCTTGTCTTACGATGCTCAGATGAGAACGATACGCATTTACTCACTGAGACGCTTAGGAAGCCTGAGATTGCCCCCACCCCCAAAAATGGCATCAAAAAGAATGTCAGTCAAAACTCTTAACGATATAATGAAGAAGACAACCACTATTCCGCAACAAGGAAAAATGAATAGTTCGTTTATCCCAGTGCCATTAAACATTCCCTTATTTTTTCAAAAAAATAGTTTTTTCATACAGATAGTGAGCCCAGTACTACCTTAAATAAATGGACAACGTCTGTTATACCAATAAATCATGATACGGCTAGGTGGAGGGCCCACCTAGGGTCCTGGAAGTTTCCGCGGTATTATTAATATCTCGTGTCTAAACTACTGTACTTACATCCATTAATCTGCTTCTCTGTCACGGGAGCTACTTTTTTCCTTTATTCTATTCGAACAATGCGGAAGAGAATCGAGTTATTTCTGTGTTATTACCTTCCTTGGCCGTTATGATTTACGTTTCCAAAAAAATTGTGACACGGGGTCATTTTACAATGCAGCAGGCATATCGTAAGACGTGAGGTTCTGGGTTCAAGTCCTAGTGATCCCCATTTCTAGTGGAAAATTCATGTGTCAAGCCTTCAAAATAAGAATTTTTACCAAAAAATTCCAATTTCAAGGAATACCAGAACGATCATGTTGAATATCAGTTTCTGTAAACTGTTCCTGGCTGTCCCGCCAATCCTTAAATTAAATGAGGCAGTGCAACTTCAGCCGTGTAACATCCCAAAGAGCCAAGAGCCTGTTCCGCATTTTTCACTAATTAAAGACACCGTAAAACGTAACGTTTTTAGTAAAATGCGGAGCTTATATGCAGCACGTATGTGAACGTAAACCGCAGGAAATTTATTATTCTGCAAAACAAAAAAAATAATCACCTTGGAAGTTACAACGAATTAATGATTCCTCGTTATCCTATGGTTTACCAGTGCTATTGAAATCCTACAATCAAAAATAAGAGAATCCCAGGGCTTCAGGAATTTGCAAAATGTGATCGTCGAATATTCTTGAAGACGCAAAATGTGACGACTAAATGATATACCCGTTCAGTTGCATGAATTTTCATTCCATAAATTGGAACGATTTCTTGTAAAACACCCACAGAATGCCACGAATTTTTGCATCGCAAGATGAAACAAATAAATGAATTTGTAAATAATATAAGTAAATGAATCTAAAATGCAGCTAATCAACGACCCGTAAAACGCCATGAAATAATCGGCGAAAAGTGCATCGATATTAGTGAATCCGCTAATAGGAGCTCATCCTCTAGCACTGGCCATGATTTATGAGGTACTTTACTGCAGATGTTCTGAAGTGTCTTTAGCATGACTGACTGAAGTCACACAGCTTTCGTGATCGCACATGCGCAGGGTACGGAATTATCCGATGAGTTACGGATGTACGGCAGCTTCATCACGAAAAGTCACCACATCGATAACTCGGCAATTGCCGTTCATCCGTAACTCATCGTTTAATTCCGTACCCGCGTGGGACCAAGGAGTTGCTCCGGACGAGCTTTTTGGGAAGATTTTTGTGCTTTGACCGCGAATTTCTTGCGAACTCGGTGGAGCAGAACACCGTAAGTGGTAATGGGAGAAAGAAAAATTCTTCATGGTTTGTTGAACCTCTGTTTTGTGTAAATTTATTAAGTTTTATGTTTGTTATGAACGGCTGAAGTGAAGCACCCGGAGTGGAATTTCTAGTCCGGGGTGTCATACCTTGCAGTGGCGGATCTAGGATATCACAAGGGGGGCCCAACATTTTGTCTGTAAACATTTGCGCAAAGCACGATTGTAGATACGCACAGCACCGAAAGGGGGAGGTTGGCAAACCCTCCTCCCGCCAGGAAATTTTTTCTGTTTTTTCCTAAAAATCAAGCATTTTCCTTTAATATTCCTGAAGTATTATCCAAGAAAAAAAGGAAAAGGAAAAACAAAAACACGGAAAACTTGTCTAAGTTAAAAAGCTGCATTGAAATCAAATAGATGTTGCAATGCCGTGCAGTTACCGACGAATAATATATAAAATAGTAAAACTAGTATAACTAAATTAAATGACGAGCGTCGGTACCACGTAGCGGTGCGCTCTTTCTCAAGGGTGTGCTTACTATTTTAAAAAGCTGCGAAGTAATTTTCTTCATTGCACAGTGAAGCAGACGACGGAAACGGAGTCGTTGGGCGCAGCGCCACTGCCGGTCGTCCGGATATGGCGGGAAAGCCTATACTTAGTCATGGTTCCGTTACGATTGCGCCGTGTTCCGAATTTGACACTTGAAATTGGATCTGAGCCCCCCCCCCAACAAACTAAAACTGCACACATTTAAATCTTGTTTCAGCCGTATAATGATAATTACCGGGGTTAATTAATAAACTCAACATTTCCCTACGCTCTTGCTGTTTTATTTTTTGCGGGAGCCAAGGGGGGGGGGGCTGGGCCCCCCCTAAATCCGCCTATGCCTTGTAGTATATATAGTGTATTGTATTGGGGACGATCAAAAGCTGAGAACGCCTGTGGTTTTTACGTGTCCCGTGTTTTATATATCCCGGGTTCTATGTTTCCCGGTCTTTTGCGTTGCAGTACTCTTGGCGCTAAGGGAACGCCATTTTAGGTTCACATGAAAATTTTGATGCGTTTTTTCGATCCTAATATAGGGGAAATTTGACCTCATTAACCCTGATTTTTTCATAATTAGGTCAAAAAATAAATTGGCCTAATAGCGTAGGTGCAGGCTTATCTCTGGAACCACACAACAGAATCTCAAGATCGTTTGGTCGATTCTTATGTTCACCAGGGTGCCCCAATTTATTTTTGACACTTACGAAGTCATTCAAAGGGCATCTTTAGCCAAAAACGTACATAACATTCGAACCACAGGCAGTTGTGCAGGCTTCATACGAAATTGTCATAGTTGATCCAAATGGCCACAGTAGAAAAGCGTCTTATTTTTCATGTCAGATGCCTTTGTTATCAAATATCCGTGACAATATCCCCGGCATCGCACATTGGCATGTCCCGTTGTTAGCGCCCAAGCGGTCCTTGCAGACGATCCTGACTTGGAAATGTACTCCCCATTTTTTTGCAAAACGTGAATCCGACAGCCCTATACATCGCCAAACGACGGCCACGTTTTTGAGCAGAGTAGTTTTGAGTCGCTAAAAATTCTCAACACTTGTTTATGGGTCTACGTGCGCGACGTATCCTTCATTCCTCACTCACAATGTTGCTGCGAACTAACGTTAAGTTGTGCATATGGTGGCCAGAGTTACTAGACTGTCTTTTGGAAAAAAAATGTTCCACTCAAAAGTTTAAATAAATCGTTAATTGGTGGTTAATTAATAAGTGTCTTAACTAATAAATCAAGAATTTTTCATATCAAAACTGGTATTTTTGTTCATTTGGAATCATTTATTATCCATAGTAGTAATCAAAATTTTTGTATATCCTCTTTCGTACAAGTTCATTTTTGGGGGTCTTCTCTACCTCAGGGGTCAAAACACCCCCGTCTTATCTGCAAACCCCAGGAAAAATCGCGTCTTAAGTTGTGAATAAGGTGTCTAGAGTTACTAAACTATCTTTTAGAAGAAAATTGTTGCACTCAAAAGTTTAAATAAATCTTTAATTGGTCGTTAATTAGTAGGCGTCTTAATTAATAACCCCAGGCATTTCCGCGTCTTAAGTTGCATCATTTTAATTTGAGTAGTGATTATAATGAAATAAACTTAAAACGGATGTTGTACTCGAACAAGTAGTCTCGTGCTCTTGTTGTACACCGGGCTGCAGGTCTCCCTTATATTTGGCCATGAAAGACGTGCGAAAAACGGTTTGGTTGCACTTTCACGCATATTCTATGTTGTGTACGTAGTAACGCAGTAAATTGGTATAACACATATATTGCTAGTTGAAGAGATGATAACTACATATAATATGGAAATACTAGTAAATAGGTCTATACACTACAGTCCTTTGCCACGCTGACTGTAGAATCCAAGTGAGTCATCTCTGAGACTCGTGGCTTCAATGTTTGTGGTTGGCACACCTGCTAATGGTGTGTGGCCGGCACACCATTCTATATTAAATTAAATAAAAATCAACAGAAAATTATTTGAATGTGTTCGTTTTCGTCGCTGGCAATAATTGCGTAACATTACATAATCCGCACTGATAGTCGATCAATAGATGTTGTACGTGATCTAGACTTAGGATCAGAATGCTGACTTGTCTTGTGTGGTAATTGCGGACTAAAGAAATTGGCGAGTTTTCGGAAATGATTTTGCTGGAGTCTTTCAGGTATGCCCTTATGTTAGACCTTTTGGATTACAGTACATGACTATTGTATTATTGTGTGCCACTGTTACCTGTCTGCGCATTATTGTTGTATTATCCCACCACCCCCCAGCAAGATGTCTCACAATTATTGTAGAAACTGACACTCCACACAAGATCTCACTGTTGCCATACTGGAAAGACAAAAGACAACCAAGAGACTTTTGAAGTGCCAATCTGGGGAAAGTCATTTAAACTGCTCAAATGAATTGATATCTGATCAGTGAAAATAAACTACAGCAATGACAAGCAATTGCTAACAGGCTAACCCAGACAACTAGTGCTAAGATAGGCCCTTATAAAAGCCACTTCACCAAATCAACTTTTCCAAAATTTCAGCACAGAATCGAGATCCTTTGAAATAAAACCGGTATGAAACCAGTGTTATATCTCAGATTGGCACCTCAACTTCAGAATTTTGGATGAGGCTTTAACATGGAATTTGATTACTATTAAAATTTCTTTTAATATGAATTACGCTTTATAAAAATATCATGGATTCACTTACACTAAAAATATATTACGGAATATGAGCTCACAGTATAAAATCATACAGACTCCATAATGTTCGATTCTTATAGTTGCTAGGCAACAACAGCTCACTACACTATCTTTAAGAACAGGACTGAGCAAACACACAAGCTGTGAAATGTAAAAGTGTGTACTAGCTGTCACCTAATGCTGCTGAAAGGAGATAATTTCAGAGCAAGATAATCAGCTGGATATAAAAAAGATTTTTCATATCAACACTATGGGACTTAAGGTCAACCTTAAAATAAAATCCATTTCTCCTCACAGTACCATGAATTTTCTGAGATGGGAAAGCCAGTAGGTGAAATATATTATTTTTCAACATTTCACTGTCGAGGCGAACTAATTTTTGAAACAATTGTGATATTTACTGAAATATTTTTAGGGAAACACCAAACAAAATGTTTTGAGTAATGCCGATACATTATTGGTCAGGTGCACGAGGAGAAACCAACTTAATTTTAAAAGCAGTATTTCCAATATGTTACAAACTCATAACATTAAACTTCATAATTCATGTATCTTTCAGCCAATTAGAATGTGAGATTCTAAACAACTACAGGTCAACAGTGTTAAGTGTTTATCAACTAGGCTATACATTTCAACATAATTCATGCCTACATGTGCATGGCATTGTCACGATTATGTCTCACCATTAAATTCACCTGAGCTATCTTAAACATGCTACAAAGGACTAGTTAGACACTTTTGACATATAAGGAGCACAATATAAGTATAGCCCACAACACAGAAATTCCAATTTTACCAATTTTTAAAGTTTTGCTGTTTGTAAAAGAATCGCCAACAATGGTATAAACTATAAACTTGTGTAGATGTCTACACTGAGAAACCATTTTTGTACCACTAAGTTTAAAATTATTCTTATAAAACTGTGTGGGAAAGTAAATATGAGGTGTGAATACCTACACAAACATACCCAGGCAGTGTTGAGAGTTACAGGTACGGCCACAACATACAATATCAAAACAAGAGATCACAAACCAACAAACCACAATAACAGTGGAACACAACATGGTGGAGCTGCTACAAAAAATCTATTTGATTGTTCAAAGACCCCATAACCAACTTGACACACTGGCCAGAAGAGACCCCACAAAAATCACAGATGGGAAGATTTCATCATTCACAAGACTATGCAAGTATCATGTACACTTCCAGACAAATTACAAGCAAATCAGGTACTGACTTGTTAGAAAAGGATAGCTCTGGTTTGGTGACGAGAAATGTCACGCAATCTACCAAAGAGAAATAATTTTGTGATTCTCCTAAAGGGTGCTCATAACTAGCGATTATAAAAGCATGCATTATTTGATCATAATATAACTGTTTGGTTTCACATAATACTGGCTATCACTTACAATAAGATATCAAACAACAGGTGGCACCTCTAAGGATATGAATGCCTCGCAGTACCAGGAATGTTGGAATCACAGAAAACTGAACTCAAAACGTAATAAAAACTCCCGTGTGCATTCTTAAAATTAATAAGTGAACAGGGTGGATTACGCGAGCATTCATACCTCGGAGTTATTTGTGTTGTTTGTCTTAGTTAACACTACGCGGCTCCTTCCTTGCGACGCCGCCTCAGTGCGGCAGTTATTATAACCATTGGATGAATACTGTATTTTCTCTGCTAAGCCTCTACGCCTCCAGCATATAACAGCTAAGACGACCACCAAAGCAATGACTAGAACTGCAGCTGAAGCCACAACAATAGGAACCAAGGGTACACCGTTTCCGCTTTCTTTGCTGCTGCTTTCAACAGGCACGCCACCTAGAGTTGGCAAAACGTCTGGAAGCCGCTCGAGACTGGAGTCGAGCTTGATGACTGCCATGTTGGTACCTTGTCCATCTTTGCCGATGCCCTCTGAGTCCTCGACAGCACGTTTATGACGAGGACTGGAGAGTGCGCTGACAACAGTATGGAAATCGATGCTACGGCGCACACGAGAGCTGTCTTGAGATCGCACGGCGTAGATGGAGTGTAGGAACCATTGGCGACCAGAATCCACCTGTTGGTGAAACATTGAACATCATTTACTTATCAAACCAAGTGAAAAGAATAACTATAATAGAGGGAAACTTATACATCAGGTAATACACAGAGTTGTTCTTTCACATATACATACACTTTCAAGCTATGTTCACAACTATACATGCAGTTTCTACTCAGATGTTATAAAAACACAGACGTAAGTTCAGAGAATTTCTATATAACTGGGATCCACGATTTCAAAATTCTTTCAATTTTTTTTGTCTGCCTAACATTTTTTGCATTGTTTAAACTGATAAACTTTTAAAATATTGTATTACGCGATTTCTTATGTGACCACATCAGTCCCTATTTCCTTCACTTTTTGCCTAATATAACAATATGCACCCACATGTAAATATAAAAAAGAACTTGTTCACATCATTGTCTAACTAGCAAATTTGCTTGTTCTATGTGAAAATGAAAAGCAATAAATAAACATAGAAACTTTTGTATTTCACATACCTGAAACATGGGTTTGGTATCCAGCATGAAACCATCATTTCCTGCTTGGCTAAGGAGATCCTGTGCAGCGGGCTCATCAACCGCTAACTTTGCATTGAATGGCACATCTCTGAAGTTGACCGTAACAGTACTAGGGGCCCGTCGGTCCTGATAAACAATAGTGACAGTGAATTACAGACGGTCAAGGTCAAAGCCCAGGGCCATCGATTTTCATTCAAAATTAGACTAAAAATAAACATGGCATGCTATGAGAAAACCAGAATTTCCACATGATTAGTCAATTTGTGTTTTGATTCTCGAGTTAAATTTGGTAAGTTTTGGGCACTGAGGCAGACCTCAAGACAAACCAAAAGAGGGAGCCACATGCCACCACTGAGTTTTACCAGAACATACCTTGTAAGCCAACAATGGCATCTATATCTTACTTACATCTGGTCAGATTATCTCCATGTATAACAAGATGCGGTATTTTCAGATGAAAAAAGCATGACATTATCTTGTAATTTTAGGCATCAAAACAGTGCCAGTTAGCGACCACTTCTGCTTTGACAGCTCTCTTTGCTTCCCGGTCACTTAACTTGTTCTTTTGCCTAACTATTTGAGTGGACTGACAAAATGCTGCCAATTTCCATGACATGTTGTCAACAGTTCTAGGTGAGTCCACTTGTAGACGAGACTGTCTCGCCACACAGTGATTGACTAATGATAACTTTGCAAAAGGCATACCGATATACCACTAAACCACTGGGAGTTTAGTAACACAATACGAAACCAAATCTAATACAATACACAGACATTTTGCTATCAGTCCAGATATTGCAAACATGATGAAGAATTTAACGGGAATTAATTAGTAATGAAACTTACATCAGTTGAGTAACCTTATCTAAAGAGAGAATTTAAGGATAATTTACAGAAAGAAGGCCTGGGCAAAGAAAAATGTTCAAAATGGAGATTACCTACCAGTACTTTGAATGTGTGCAAAAGTTTGGGGGACTCTGCCAAGCAACCAAACTCCTGATTGGATGGATCGTACTTGGGAACGTAACCGTCTTTTCCAGTGCAGAGGAACACTTTCTCAATGTTCAGCTGGAAGCCGCCTCCAAGACTCTGCACTGGGTTCACCATGATGCGTCCGTAAAGTTGGTCGTCAGGTCCAAACGATGAATCTGATTGGTCCAATCCATTTGAGCCATCTGATAACCACAGACCGCGCTGTCGAATCAGATAGAACTGCGTGTTCAGGCTGTACTCTGCAGCGACCGGGTCGCTGACTTGTTGGAAGCGGATTTGTAGGTCAAAGTTCATAAGTTCGCGTGGGTTACACGTGACAGGCAGTGAGTAGGACTGATCCAGAGGCACGGTGCATGGAATGAGCGAAATCTTGTACATGCCAGAGTAATCACGCACCTGGAAAGACAGACTAACAATAAAGACTGAAATCAGTGTGGATGTGCATCTAACTGATCACTAGCCAATGACCAATCAGTGTAAGACATTATGTGACAAATCTGCAATCAATGACCAATCAGTGTAAGACATTATATGACAAATCTGCAATCAATGACCAATCAGTGTAAGACATTATGTGACAAATCTGCAATCAAAGACAACGTGTGAATATCCCGGGCTCACAACTAATGCGGCTGTTGTGTGGAGACAATCATCTACATGAAATGGAGAGATCTGGTGTTTGGATTTTGTGTTGCAAGGTTAGAAGCAATATATACTGCAAATTTTGAAATGAGGAGAATTTCCAAGGCAGCACCATGTGGTGAATGCGCGTGGCATGTTAACTGTCTCAAACCTGTTATTATAAACTTGCTTTAAACTTAAAGGCTATAAACCTCAAACACGTGTATTTTTTCTTGAGGTTGTTTTAATTAGTAAACTCATTTTTGTTGGAAAAAACACTTAACAAGCAGGTACCATTGACAACATTAATCACATGTTTTTTATATTTTTAGGGTATCATTTTATTCAGCTTTTAATTGGTAAATTATGATCATGAAACAAATTCATCAAACCCACAAAAATAAACTAGACAAACACTGCGAATCTCACTGCCAAAACAAATGTTCCAGAACCATGAACTTTCTTTCATAAATTAATGATTTTCTTTCTTGTCTAGTTTGCTTACCGCCAAGTCTGACGTAAACTCCCACGACTGCTCAGGTTGAGCATATGTTGGTTCACTACGCAACAACTCCAAGGTGAAGGTCAACTGGGGGCGGTTCTCTGAGGTTACCACAGACCTCACTGAGGTTCCTGAAAAAAGAAACAGTTGCAAATTTGTTTACAAAAAGCAAGAGATATTTGGTCTTCCAAGGATATATTAAGAAAACGCATGCAAGTCAAAAATGCATCTGTAAAACTTAGTTATTGATAAGAAAATGAAATGAAATGCTTTAAGATGAAAAACTACTGCGGAAAACGATTTAGCATCTTTTAAAGTCATAAACAAACTTCAGAAGTTTTGCTGTTGTTGTGGAACATAGAATCTGATTACTGTTGCTGCAATAACAGTGTGAACCACACGACAAGAGTATCATGATAATAGTAATACCTGCCGACCTCTACTGTACAGTAAAAAATTGTGACTATACCATGACTTAAGATAAAACCGTTGATCTCTGTGACAGATTATGAAAGCAAAACACATTTGGTACAGTCTCCCAGAACTTACCAGGGTGCGTCGGCACAAATAGCCCTCTAAATCGTGCCTCAGTTCTGAAGTTAACCACCAGGCGTCCTTCAGAATTAATTCTCATACTTGTTGGGTATAAGTAACCTGCAAAGAATGAAAGAATATTGCTGTAGATGGCAGTCTAACAATGACACCAAAAACCTTCAGAGTGAGCTTTCATGAAATGACCCAAAGTAATGGTTAGACAAGATTTTATTAATGATAGTTTATTACTGACTTTGATTTTAACTTTACTGTAACTGGAGTCAAGTTCAGAGCCTTAATTGCTGAGGCTCTTCCACGGCTAGTAAGGACAAAAAAAATACATTACTGATGCCTAGAATCTTATATTAATTTTTTACTAAACCAATTCAGTTAGCCAGTCCTGCATACTGCAGGTAATTTAGTCATGTGATTTCCTCAATCAAATTGTGAACTCTGTTACTGAACTCATGCATCAAAAATAGACGTCAAAATTATACTACACACATTTATTTTTACTTTAACTGATTCAATGCACAACTGCTCACCTTGAAGTCCTGAGTTCTCGTCATCGCTGCTTTGATCCTCAGCACCTATCCCATCCTGCCACAAGATGGCAGTGTCGTAGACAAACTGCAGCTTAAGCTGAGTGCTGAGGTCATTGTTCTGCCAGCCGCCAAGGGCGACAGGCGAGTGAAACACATAGGAAACATAGAGGGGCACGGTCACAGAGACGTATGACTGTGTCACATCACGCACCTGAAGAGTGGATAATCAAGGTAAGTACAGTCAAGGTAAGTACAGTCAAGTGAAGTGGCATGCAGGATAGACTTTAAATGGAGTGTGAATAGTATGAATCAGTATAGTTCTGTAGCAGCATTTGTTAACACAAACTTACTTGAATATACAACTAAACAAAACACAAATTAAAACACTAGCTGTAGTAACTATATATGCTGTCTTGAATTATAGCTAGTGTTTTAATTTGTTATGTCTCTCGATGTTTTGCTACATAGCTGAAGAAAGGAGAGTGTTTTTACACTACGAGTGACTCTGTATCAAGCTTTCAAACAAAAAGTTTCCTCATGTTTATACCGAAGTTTGGATTAGTATGGATCATTATAATTAACCTACCCTAACCAATTATCCTTACTACTTACATAAATATTGTTACTAATATCAGTGCAGCTTCATAATACTCCCTTATCTATTAGATGACTTTCAAACTATCGTATACAGTATAAATTTATCTTTAATATACATAATAGCAACAACATTATGATGACTAAGAAGCCTTTCCCACTGCCTCCGAAGCTTCAGTGCTGCTGAAGCTTCACTCAATGGGAACACTTAGCTTCGGTCTTGAATCGAATTTCACAGGGCAAATTAACTCCGAAGTAGAGATGGATTTAACAGTGAAGCGTCGATGCTTTGCTACAATGAGAACACTTAACATTCATGCCATCGGAGTTATCAGCAGGGGTCACAGTGCCTGCATTTGCCAAGAGCGGGCGGTGACTGGTTAAATTTGTTAATATTTTGTTCTAATTATTATTTTGGCGGTATAAGCATTCTGTTTCAATTTATCCACACATCTGCTGGATTCTATGCATTAAAAAATCCTTGAAGTTCCCGCTAAGCCATATCGCCTTTGTTTGGATCAGCTGTTAGCCTGTGTAAGAGTGAAATTATTTAATAGGTCGCTTTGTAGCACATCGTCATCGCCCCAACATGGTAACTGCCAGCTGCCTTGTGACATTCTAATTTCCATCTGGAGATAGGGAGAGGTCTTTGCCATTTTTGATGGCAAGCACTGTCAAAAACATCGAAACCCTATGACCAAAGTCATGTTAGCGCCATCTTGCGATAAATTTGCTGAATTATAACTCCAAAGTTGATGGGAACACTAACGCTTAACTTAACGGTTAAACACAGTTAAATTCGAAGCTTTGATACTAGTGAAGTTAACTGTATGGGAAAGACCCTTATATCAACCAGCCCAGGTGAATAATAGCTAACCCTCTTACCTGTCCGTCAGTATCTATACTGCCACCACAATCCGTTATCAACTCTGACATGTCATAATAGGACACAAAGTTCCATAGACAAGCTTCCATGTCCAGGTTCCTGTAAGTACATTCAATATAAATAGATTCTTTTACTAAATTCAGTACAATGTTCATTCAACTACCTTGCTATAATGGCCCAAAGAGTACAAGCAAAAACCATTTTTATTAATGGTTGTCATATTATTGCTGACTATTTTCTCATGGTTCTTACCATGACACACTTTATATTCCATATAATATTTCTTGCAACTAACTATAATGCATTGCTTTTGTACATAGTAACACAAGACAACTGAGAAAATAAAAATCAAAATTATTTAATGATGGCGTTGCAATCACATTATTGGCACACTGAATCAAAGGCTTACGTAAGATCAACAAATAGGACAAGTGATCTATAACAACAACAAAAACTGCACTTACCTGTAAAACCGCAGAGCTTTCTCTGACCTCAGATTGCTGTTGTACTGATAAGGTTCGACCTCACCAACCACCCCTGCATTCCTAATGTCTGAGGTGATGAACCCAGCCCTTGTCGTAGTCTCCTCGTAGTCTAGCAGATTGGAGCATTTGTGCTGGCCTAGACGCAGACCGTCAGGACTGAGGATAATCTCAAAGTTAGACAGTTGACGTGTTGAGATAATAGGCAACATGCCGTCACGGTGAGGGATGGTCACTGACACTTGCACCATGTTGGGGTGGTCTGGGTCATCAGGGCCTGAAAACAGTCAATTGTACATTATTTCACGGCATAAAATATGAATTCATCACATATGCCTGCACATCATTTGCACTGTTTATAAAGTGTGACAATTTCCTGTATTACCTGTAACTTCGTCACTTGATAGAGAATCTAAACTCCAATCACTTAACTTATGCCATAATGAAGTTATGGATTTTCACTTGGATGCATCTGATTAGTCAACTAAACAACAGATGCTAATATTTGTCA
Source organism: Phoronis australis (assembly GCA_002633005.1). NCBI lineage: Eukaryota > Metazoa > Phoronida > Phoronidae > Phoronis > Phoronis australis. The sequence continues at coordinate 788,061 of NMRA01000109.1, read as the reverse complement.
CATGTATATTAAAAACATAAAACACCAATTATTTTGGCCTTCTGTCTGATAAAGACTAGAAAGGTATTATGAAGCACTTGAAACTTTCACATTGCACAGAACCTTTCTAGCACCACCAGTCACCCATCATCAACTCACCTGTGTACTTAACCTTTGAAGTGAACGGCTCTGCACCGACTGACCCACTGACACGCGGCTCACATATGCCTTGGTCAGTAGCCACACTCACAATGTTACTGGACGTCTCCAGACCAATGTCCCCGTTGGCATTAACAGCACGTGCCGCACACTGCACTCGGCTACCTATGGAGAGCCGCAACAACATCCTTAATGATAAACTCAAACTAAGATATATCATATTCATACCGGATAATGTCCAAGGTATCTAGATAAATTAAGATACATACAAATCAAGCAGGCATTAAGCTGAGTTTGGGTGTTTTCATAAAAGAATGTATCTATTACTAGAATATGCGCTCAGGTAAACCCGGCTGCTTACACTAGTTTACAAGTACCTTTTTTGACAGAAAGAATAAATTTGTGACCAGCACAATGAACAACAGTGACACTGAATATTCAAGCAGAGATATAAACTCTCCCACCCCCAAGGCCCCTTCTCTCTCAAATCAGTAAGTCTTCATCCAAAGCTCGTACAGTCAAGTGCGCAACAATCCCCGGTCCTCATTTTAATACTCCAAACATCACTATACCTGCTCCAAAGTAGATACTATCAAGTGTAATCTTGTAGGGGCTGGTGAAGAATGTAGTGAACGCCACATCACGCATGCCGCTAGTCACACCGTCTGTTCCTGTCGGTGCCGACAACCTCCATCTGAACCGTGTCATCGTGTCATTGATGCCCTCGGCAGCGCATATAGGACCAGTTTTGGCAAAGTCAGGATAACGTGGGTCACAAGCCTGAATAACAAATTTAGGTACAATGTTCATTTTTATCACATTTATAACAGAACAAGACAAGTACATTCTGTATAGTTTCTGTCCAAAGCAATCAAAAGTAAACATTATTCTAATGGAAATAGATTATTAAGGTCAGTTGTCTCTACCCCCACCCCCCAGTAAACAAGAATTATTTATTAGGTATAAGTTTCCACGGTTATTTTCAAAAAACCCTAAAAGTATTTATTTTCTTGTCGACAATGTTTTCTTTGGTAAACGACATGAATAGGATGTAATTAATTTGCTCATTTGGGAAAGTATCGCATTTGCCACCGCAGGCTTAGAAATATTACTCCTTCAATTGAACGTTTTAGAAAGGAATTGTGTCTGACCATTTATGCCAGAAACCGTGAATATGTCTAATTTAGTAGATGACCCTCTGTTTCTTTGGTTTCGTTGACTATTAGCTAATGTAACATTTAGTATCTGGTCTCAAAATATGCTTGTGTGCATGTGCGTGTGAATGTGTCAAAAAATCATACTCTCCTTCATGTGTATGACATTACTATAAACTATTAAAAAAGACTCAATTTGTGTAAGCAGGTCAATCTGGTAGATTTCGCAAGATGTATGAGATGTACTAACCGTGATACAAATGACAGGGTAGCCAGGCACTGGCCGACCAGCCGTCTTCACACTGTCGTAATCCTTGAGAGAGACCACCATGGGAGTAGATGGGAAAGTCACATCTGCAAGCTTATTCACCTCTTCAATGTACACTGTAGCTTTCTTGTTCTGTTGAAGTATCCAAAATATAGCATTCAGTAAACAGCGACCAACTTCATTTCAACAGAATTTAAGGTACTCAGACCTAAGTGTAATAAGTTACAAGAGAAATGAGTGGGGATTTGTTACGTCAATTTCATGTCAACACAGCGAACAAGTCCCAATACCTTAGCTTTCATGAGGCATTTCTTCTACCTTAATGAGATTATAGAGATGGAATGTATAGACACGGGGGTTGAATACGACTGTCTGTTGTAAAATGAGCATACTTGGCACTAGGTGTCAGGTTCTTGTCATTCATCGTGTGTACTGTGAGTACCTCCCTCAGTTTGCTTACCTTGATATCAGCGATCAGGTTCTTGTCATTCCTCAGGTGCACTGTGAGTACCTCCCTCAGTTCTCGCTCTTTGTCATACATCACCTCCACTTGGACGTCAATACGTGATATGTTTGCGCTGAACTCAAGCTCTGCCAAGTAAAAAAAATTGTTGTCCATAACGAAAACAATGGGCAATCACAGAAATAAGTTTCATTACTTTTTGATGCTATACCAATAAGTTGCACATTTTTATATTTATTCTTACTTGTGTTAATATAACCTAAATTATATATTTATTCAATATGCCTCTCTACATTGTGTAACATTTGAATGCATGCATTGTAAATATATATGTTATCAAATAAAGAAGTCAGAATGAAGCGTTCCCAGTTTAAAAACCAGATGTCAATTTTGTATCTAATGACATTTTTAGTTGTATGCGGTTTATAGAAACTATTTAAAATTTTCCACTTCATGGAAATAAAGCACAAGAAAATCAAGTGTCAAGACTCTATTTTGTAAAAAAAATCATAAACTGATATTAATAACAACAATAAAACAATAATATTTGTTGAAAGGCATTGCTGTTGAAGAGTCATACCTCGAGAGAATCCCATGTAATCAGTCCCTGCTTTGGCAGATCCGTCTTTTGTGTGCACCCTCACAATCGACGTCTGCGACAGGTCACCCTCCCGCACAACTGGTATGGTAACCACGGCAATATCTCCAGGCACTTGAGGTTCTCTAATGGTGAATCTTGTCTGAAGGAACTTGATGACTGGCTCTGAAGATGAAAGCAATGATAAGGTTTATGCACGGAGTCATTAATTGTACTTTGGGTACTTTGGAATATCATGTAAAGAACACTAAGTTGACACCCTCACTGGTAGAGATTGTGCAACTCGACTGGTTTGCGTACCTCGAAGTCTGCTGGCATTGACCAAAGACACCATGCTGTTGTAGTTAATTACAGTGCCTCTTTCTCTAGATAATCAGATCCATCATAAACACATTAGGGGTGACAACAGTATTTTTAAATTTCCGTTTTGAAACTTTGTAAAGAGCCTATTTGAATAGTGCGTGAAAAGTACACATGATTGTGTTTTTGAATTTTGAAAATCGGACAAGAAATGGGACTTACAACCTCAAGCGTTTGTTCAATATTGTCATTTTCCTCATTAATTCTGCCGTGTGCAATACAATTAGGCCAATTACCAAACCACAAGGCAGCAGCAGGATTGTGAGGTGACAAGCCAAGTGTCATCATACAATTCTTGCCACTTGGAATTTCAAGCGCAACATTGTATTCTACAACAAATTCAAATATATAGTCTGTTCTTTGAGAATTAAGGCCAAACTTAAAATTACACAAGCTTTTTCTATAAAAGACGTTTTAGATCTCTTTTAAGTAGTATGAAGCAGAATACATGAAAACTATCTCTTGGAATACAGCTTTGACTAAGGAACAACATGAGAGACCACCAGAGTTCATAACAATACATAGTCTAAACCAAAAATTGGTTTGTGTGATAGGCCAGTTGAAAGCTGCTTAAAACAGCAACAATAAGAGATACCCTACTAATTCTCCATCTGTCACTTAAACACTCACTGTCGCCATCATCTTTGACTTTGATCACTGTGTAGTTCTGCCTTCCCAACTTGCCCCCACCAGGCAGCTCACTGGTTGGCTGGCCAAGGACCAATCGGAACTGCTCCTCAGGTTCATAGATCTCATCGTCCATCAACAACGCTATGCACTGCTTCTGGACCTCGCCTGCAAAATGGTCAATGTGGGTTAGAAACAGGTATATTCCAAATACGGAGCTCTTTGCTGCAGTTAAGGAGCAAACGTAACTTCTGAGTGACTCAAATTTCAATTCTGTGTGACCAAACAGACAGGGTTCAACTTCATGGATATTCTAATGCTAGGATAGGCAAGAGTTTTTAAATATCATCCACAAAAAAGTGATAATTTGACAGTCTGTTGATCGAAAATTTCAAGAGTGAAACACATTAGTGCTTTAAAGTGACATCCAACTAAGAACTGTTAGTGGCATTGAATGTTGATTCAGCTCTATTGCTACATGGCTTATTTCAGCAGGTCATCACAATATCAGACAGAAAAGCAATTGTCTAATGACGAACTTGAAATTCACTGGGTGATGCAAGTGCAGCAAGTCCTACACATAGAAACCCCTGGAACCAGGTAGTGACCTGGTACTCATGGCTATCAACAAAATGCTTAACGCCGATGAAATACATTCCGTTCTCAACATATTCAGATGATAAAAAGAGCAAATAATTTTCTTCATCAGCACCACTAAGTGAGTGTTGAGTATCCAAGCGATTAAGGCTATTTTCCCCAACAGTCACTCACCTGGTTGGAATTCAATATATGACTCATCCGTGTCCATTCTCTCATCATAATCCATCATCACCTGCGCCGTTCCCTGACGTGTGAAGCAGCGCACCTTGGCAGCATGACTTATGTCACCACGACGAATGATAGTGGTGATGACCCTACCATCATTCTCATTAACCGTGTAGAGTGCCTCCTTGAACTCAAATGTGGGCACTGAAATTATGCATACGTGGCCATTGAGCTTATGTTTCATTCAACATAAACGTGTTTAGGAATCAAGACACTAAAGTGGCTATAAACTCAGCTTCCAGCATAAAAAGCTATCCTTTGATTAAGACCCCTCACATTGCTACTTAGTCAAATTATAGGTGATTTTGGGCTTGGAAAGAAGTTGTGGTTAATTAACGCTTCTGACCAGATTCTATAAGGTGGCTTGTCATTTTATGCACTGAGCGAAGTCCCAAACAATAATGAATTATCAGTTCTTTCCAACCACAGAAACCACATCTCATCTGGATTAGGAACAACTTGAGATCAGTCTTGCATTGGTTAGTGATCTAAATCAAACGAATGCAGGTTCATAGCAGCTGTAGGTAACTGACATTAAATTTTTGAATCACACATCCATGAAGAACTTAGAAATAAAAATGAACAGCTAGTGAGTATGTATAAAGGTCACTTCAGAAATGAAATACTGCCTGGGTGTCACATATTTAGTTGATTTGTTTATTTTTATTTTTACTGTCATGGCATTCCCTTTTAACTCTCCGCAAAATGTTAATAATATTTTAAAAATATTTTTAAGTCTGGTCAGTTAGCCACATCACGTGACCTAATGCGTATAAGTCTGAGTATATTACTGCCCCAACAGATATTTGTATAATTATTTCTCACTTAGTTTTGCACATCACCATAAATACCATAAGCAGCCAGGTGCTTGTAATGCTTGTAGTATTAAAGATCATCTATGAAAAACAGAAAGAGTATTTAGGCAGCAAATTTTCTCTCAGCCACGTTCCGTTTAATGCACTTAAGTGTAAATGAAACTTCATTTTTAACAGAGCATGGTTACAGTGCAGTATAATTATAGTTGACTCAAAGCATTATAGGACTGTGTTGCACAAAACCTAATTTTCTCATAGACAAAGATGATGTTACACATTGAACACTCAACTGATTTCATTGGCTAAATGCACAAAGAAAAAAGTTCACATATCTCACTCAGTGATAAGCTCACTGAATGTGATTTTCAGGAAGAATAGCCATGCGCAAAGACAGATTCTTGCGCAGTGGGAACTAATGCTATGCAAACTGGATTCTCACAGCATTCTCACTGGAATATGATTGTATTCTCACTATAGTGAATTTTTTTTCAAAATAGTTGGAAAGGCACATTAATTAGTTACATTCTTAGTGGTATCTCAGTGAAATACAATGAGATTCACTTACTTTAAGGGTACAAATTTCCTTAATCCTTTTTATATGACCCTTATGAAAAAGAAAGTGAGAATCGCAGGACCCTTCAACAAAAACATATGGTGTCAATGATTTTATGCAATTAAGCAGCCATGCAGGTCAATGTTATGACTAGAGCATACACTGAAGTAATCTACTGCGTTCACAATCGTGTTTTATAATGAATCAAAATACATAAAACTCCCAGACAACATACAGTCACTCATGGTATCGTTGATGGTAACAACAGCCTTGCTGGGTTCTCCCATAATTCCCTTGCTGGGCATGCGTAGCACCAGTTGGAATAACTCCTCGCCCTCAACGCGGGGTTGTCCGAGGTCATCCAGGATGGTGATGCGTACCGTCTTCATATTCTCCCACGGGTTAAACTCCACCATCTTGTTGATGGCGCTGTAATCCAGTCCGGCTGAAAATGGAGAAAGTAAAGGTTAGCATAATATCTTGACTGGAAGAGTGAGTATGTTACACAACTGTCAACAGAGTTTGCCAGGGTTTGTGAAACAAAGACACACCCACCACCATACTTAAAGACCTCTTTTTGGCAGTGACACCAGTAAATGTATAAGGTAAATAAATTAGTTAGCTCTACTATGAAACATCTTTTGAAAATAATCAGCTTTTGGCCTGGTGACTGCTTTCTTCAAGTCTGATGGCGTTTGCTTCAATTTGCCCGTATACACATTGGACGGAAAATACACATGCTTTTAAGGGCAAACAATTGTTTTTGATAGTGTGTTTAGTAGTAAGAACACTAATCCTTAGTTATGTTGGAAAAACAATTTTCAGTGTTATTTACTGTTCCTTTAGTGAGTATGTGATACCTATGAAAAGCTACAAAGTGACATCAGCGGTGTGACAAAGGGCCTGCATCTTGGTTCTGCGTTCATGTACATAGTGGAAACAAAATGCCCTACTCCCAGATATGCACGTTATCCTTTCCCAAAATGGAAGTGAATGTAGAACCAAGAAAACAGCCCTTCGCCGGTCTGTTCACGTCACCTTCTATTGTTCCAACGGAACAATAACGGACACAAAAGTCTCTACAACATAACCAGGGATCTGTACTTTTACTAAAGGTTACATCAAAAATGGTCGCTCTTTCCCTTTAAGTCCGGCACAGCACTAACTAGATCAAACTGATATAAATCAAGTTTCCGTCAAAGCAATGAATCAACTCCACTCAGTCCATGACTTCATTATGTGTAACTAGAAACACTAACTCATGGTACTGAAAAACCAAAGCAAAGGTTTCTCCCCTGAACATGAATCAGACAAATGTTTTTCAAAGATGGCACCGCTTGGGCATCATGAAAAATGTATAACTAATGCAAATAACTAGTTATGAAAAGCTGAATAACTATATGCAAAACTTGTCTTTTCGATGAGAGACGTCAATCAAATAAATTCCAAAAATAGAAGCAAACAAAGACAAACCAACAAAAATAAGAGAAAAAAACGACACCAAGAGCAAGCTCACACAGCTAGTGATCAATGCTTACCTCATCCATTGAGCTGACACAGAAAAGGGGAGACCAAAATGAGCATTTTCTCCAAATAAAACACAAAATTGGATAAAATATTTAACTTTACCATTCACCATTGAGGAACAGGGCATAAAGTGCAACATTTTAACCAATGAGGAGGCTCTAGGAGATGTCCGCTGCAGGCATCCTACGAGAGGGTTCGGGTATTTTGTATCTTTATTAGCAGCTGTTGTCTATCACTTATTTTGTACGTTGAAATAATTTATTATCATAGATTGTAATTTGAAAAATTAATTTTACAGGTGAAGGTAAAGCTCTTTTCAAACCCACATAGGCAGGTTGAAAACCTGACAATCAAGAAATTTTATAGAAAATGTAAAATAAAACAAAAGTTGAATTTTTAAATTTTACAAATCAACGAACCAAAATGACGTGCTGCACTGTAACCAGCTGAACCATTTCATAAAAAATCGTTTCTCATAACATGAGATGGGTAACATACCTGCGGCAGAGGCCGGCTCTGTCCTACGAGTGCGCACAGCAACGCTGGACTCCATGGAGATGTCCGAGCCCGTTCTCCATACATTCACTTCCAGGTAACCTCCACTCTCGTCAATAACGTACTCGGGTTTGTCGAAGAAAAAGGCTGGCTCTGAAACAAAAAACACAAAACTTCGTTAAATCCTAAACAAAACTGAAATGCAACTAAATAGTATACTCACTTCATGTCAATATTTTGATAGAATGAGTTTAAATTTATAAAACACTTTGAAACATTTATTGGAGAAAAACAAAAAATACAAAACATGATTAGTACAACTAAGGTCTACTCAAAAATTGCAAACTTGAAACCAAAATAATTCAAGACAGTGACAGTGAATCTTGCATTGAAGCACAATTTTATCGTGTTTAGTTAGGAAAGCTGGCATGCGGTTTTAAACAACAAAAACAAAGGTTCCACCCCAAAACGTCAACCAAAAATGGTTTTCAATAATTACGTTGCATGGAACTTTAAATATTTTTAATTCCAAGCTCAAAATAGAAATCAACAATTTTGGAGAGAAATCAGGAAGGAAAGACCTGAAGAGCAAACATTTAAACAGATATTAAACTATTATAACATAGGAATTTCATTTTTTGATATTACTCAAACAACACAAAGAATCCCTGCATTCTGATGACAATTTCAGCACCAGTCTGTTCACATGGCATCTATCACAACTCCACATTTCAGCACCAGTCTGTTCACATGGCATCTATCACAAATCCACTCAAGCACAAGTACAAGAGCGTTTAAGCACAAAACATTTAAAAACACTTCCAACCGATACGTTCCATCTTCTGTTTTTCAACAAATTTTTTTGTAATCTTTATGAACTAATTGGACACAGTGGAGTTGAAACAATCTCTCAAAAGATGGCATTACTAATACATCAGCATTTTTTTGTATTCAGCGTTTTTGCTCGACAGTTGATTGATAAACCTAATTCATGTGTTCTAAGTGTTCTGAGTGACATTTGTTAGCTTTTGTTCCATTTTACAGTTACCTTTAGAGCCTTACGAGTCTTTCATTCTTATTTTCAGCTTTTTACCAATACATGTGACTCAAAATCCTCAACTCACAAATGGCTAAATGTTTTGCTTAAGACAATGCAGTAGGAAATCTTGGTAAATGCACATACCAAAGATCACTATAAGAGTTTAATATGAACAATGTATCTAGATTTACATGACTACACTCGTTTCATTCCAAATTAACAACACAATATCTTTTGGTACACAACACCAACACAGAGACAACTGTTCCTGTGCATACTTAAAAGAGCTGTCTAACCTGGGCAATAGACACTCATTGGGTCCAAGATTTAGAGAACCAGTTTGACGCCTGTTATTCAGTGGAGAAAACTGATTCTCAAAATGCAGAACCCATGTGACTATTACGCTATCCTGCAATCAATTACGCATGGTTATATCATGAGAAACCGCAAAAAAAGGTATCACGAAACGACAGTCACAGCCACAATAGTTACCCACCGTCGAGGGCATGAGGTGGAATTACAACAGCTGCTTTGTCAACCTCTCCAATACGTCCACCCATGGGACTAGTGAGGACGACGTAGAACTGTTCTTCATCTTCATAGAGAGCATCGTCTATAATCTTGACAGAGCAGAGTTTCTCAGCCTCACCGACACCAAATCGTACAATACTGTTGAAGTCAGGCGGCCGAGAGATGTAGTCAGAAAATGAGGTTACTGTTTTGGGAACAGTCCCTTTGGCAGTGTCTGAAGTGTTGTAATAATAATAACCGTTAGTTTATTTGATTTAGTGTAATGCATAGGAACAAGAACCACTTTTACAGCTAACATCAAAGGATACTATAGAAAGTCTTTCCATGACAACCTGCCATCTTGTTCTTATTCACTTCGTTTGTTGACACCAGGTGGTGTGCAGTTGACGAACACAGTGAACAAGATGGTGGGTTATCATCGAATGCCATCTATAATATTCTTTGATTTTAGCTCCAAGAATGGTTTGAATTTTGTTCATGTATCATTACCACATGAGCCTGGCTTTCATAGTTTTGTTCCCATGATGTTTTGTATCTGCGTCATTTGCCACAAATTACGCAACAGTAAACATAGAGAGAATTTATTGGTACAACACCTTGGACGCAGTTTTCACAAATTGTAAGAAACAATACCAAAGAATTAAAAATCATCAAATTCACTTCTTGGTTATCTTCCCATACTTCCATTGATAGAGGTGAAACATAAGGTTAGGCAAAAAATCCCAGACTGTATTTTATTAGAAAATTGAGCTGAAGGTGCAATATTCGTTCAGTTACTCGTTGCTTTCACAAAAGAAAATTCATCTGAGATGAGCAAAAATGATGAGGAATTTTTTCCAGTCATCACTTGGCAAATCACAGCATTTCAAACCTTGTTGACTCTTGCTTACGTGACCTAGGCTGAAAATGATGCGAATGGGTGCCAATCTCGAAATGAGTCAGGGTACAAACCAGAAACAAATGCTTTGCATCTTAGCCTCATTTCGTCAATATACATTGTGTGTGCACCTCTGGGCTAAAGTAATGATATTTGCACTGTTTTCATGAACCCCAAGAAATTATAACACACCCTAAAATTTTGGAGGGAGAGTCCACTGGAACTCAGTAGTTGGAAATGTAGAGAAAACATTGATAAATATCTTTAAAATTCATTGTAATGACTAAAGCATTATGATCATGAAAATTAATGCATTGTTGAACAATAGTAACGCAATGTGTGACAGTGTGATATTAATGAGGTATCAAGTGAATGACTTTCACCCATTCAAGGGGTTTTCATGAGAGATATTTAATATTTTGTATTTTATGCGATTAAGCTGTAATAATTTGTGTCCCTACTTCAAGATTGATTTGATCAAATTTGAAGAAGGCAACATTTTTTCACAAGGACAATGTCATAGTGAGTGTCTTTAGATCCACCCTTCAATGGATTTACATTATTGTTGGTGTATTATCCATATAGTCCTAGCAACGCTTTAACAATGTACAAAATCACTATTTAATCAAATGTAGGCAGATCAAGTGATACCTCCAGTAACTTTTTTGCACCTGATTGCTTCAGCGTGAAAAAACATAGCAAATAATTTCAGGTTAATTTGTAGTAGAACTGAATAAAGCACAATCATATGCTATTTGAATAAAATGGTGGCTTGCCACTCAGTTAAGTTTGCCACTAGAAGTGCAAGGTTAGCCATGTCCTACCTTCAACAGTGGAACATATGACCATGAGTTCACCCGACAAGTCACCCGTACGACGGACGGGGATCAACACTTCACCTGCGTTTTCTTCAATAATGTACTTCTTCTCTGGGAAGAAGACGACAGATTCTGAAAGAATGGACAAAATTGAATTATTTAAAATCCTGACCACTGGGTGTAGTCCAACCTGTAGAAATGCCAACTCCATCGGTTTCTTAGACGAGGAAGTTTGAGCTGTCATTCAGTTTCCTGCACATGGAAAATCTAAGCTTAACCACAACTTTCCAAAGGAAATATAAGCTAAGCCTTGAAAACGAAATGCTGGTAGCATTTTCTATTTTTATTTCAAGATTTAGGGTGACGCAAGCAAAGCTCAACCACGATTTCCAAGGGCAGTGTCCATTAAGCCCTAAAACCCTTTAGTAGTCCAACTTACCATCATCTTGGTCCAAAATGGTCACAGTGGCAACTGACGGTTGTCCAATCAGGGCCAAGACAGGATTCTCCAGCTGCAAGGTGAAGGTCTCTTGATTTTCATACACGAGGTCTTGGATAAGTGGTAGACGCCAAGCTTTACTACGTTCGCCTGTAACAGAAATATCATCAGCTCATTATTTTATTCAATAGGTGTGTAGACATTTTTGGCAGCTAGTGCTATAATTTTCCTAGATATTTTGCAAAAACATGCAAAAATTGTTGTTTATTTTCAATTTTCAGTGGCTATGTACCTTCCAAGTGCTGTTCCAACTGTTGTTCAGATCATGGTAATTTTCAATTAAAGTTTTCACAGAATGCACTCCATGTTCCAGCTATTTTGTATGCCAAATAAGTGACCAATTACATGGCAACATTTTGATAAGCGAAGTAGACTGACAGTGAGGCTTGACAGCAGCGTTGGCAGAAAGAGTCTTCATGCCCTAGATATGGAAAATTTTCAGAATGTAGGCCCACAATTAAAACTTGGAAGATTTTTGAAAATGAGAAGTGCCAGAGATTGACAAAAAAGGCTTTGCGAGAAACAGGAAGTACCATTCACTTCAGCATGTGTTTAGCTTATCTAGAAAATAAACTAAAGCTACATGAATAAACCATGTACTAGAAAAAAGTATCCATTTTTTTCCAATGCGTATTTGCCCTTCCAAAGCATCATCACAGCATTCTTATCCTTTGTTTTGAAATCCCTTCCTAAACAGGTGTATAGCCTTGGAGACTGAAACTAAGCCATTTGGTCGAAGAAACAGGAGCCTGTCAGTTCTCAAGCGTAGGAATCATTTTTAATCTGAGTAAAAAACAAAATGACACCAACTTGATAACGGCAAGTGGCCTTAATCAAGTTGATTTTTGACAGAAGATACCATTGGTAGCTTGAACACTGATGTTTCTCGTCCATAGGGTCCACTTTTCGAAAGTACGCCCTGGCTTATATTCGGGGTACTAGAAAGGTAAATATATTTCATTTGCTGAATACACGGCACACGCTTACTGTCAGAAGTTACAATTGAAGAGCACTGGCTTGTCCACAGCTTATGAGCCAGATGTCCAAGGTACCTCAATGCACATTGAAGTACACTTGACTCTTGATTATAATGTTAATTCCACTCACCGGGATTGAACTGCACCTGGTGTGCATAGTGCAGACCCATGTCCAGCCCAAGTTTGGCTGTCCCATTTATGACCTTGATGCCAACGAATGATGTCTCTCCAAGAAAGCCTTGCCTGTTGAGAGTCAGCACTAGGTGTTCGTCGGACTCGTTCACGGAGATGGCAGGCGTATCGAATGAGACCCACGCCCAGTTCAGACGAAATTCCTGGTTTTCCAGTGAGTTTCCACCTGAAATTCCAAATTAGCATGTCAGCATTGTGTCAGCAAAACAATAAAGTTTGATTAAATTTTGGCAGGTAACCATCCTTCAGGTAGCATGCCAACTCTAAATGCTTTCATTAGACATGCATATTCTTTAAACTACAATAAATCTTCCCTCTACAAAACAACTAACATTTGGTTCAGACATTTAGAACAGTTACTATTAGGAAACATGACATGTCCAAAGTTTTCCTTACTCAGACTAGAATTTCTGGGCTCCAGAAAAACTGACAGTTTGTTACCACATGAGGCCAGACTCAACACCTTAGACAGAGTATATATCAGGGCCTCAAGCAACAACAAACTGATAGTTCATTCAGAGCCCAAACTTCACTTTTCAACTCAGTGAAGGACAAACAGTGATGAGTATTATAAAGGTACGTATTTTTAATCAAAGGTTATTTTTCGAGAGAAACCCTTTAAAAAGTTGAAGGCAAAAGGTCTTTCTCAAACATCCAGGTGTGTTGAACACTATTATAGACTAGAGCCAATTTACCAACAATATTAACTTATGCAGAATGTACCCAGCTTTCCACTCTTTCTTTATTTCCATTTCAGAATGTACCAACCTAACAATACCCAAGACTTTAAAATGCCCAGTTGCCAACATGAAATAGCAACATGAAATAGCAAGACATCTGGATCTAGGACGTGGCAAGGGGAAATGTCTGACTAAATACTTAAAAACAGAATGCTATTGTTTTTTTTCTTTTTCTTTTTTTTGTAGTCTTGGTTGTGACTGGGGAAATAGGGGTATACAGTGTAGACATGCGACCAGGCATCAGTAGGCAAATATTGTCGTGAATGTCAAATAGCTGAACATTGCGATGCTGCTGACAAAGCTTCAAAAAACACGACATCTCCACAAAAAGCAAGACAGTGGGCATCTATAAAAATGGTTAGAACACAAAAATCCCTATTTCAAGACCAACTTTTTTGTAACACTAGATGAAACTGAATGTCTAATTTTTACAATGTCTGCTTTCAAACTTTCCTTTGGGAGTGGCTTAGGAGGAAACATAAATACTTCCATAGTTGAAGAACATAAAAATAACTTCCAAGTGGAGAGTCTCAGACCAGGTTTTGTTTATTCTCTTAAAGTGCTGTTTACATTGCAGGAACTGGTTGAGAGACCAGGCCAATTATTTCCATGTCTCAACAGTGATTTGTGTATCCAACACAGTCAGGCAGTGATAAGGGCCTTTCATGCTAACGTCGACGCCTCGATGGTTTGGGGAGTTGCGGTCAGTATGAACGCTTAACTCCGGTCCTGGATCGCAGTTAAGAGCTCCAGTTAACATCGCAGTTAATAGGTGGATTTAAGACCGCAGCGTCGACGCTGCGGTGCAGTATGAACGCTTAACTCCGGTCCAATCGAAGTTATCGCCAGGTGCCACTGTTATCGTCAACAGTTACAGAGTAGTGCCGTCACTAATAACTACTTATTTTTTGCTTTAATGATAACCAATCGATTTAAAAATGAATTTACTGTCATTTAGCACATTTAAATGTTCCAAATTGTCACATTGAAAAAAATCTTAGCGTGCAGCGCTACCTTGCGATAACTTCGATGACGTCAGCGTCACCAACCCTTTACTTCGATGGTCATTAACTACCGAAGCCAGTATGAACGGTCCAGTTAACTGCGCTGTTTACGTCGACGCTCCCCTCAGACCGGAGTTAAGTCAATATGAAAGGGCCTATAGAAATTTGTCTGTTTCCAGCATAGGCTATATACATACCAAGGGTTACAAAATTATTTGGTAAATAATTCATTGTTCAGCTACTTATTTAAGTTAGGTCACCCATTACTTTGTAATAAAACGATACGAAATGGATAATTGAGGTTGACTTTATATTGATTTAGTAATCTTTCATTTTCATTGCTTTATAAGACAATAACTTTGAATCACTTTTTCATTACTCTGAAAGTCATAGTCAAGTTCCATAATGATGTTAAAGCAACAACTATTTTCCATACAAAAGTACTGTAACAAATTGAGTTTTTAAAAAGTATGATCTATAAATAACTCAACTTAAATGGGTCTTAAAATTATGTTTTGCAAATAATTTTAGGTTTCAAAATCACTCACTTATGCTAGTTCCATAAATAAGTCGCATAACATAATCAACTCAACCTAATGAGTGAGCTTAAGTATCCTGACAATTATCGGCACCAGTTTTCAAGATTATAACACTGCATGAACACCTGTAGAGACAGACTGAGGTAACCCTGACCTAAACATTTACTGGACCACACACACCCATTTCTCTAGAAAATGTGTCATTTTAAGTGAAAAGCATTATTAGCACAGTGCATAATTTTTTCTAGAAAATATTCAATTCAATTTAAAAGTGTAACTCCAATACTTGTATTTCCACCAGCAGTTATTAACTTATTTTTTTAGAATCATGCTAAATATGACAAGGGTGAACTCATTTTAAAAGAAGCACAATAAAACAATAGTAATCTTAATGACAACCCTCCTTGGTCACATCAACAGTCACACTTACCTTTGGAAGTTATTTATGTAAATCTGCTAAAAATTTTCACCAAAGTCAAGGAGGGTCACCAAGAGTGCTTTTCAGAGCCTCTTGTTAATTGATCAAAGTAAGGTATTTCCTGTTTAAAATCTTTGTGGCCTCAGCCAATGTAAGTTTCATTTTGACTCTGGCAAAGTAAACAAACCAGTGAGATTTTAACACAGAAAAGCTTTACATAAGCAGACTTCCTTAATCACAGGTGTCCAGAGCAGATTACAAAGCAGACAGTATTATGTTGATACAGAGTTAGTCAAATCACAATCATTCAGCATCATAAATGTCTCAGACTAAACAACATAACACTAGCACATTTGCTTGCTTTTGCCTGCAGGTCACTCAACTAAAAAGTGCTGACATGTCTGACATGCAAACTTCAAAAACAAGTGAAACTCACTAAAACAAATTTTTGGAAATAATGAAAAAACGGATGTGTGTTTACAAACTATGCAACATGAGCAAAATGTGCGACTTTCTTTTTCATAACTTGTGCTCTCAAATGACCTGTAATACAGTGTGTGTAAGTCACCATTTCTGTCTAGAAGTTGTACTAGGTACAGCCAGGCAGCAGTTGCATAATGCAAGGTACATTTTCACATGACCCTAAGAGCCAGCTCCTAGACACCTTTAGTGCAAATTATCACAGCATTTCCTTTGATGCTTCTAGCTGGCAACAAATTTTACATAATTTAGGTGTTGTTAGAACAGGTTTCTTACAGGTTCGGAATGCAGACAATCTCTTAATCTGATGGTAATTTTCAAATGTTCTGGGAAGACATCTGATAATCACTGATCTGTCACCTTCAATCTCAGGATGGTCAGTTATCAAGGCTATGCGTGAGAGCATCACTGAAGCTGAAGCTGCAGGGAATAATACAGCAACTCCCCAAATTAGGGGGAAGGTTTCAGGCAGGGAGAGGATCAAACTGTGACTCAAGAATTAATTTGCTCAATTTCGATTTGACTCATTGTGCTAGCTATTGTCAAGCAGTAAATGCTGTCTGATCCAAATATAGACAAGCTACAGGGGACATAATGTTGAAAAAGAGAGATCCAACATCAGACTCTTAAGTCCTGAAAGTATAGTTCTTTTCTCCCAGTTAGAATGGATGGCGCTATTGCCTATGATGCATCAGCAAAGAAAGACTTCTGTGCTTTTTAGGAGTTTTCCATTATTACTAAGTTTCATGAAAGTCTGTCAAAGAACTCTGATCTAAGAGGCAAACAAAGAAAATAGAATTGACACAATAGGGGTCACAGTGGTAGTTGGACTAGTCTAAAAGTTGTCATTTACTGACTTGTTTCTAGAAACACACATATGCCTTGCTGTGGATTAAAGCATATTTAATGGAATTAAGTAATTGGCCTGGATTTCAACCAATGAATAACATCCAACAGTGACTGTACTGAAATAAAAAACAATGTATTTTGTTGTTTTATAGCCCTTGTTAAAGCTATGAACATGAAGAACTCTATTGAACAATAACCCTAAAACTGATCACCTCCCTTTAACATAGCCAGCAAATGGAGAAAATGGCCTTGGTCATGAATTAATGGAGTTATGCTCTCAAAGGTATTACTGGTGTTTTAAGACCTTTTTCTGACCAGAATCCAACCTGTAACCCCCACAATCATAGAGTAGTAACACTCTGCTGTTGGAGCTAGGCCACAATCAATAAAAAGTAGACCATCTTAGGTGAACTTTAAGTCACCTGAGTCCTGATTCCAGCAAAGGTCTGGCAGACACCAACGAGAATTGGTGATTCATAACAACTCTGGTCAAAGCAATCTTCAAGCAGTCCATCCCATCAAACAGTAATCCCAAAAACGATAATGCCCCCTTTAAAAATTGCAACTTCTTTTAGTTTGTGTTCAAATTTGAGGCCCGTCACACTATTTTGTATAATTGTAAACTACATATCTAAATACCATGTACCCTGGATCAATGATGTAACTACAAATTATAACAACAATGACAAGAACTGTGAAGTCCTAACCCCCCTCCGAGAAAAGTAACAACTACTCTTACATAGCTAAGCAACAAGTTTGATGGAACCAAAATGGCAAACATCTTACCTTTGTCAATGACATTGAAGATGAAACGATCACCAGTGGCATTTGCACCAGTCTTCAGTATGTACTGTATCAACTTGTTGTCTATTTCACCTGCAATCAATCAATGAAAAGGTTTCTATTTTGTCAAAATTTTCCACGTAAATAAAGGAACAGTGGCATCTAACAAAGTTTCCATTATTTGCAGCAAAGTACTTAGCCTTTGAAAACTAGAAAAATTACATCGGCATATTTTTGTGTGCAAAAAGTGAGGAATCACTGCTAGATAGGCTAAGTTTCCAGTGGACAGTGCACGGCAAAAGTAACCACAAACTACTGTTTCCCTGTCATGACGACTAATCCTGTTAACAGCAAAATTCTAATCACAAAACAGCTTAGCCACCTTACTAACTTTTCTGCTAACTTCCGTTCATTCTCGCCTACGAGGGGAGACTACTGCGACACTCAATTCAGCTTCTGCGCAGTTGTCATGACAAGATATTGTGGTTCATTTTGCCTTGTGAGAATACTTTTGGCATGCACTGTTGGTCTGTGAGAGTACAAATTATTCCAAAATACTATTCACATCCATTAATGTAATTAATTTTCAGATGAAGCGGACCATTGAAATCAGAAAAGGTATCAAAAACAATGGCATTGTTCTACTATTTTGATACTTTCATTGTATCAGAAATAACAAATGAAACTCCTAAATACTATTAACTTCTACAGCATAGGACGTTAATTACTAAAAAGACATATAAACTTTACATAACATATCTTAGGTGAATTAAGTAGAATACATAGAAGGGGTATCTGGGTTTTCTACTTTTCTTAAGAGATGGCCACGTTTGTTTGTTTTTTAATGCCTTGAACCACCAGGACACAGACATGATCCAATTAAAAACTGATCAGTTATTACTTTCAGCATTCTTGAGCCATCTGTGAGCTATTACCAGAATGATTTGTCAAACACTTTAGCCTATAATTAAAATGACAGATGCTTTAGACACACAAATTGTAAGAATTAAGTTTAAGAAAAGTATAGCTACCCATTACAGACAAAAACAATATATAAACAAGTCAAACAGTGGAGGTTATGTAAATATGTCAAACAGTGTGTTTGTAGACAGAGAATTTTTAGATGTCAAGATGAAATTTAGATCAGTTGCAAGGTTACATAATGGTTGGAAATTGTTTCAAGAATGATAAGATATAGTGCACTGCACTCTGATTTCTATAATGCTGACACTTCTTTATTTTGAAAAGGTAATAAGGTTGTTTAAAAACTCAAAATTGAAGTTTAAAGTTTTCCAAATTATGATACGTGAAATTTAAATTTGCCTAAGAGAAGATATAACTAAGCTTACACATGTAGTCATTGTACGAAATCCAATTGTAATAAAAAACTTCGGTGGAGAAACGTCAAATTTCATATCGTCAATTTCTTGACACAAATTCTGTAAAAAGATTCACTTCCCTGTTAGCAATAATTTCACGAATGGTTCAACTGGCACTACCCATCATTTTGAAAATTTATTTTGAGCAGCAATGAATGTATCAAGCCTTTGAAAAACATAAAACGGACAATTTAGCCAATATTTTTGCTCCATTTTTGAACTATTTCTTTAAAATCCAATCTGGTGAAATGGTTAGATAGAGGTTCTGAGCATAATTGGGTCTTGCTTCAGTCTAAAAGATAGAGATGTCCTCTTACAGTCTACACAAGTACTTCCGAAAAATAATTCAGTCTCACGTTATCAAAGCACAATGTATCCACAAACATACCTGTAATTACAAGTTGAACATGAGTTATAGCTCAACTGTGAAATGCTAATAATTATGTAGGAAAATGTACAGTTATAGTGAAGAGGGAATGTAAACCGAATTTAAGGTACTTTACACAAAGTCTAGACGAGATTTCCGACCAGTTATTTAGAAAAAAATGTCACAGTCCGGACACTTTAGTGCAGCACTCATTTATAACAGTGCGTAGGTGTGTGCCTAAGCATTCCTCATTACCAAATCCCCAGGCTAAACTTTGTATACTTCTTTTAAAATGTTCTGGTATAGGTAGGGTAATAATATCCTGAAGCCAACAGAAGTGAAGAGATAATCATTCCAAATCCTCAAACTATTGAATGAATCTTTGACACACACAATAACTACACACAGACATCATATCAGAAGCCTTTGCCGAACCCATTTTGGCAATCATCCAAAAATTTGTTCGCCCAAAGGGGACAAATCAGAAACACTGGAGACTCTCAACTTCTGTCTCATCATTACCATTGAATAACAATTGATATAGGCATCAAAGTAAACTAATTGAAGCAACACAAAGGAATTTTTGTATGGTAAATGACACGGAATTTGAGATGGAGATACACCATAGTTTTGGGAGCTATTTACACTCAATCAAGCCTAATGGCTGCAGGCATACTGTAGAAGCTCTCCAGAATTGAAGACCCTAAGAGCCATTCCACACAGTTTAACTGGATGAGTGCTCAAAGGCTAATCAGCAAGGCCTGATCAATACTCATAGTCTGAAAGTACATATAAACTCTGATCAAAGTTTCTCATTTGAAATCTCATTTCTGGAACACTGAACACCCTTTAATTGTGTTCAAATACAGAAGCTGTTATGACAAGGAACTGAGTGTTTGCATCCAAAGTAATATCTGTCACATTGCTTTACTTTCCATCAATTTTGTAATTATTACCTCATCAGATACAACTGACCATTGAATGAAACCATTATGGTATAAAATCTAAGGGTTCTTATCATGGCACAAAAGCCCAAGTAGTCTCTGTCGCCTTCACTTGAACCACTGGTTTGTTCAACAGGACTGTTTATTTTTGTAAACCCTATTTGGAAGGTATTTAGACTTGTGATGAAGTCGCATGTATTTAATGAAGATTACATAAAAAGAAATACAAATACAAATACAACTTCATGCAGAAAGAGCATGTGTGTTTTGGTACAGATGTGAAATTTACACATCACATGCTAAAAGCCATGTCCTTGAGCAACATCTCTTGGGAAAACCACAATTGACAGCTTAGCTTCTAATGTTTTTACTACATGACACTGGTAGCTTTCAATAGCACTTTTCTAAACATTCGTTATTATAGTTTCCCTGGATCTCATCATCAACAAAGTGAGGACATGCCATCAGGTATGTACTGAAGACATGCCGTCAGGTATGTACTGAATAGGGAAAGAACAGGTGTGTGGGTGTGGTCTCAGACATGGGTCAGTTGGTCTCCTGCACACACTGCTCATGGTAGTTAACATGGCAAGCAATCTTGAAGAGGGTTAGTTTGTCTACAAAGCAGAGCTAGATATATTGTTTCTGTGTAACTTAATACACCTATGTCATTAAGAAAGTAAGTGAAACCATGACATGCATGCATTCTGCAAATGCAAAAACACAACACTGAACAAGGCGCATAAACTATGCAGGTACACTAAATTGTATCAAAGCTAAGCTAAGCTAAATTCATTGGCGCATTTATGGGGGGAGGGGAAGGGGCCATATTCCATTTGGCAGTTCGGAGGTGCAAATGTCTGATAGGCAAAATCCAGGCTAATACTCTGCCCTGGCCCCCCCTCCCCCTAACTCAAAATCCTGGATCTGCCCCTGAAATTAGTGAGAAGGAACTCAACTTCCAAAACCTCATGTAATCCTTTGAGATGTAACTGCGATATCTATGTTACAAAACACATTTCCAAACGAGTAGTTTTCTTGTGTGTATTTGAAAAAAAATGTGTCAAAAATTGACTTTCATATTACCGTAAACATTCGGGTTAACACCCTTGCTGCTTAAATTGCCAAGCCTGGAAATCGAGAGGTGGGCACTTAAATCAGAACTTCGAAGAAATTGGGGATAGGCATTTAACCAGAGTCACATAGTCACCCCTAACCACCCATGACTTAAGAAATTGAAGTACACAGACCCGAAGTTCAAAGAACTTGCTTCAAACCTAGTTGCCAGTACAAACATTATATCAGCACTCCCTGACCAAGTACTCCAGTAGTTAAGGATGCATTTTAAGAAAAGAGAAAACATACCTTGAAAAAATACCTACAAAAATTCTAGGCTGAGGTGCCATATGATTGTCATCAAAGTTGTTGACAATGCAAAGTTAGATAAATCTCAGCCCAAAGTCCCTCCTCTTGGTAGAATATTTTTGCAAAACTTCCTGTCAATAAAGTTGTGCTAGTAGTTGTTTCGATGTCTCAGACTGAATGACCTAACGATCCAATGAATGATGCGCTGCAAATTTCACAAGACAAAATCTTGCGAGTGATGTTGGTTATGTGACCCGGCCATGCATGTTAGTGGAGTCACCTCACCTTCGCAGGTAAACAAAGCTGGGACTGGGCTCTTAACGCTGCAGTACTACTGAGTATTTTAAAAAATAAATTTGTTTTACCATAGAATGAATCTGCGGCAGAATACATTCTCGGTAAGCAGCAATTTCCAAAGCACAAACATTTTAATGCACTGTAGAAGATTTTAACAGAATAGGATGTCCTCAGCGACTACTGCAAACTACAATGTGACTCGAAATTGATCCAGTTTCCGCTCTTGAAAGCACACCATAGTGTTTTTAAATTCAATTCTGAGATGTACCAAGTTACATCTGAGCCCTGGGTGCTTAGTTGAAATTTTCCAAAATTTGAGGAAGGGTGCAAAGCCGAGCAGTGGATGCTTAATCCAAAGCATTTCAAATGTGGGGGTGGGTGCTTATGAGAACACGGGCATTAGCCAAAGGTTTACAGTATTTTTAAAGTTCCTATAATGCAAACTAAAATGGTTGACATTTTATTTGTCAACGGAATAAATTTTGTTCCGCCCAAATTCACACCCAATGTATTACATAAGATTTGAAAATTCGTGTACATTTGAGAGCATATGCACTTTATTCCAAACTATTCTACTGATTAACTACTACTATTGTGAATCCAAACATTAATTTTCACCCATAATACCATGGCTGCACCTCTGGCTCACTAAACATTACAAGGCAGGAAACTAAAGAATTTCCCTAATACATGAGATAAATAGACATTTACAATACCACTACCTGTGAAATTAACCTTTTGAACAGAGAACATGCTTATCTATACAATCCAGGAGTTCTGAATAACAGGTCAGCTGATGACTTATTATGATACTGTAATTACTACTAAATTGCAGGTAGGTAGGCATGGAACATGTAAAGCAATATTTGTCTTGCTTCACAGTTTGGATAGAGAACAAAGTTTTATTGCATGCATTGTGAAAACAATGCTTCAGGGAAAATTGGTCAGCAAGTACAACTAATTTTGTATGGTGCCAAGCATGAAACAATTAAAACCGAAGAACAATGATATAAATAATGATGGAAACGAAAATTCAATAAAAAACCTATTAATTATCAATCCAATTTTACTTTAACACATAATTTCAGAGATTTCAAAATTGTAAACCTTGCAATTATAATTTAGATAGAACAAAATGTGATTTTAACGATCCTTTACAAAAAAAACAAAATTAAAAACAAAATTAAAGTTGCATTTTTGTCCAACTTGGCCTGACATGAAAATCCTAAAAAAGATGATCCTCTCTAAGTGAGGTGACTGACTTAGGACTTAAGTCAGACATTTGGACATAACTTTCCCACTTCACAATTTAGTGAATAAAGATTCAGCCTAAAAGTAATAACATATCATATCGTAAAAATGGTTTGTATAAGTTGTCTTAAGTTGCATTTAATCGAGCAACAGCTGACAGAGCAACCACCGTGGAACAGCTGATGGTGTGCAAGTATGTGTGTAAACACAACTCATGCGCGATATGGGTGATCCCTGGCATGCTGGCATTCCACCTGGTTTGGACATTCCCTATTGCTTGTGCGAGCATGTGCAGACAGTCTTCACGTAAGTGACTCCTGCTGATCCAGTTTGCGATCTAATGTCATGTAAATGCGACTAAAGTGGAGCAAGTCGCGTAGTAACAGGTGACACGGTGACAACTGTCTCTTGTGTAAATCGACTTTAGTAACCAGCTCTTATAGAGCTTTATATATCGTATTCAGTGATTGTTCTTTTGTTCAAGAATATTTACGCCAAAGTTTCCTCACATTCGTAACAAGAGCAACGTGAAGCATTGAAATGCGCCCACGAATGTATCGCAAATGGTGTGTTCTAAGGGTTATTTATTTGTATCATAAAAATGGCCACTAGAAAGCGCAAAAATGTATAATCCATCCAAAAGCGGGAACATGCCATATTTCATAAAAATCTGGCTAAAAGTCGTCACCTATTGTTATCTTCATATAAATGCACTTACTAAATTTAATAAAGATGCTGCAGTGGGTTTAGGAGATACAGCTATGGGCGTAAAACAAAACAAATTTACCACTAGGAAGTGCCACAGTAGTCAGTCACCATCATCAAACGTCCTCTTTACACTGAAAACATTTTCAAAACCATCCCTACAATGATTTGGTTGATAGAGGGATGGACGACAAAAACAAGGTTTGAAAACAGCAAAAATGGCCACTAGGTGGCGCAGAATACCTCGATTCCATCCAAAAACAGGTTAGCATCATCTCACCAATAGATGTCTATATTCAAAATTTTATGAAAATCTGTAGTGGACCTTTGAAGATACAGAGGTAAACGTAAAAAACTAAAATTGCCACTAGGGGACACACCAGTACTCAGATCCGTCTGAAAGTCATTGTCATCTGTTGTCAACATCATGTAAATACACTTGCTAAATTAAGTAAAGATCCTGCAAACGGTTTAGGAGATACAGCCATGAGCGCAAAAAAAGCAAAACTGCCACTAGAAGGTGCCAAAGAAGTTGAAATCGTCGGAAAATCGTCAGCCATCCACTTCATAGTAAAAAGAAACATGCCAATTTTCAGAATCATCCTTTGAGCGGTTTGCTTGCTAGAGGGGTGGACGCAAAAAACAGACTCAAAAACAGTAAAAATGGCCACTAAGTGGCGCAAACTACGTCCAATCACCAGAAAATAGGATAGCATTACCTCACTAATAGGTGCCTATATACCAAATTTTATAAAAAATCCATTAAGGACTTTTAAAGATACAGAGATAAACATAAAAAATTAAAATTGCTACTAGGAGACACACCGGTAGTCGGATACTTCCGAAGGTTCGGTCGTGCCGTCCCCTCCACGCCAGGAACACATGTGCAAAATTTCATTAACATACGTCAAGACGTTTTGGAGATAGAGCTGTGGACGCCGGACGGACGAACGGAGATGACGGCATAATGCGTGACACTCCCCAACTGAAATGCTACTGCTTCATAAATGAAAAAGTACGTCCAAATGGAGTAAAATTTCCAGTTCAACTTGATGGCTGGGCAAATAACTTGTCTAGGTGCCGAATTTACCTACTGAGTGTCAGACCGTCAGGTGACCCTATGCCGTCAGATACAATGTGAACAGCGTATTTGTGAAGAATGCTATATTTTGATCTGCTTGCGCACTGCATGCATTGGAAAAATGTCGGAAATGCAGTTAAGGTGCGAAGTTATGGTGTTACGTTCAACAAAACATATCAACAAGTAAAATTAGCAAATTTTTGCTGCAGAAATCAAGGAAAATGCTACCTTTCGATGACAAAAATCTAAAAAGTTTCTTAGTGGAAGCACCACCNCCCCACCCTCCCCAATTTGGCATTACGTGACATCATGTGCCAAATATCTGGCTTTTTGATGAGCAATACAAGAATCCTGACTAATACCGGGTAGGAAGAACTCTGCCCTTGTGTGAAGTAGGGAGATAAGTTAGAACGGTCAAGCAAAACAGACCGCATCAAACCTCTAGAATTGTACTTATGTAATCGGACCAACTTTGATACGCGTGCTAGTATGGTACTCACTTCAGTACCGTACTAAATTTAGACCGATCTAAATCACCTTTCCCATTAGGACTGAAATTCTGTCCACTATACTAACTCCATAATGCAAAAAATCAAAGCAATAAAATTAACAGCTTCAAATGTGTATTGTCCAGCAATACCATAAACAAGTACATCTGCACTCTTCTCTGATCTAGTGTATTTGACAATCATCTGCAAGAAACTGGCTTTTATTAAAATCCTGATAATACCTGCAGCAGTAGCTTTCGCAGTTACAATCGGCTAATTTGCATTTTCGTTTTAGTATGCAATGCAAATTGCTTAAAGAAAGCTGATTACTCAAACACACAACCATCTTTGCAAAATGTGGACAAGGTAAACAGAAACAGACTTTGAATTTGTGAAATGTGCGGTAACCAGGGTCAACAGACTTAAGACACTAACACACCTGTAATCTGGCTAATTTTGAAAAGCGTTGCTGTGTGGGGCAGCATTCAATTTACTTACAATTTGTCTATAATAAGATGGTGTAATAAGATGTTGCCTAACATTGAAAATTATTGCATAAAATATTATACAGCTATAGCCAAAGGACCTATTGGCCTCTCCCAGCAGGGGGTTGTACTTTTAATTCATACTTTGCTTATCATTGGAAAATCCTTTGAAGACTGTATTATCATGATAGCCTGCCCTACCTCATTTCTGGCACAAGAGAAATACCACAAAATCACTAAGACTAACTAAACCTAAAATTAGACAAAAGTAAGCTATGTACTTATTCACTAAGTTATTTCAACTGTCTGATGATTTGCTGTGGGTGTCAAGATGGATATATCTGGTCTAACCAGAAGGCTTTGTGTGATAAAAGGCATTCGAGCCATCTTCTTTAATAATTGTGTAACATTCCATACAAATGTCAGACTTCTTCCCATGTAAATTTTACAATTGAATGAATGCTTTTACAAGTGATCCGATAATTATGAGATTTAAACAAAATGCAAAATTATCATTTGCTTTTATAGTCGACATTAGATAAACTAATGGCACCATAATAACAATATGGATTACGAAGGTCAAAATGTTATCATGCACTTGACATGTTATTCAGCTTCTTTGCTTTCATTTTAACACAAGAAATAACTCTAATTAGGTTCCATCAAACATAAAGCACTGTTATCTTTACAGGGGAATTTTGCATTTTACTGTGAATGATGAATTCTTAAATGAAATGCTTTGGGGTTTAAAAACATAAACACAAATCCCACCCTAGTACTAATCTATGTTCTGTACCTCTTACCTACCGTAATATACAGTTTGTAAACTGGCCATTAAGAAAATGCTATGTTGGACTGCAATGTGCAACAAATTCACAAGCTGATTTCTATTCACATATCAACCACACTCAGATCACTACACTCCCCTATGAGCCCTGCTATACCTTGTCAACACCAAAGCAGTTAGATTTTTAAAACCAATTTATATGTTATAATTCTCGGTCTACACACACTTAAAGAATATCTCAAACCTTAGTCACAAAAATTGGCCATTTTATGATATGCCTGTCAAAATAACTTATCTTCATTCTCAGGAAACTTCAAATATGAAATATACAGCGTGTAGCAAGAAAAAAGGAGTTAGCAGAACCACCTAGGAACAGTACAACCGCACTGAAATTTGTTTACCACTATCCAAGTTCAAAGGTTACAGGGCTGTCACTCAAATCGAATCTCCCACCAGGTATAGAACAGTTTCCTATGTACCTTCATTCCCCTCATTCACCAAATTGCCATAATACTGAGTCAAAGACGTGTACATAGGATAGAAAGATGCCGGGGAAATGAACACAAAACATAATTTTGATTGCTGAGAATGAACACACCGAGTCTGAGTCG
Source organism: Phoronis australis (assembly GCA_002633005.1). NCBI lineage: Eukaryota > Metazoa > Phoronida > Phoronidae > Phoronis > Phoronis australis. The sequence continues at coordinate 760,732 of NMRA01000109.1, read as the reverse complement.
CGGTACCGCAGGCCTCTGTGACTTTGTGTTCGACAGCAAGTTGTGAAAAGAGATAAATCCTCAACAAAATTCATCAAGTTGTTCGGTAATTTGACACGTCGCTGATTCGATCTTACGCTCACGACTCGCCTTAACCACCGACTTGATTTGTGTTGTTCATTTTGTACTTAGTTTCATATCAGTCGGCCAGTGCCTGGTGTGTATAACAATGAACTATTGACCTAGGTCAAGAGTTGACCCCGCCTTGATTTAGCTGGACTTGATCACTAGGCACAAAATCAAACGGTTTTAGCGATAAGTTAATTATGTACCACAGAGTGTACATTACGCATGAATGTTGAAGTAGTGAGAATATGGTTAACGCAAGAGTCATATAGATCAAAAACAAGTTTTCAACGAATAATTAAGCGATAACCGTCCGAGTTTGAAGACTCGCAAAATTTCCCCATTTTTTCTCGGCTTCAGCAAATCAACTTACTTTGAACTTAGGAACACGAGTTTTCGGAAACTTTTCAGTTTTAATATTCATTCAACAATGTCAAATACACTGCTAGGACTTTCCCTTTAAACGCGTAGTTTTTGCAAACCATAACATAGACAAATACGGCTGCAATTTTTTACAGAAATACCTTATGTTTTGGGACTTCATTTGGCATAAAAACAAAACAAAATGAGTAGTCGAAAATTCCTAACAGCGTTTTTGAGGTAAAGTGCAAAGTTTTCATTTAAAAAGGGTTTCGTTAAAGTCTACGGAGGGGTTATATTGCTATGGATGTACCTTTTTTAAAAATAAAATTTTGACTTAAAATGATGTTAACTAATAACAATAATGGCACATCAATATAAAACATATTGTTATATAATCTCTGATCTTCTTTCTTTCAGAAAATATATACCTTTACAAGATGACATAGCCAAGTTTTTCGATACATACTAAATAAGGTGTGAGATAACCTATAACCAGTCTGTGAGGGTAGTTCGTCAAGAGGTTACCTATGAGGGTTGACTGTGTGTGAACACCATAATTGCAAAGGTTATAACTCTACAGGTGGCACTGCTATCAGCTCTCTTCGGAAACAATGGAGGCACCAGCTGGGGGTGAATTGGTCTGAGTTGGTCTGAGCACAGCTTAAGATATGCTGTAACTTTCCTACAATTTTTGACAACCTTAAGATATGACATGAAGTGCTAGAAGATTCCGTCAAATTCTTGACCTATCAAGTTACAGCTGCTAATCACCCAGACAGACAGGTTATGTAAGACAGTGTTAACTTATCTCAGTCAATAAACACACATACTTATCAACAAGTGGCTGACATTAGATATTTGCACATCATTTTACCATGACATTCAGGGGCAAAACTGTGGTCAAGGAGGAGCTTATTGTAGTTAACATCCCACTGTCAATCTCTGAACTTTTGTCATAATCATAGTCTTAATAACTTTAAGGTGGGAGAGGGGGGGTGCAACTCTGTCGGACATAGAAACGCATGAATTGTTTCCTGGGAAAACATACCCTAATTGACTGACTAATGGTGAAAAGGGTACCCTTTATATCCAAATAACTGAAAAATTACCCAAAGTAGGAAAACGTCCATTACAGTAGCCTGAAAATGGACCCTTTGATGTGTGTTTTGCTTAAAGGAGTGTACCAACAGTTATAGTTCATACAAACCCCAGGCTGCTGACTTGTCAAGCCAGTGTCTATAAGCATAGATAGCTGCACACTTTTCTGGATTCGCCTAATTGAAACCCTACGAAAAGCAATTTATGAATCTTTCCTCTAAAATCTGAAGCAAAAAGAGCTTTTTGAAAATTGTTTAACAGCCCTTGAAATTTGCTGCCAGTGAAATCTGAACCACAGGAATAAATTTTCTAGGCCTTCGTTACCTAGGGGTGGGGTTAATGTGTCAGATGTTTAGAAACACCCATGAATGTTCCTGTTGAATTAATCTGTACTTTATCAGGCCCAAGGTATTATGATGTGTAATGTTTAGAAACACCCATGAATGTTCCTGTTGAATTAATCTGTACTTTATCAGGCCCAAGGTATTATGATGCGTAATGTTTAGAAACACCCATGAATGTTCCTGTTGAATTAATCGGTACTTTATCAGGCCCAAGGTATTATGATGCGTAATAAGGAAAGCCTATGATGTGTAATTAGGAAAGCTAACTTGCAATCTCAAAAAAAAACAATGGGTTTCAGGCTCACCCCGAAACGTAAACTAAAACGATCATTTTTCAAAGAAAGCACTGTATGAGACTATAGTTACAAAATGTGACGTCAGAAAGTGGAGCTCAAAGTTACAGTTTTAATTTTTAGCTCTTGTTTCTGAGTCTTGAATTCGGAAAATCAATTTGAACGCAGAAGTGAGATTTCCATGGTTTTATTGAGGGAAAAAGTCAGATACTTTGCCTCATTGACTTAGTCTCAGGCCACAGTTGTTGCCAGAACTACGATATGGTATACAGAACATAACAGATAGCGACATACAGCAGCGAATGAAAGGAGTCTGTCCTTCTTGAAACCCATAGTTTTGCTAATTTCACATGCCACAAAAATGCCCATGGCAAGTTGAGGCCACTTAAAGAAGGGTTGGGTATTTCAGTGCAAACAAAGTTTGCATTCTATAAATAATCCAACATATTTGGATGTCTCTGGCTACTATTTAACAGAGAGTGCCCTTCACCATGTAAGAAAAATTCTAAAAACACATTAACCTGTTCCCCCCCCTGCTACATTTGATGTTTGTTGCATGTTATTAAAAAATGTGACGCTAATCACAAGCTTTAATAACACAAACACTCAAAGAAATTTTTTACAAGCATTGATAAGTTTTACATAGCTTGGTTCTAAAGAAGGATAATTCTACTGGCAAGCTACTGGCACCTGTGAGCCATATATCATGCATACATCATCATAATCTCAAGCAAATACCTGGAATTTTAACACCCCACATAGGTAACATAAATGAAAACCCTTTCATATTACAAAAAAGACATCCTACTAGGCGATTTTGAATAAAACTTCATTCTGTAGTGATTGTCCTGTTCAATTATCAACCAATCACAGACCAGTGCTGCGGTGGTAAAATTAGAGGTAAGTAGGCGCCCAAAGCCCACTGGATCACCTTGAACACTGAACGTAACTTACGGTGCGTAGGCACTACGTTCAAATGCCAAAAGGTGACTGGCTGCACCTACGTGTGCCTAAGCTCCACTACAGCACTGTCACAGACAGTCAGTAATGACACTCACTGATAATATATTGGGCAATAGTTTATACCTTTGGCCTGAGGAATTGGACATAAGGAGATCATTAGGTGATGACCTATTAGGGGCATATACTGTTAATGTTATGTTGGGGAGTGGAGATAAATCAGGTTTGCTGCAGATTTATCCCCACTGTATTGCCTTTGAGATCTCAACAATTACTTTCTCAGCAGAACGTAAAGCGTTTCTAAACCATGTTCAAATACATGCCACCATTCAAACTTCATTTCTTTGTAACTGTACTAAAATTTCTGGTTCATATTATGGCCGTCTGGCCTGCAACAGTGGGAATCCATTGCAATGTGCCATGTTTAACCATAACTGCAATATAATGTGCAAGTCCAAGATTCTGTTTCATGAAATGTGACTTAAGATTTAAGTCAGAAAGATGTCCTTACACTCTACAAAACTATTTCAGAAAAATTATTAAATCACACTTGAACAAAAATGCGAAGTCCCTAAGAACACACGGTTGAACTCAGCTAGTTAGTAAGATAATTTCTAGACTATGATGCGCTCCCAATTACTTGTCTAAACCTCTTTTTCAGCAATTGTGAAATGGGAGCATAAGATCAAATTTTTGGCTTAAGTCTTACAGTAAGTCACTTTCATGAAACGAGCCCTGATATTACCTACGGTAACACATGCCAGAGTACCATAGTGACTGCAAACTATCCTTATAACATGCATATTTTGAAGGTTGTAATGCAGTTACATTGTTTTCTGTACAATGAGGCGAATATAGGCAGAAGACAAAATGTTTTTAATATGGTAGAAAGAACACAAAATGGCAAACGTTCTGTGGGACAAATGTTTATGATCACCTGAAGTTCACATCACCCGAAGTTCACATAACACCCATGTAAGGGCAAACAAATTAAATGCTTCAATCAATTCTCACATGTCTGTCAAACAAAATTGAAGGGTGAAACAGAAGCTTCATTTATGGTTAAACTTATATGCTTTGATAACCCCAGGCTATTGCTGACAGTTTCACTCAAGTGAATCACCTTGGAAAAAGCAGGAGAGACTACCATTATTCAACTTTTTTTGAATTTTGAAGATGGATATGACTACTAGCCAAGCTGGACCATGCAGACTAATGAGAGGAGGGCCAGAGAGCTAGGACACTTCACAGACATATCAATAAATAGCAGGACAAATTACACTTTCTTTTTGAAAGCCAATTACCAGGTCAGAGACTGACACCAGCTAATTATACTTACGCTACTCAGCAGCTATTTTGTTAACCAAACTGTCAGGACATGTCAGTCCAACAGGCTTCTCTCGAAGCAAAAAATCAAACGTGGTGCAAATTGCACGTCATGTTTTTGCATCCTAATCTTCCTTTTTCCTAATTCGCAGGAGCAACCTTTAGTTACGCATTGTTTTCACATGATGGGCATCAGGATTTATCTAGGATTTGAAAATTGGGGGTCCAAATTCGTGAGACTGACAAGTCGTGCAAAGCGCAAATCTGAGGCGCGCAGCGCTGATGGGGGGGGGGGAAGGTTTGGGGAGGGGGGATTCCCCCACCTGCTGAGGAAAAAATTGTTACATAAAAAAGGTCATTTNATAACCCCAGGCTATTGCTGACAGTTTCACTCAAGTGAATCACCTTGGAAAAAGCAGGAGAGACTACCATTATTCAACTTTTTTTGAATTTTGAAGATGGATATGACTACTAGCCAAGCTGGACCATGCAGACTAATGAGAGGAGGGCCAGAGAGCTAGGACACTTCACAGACATATCAATAAATAGCAGGACAAATTACACTTTCTTTTTGAAAGCCAATTACCAGGTCAGAGACTGACACCAGCTAATTATACTTACGCTACTCAGCAGCTATTTTGTTAACCAAACTGTCAGGACATGTCAGTCCAACAGGCTTCTCTCGAAGCAAAAAATCAAACGTGGTGCAAATTGCACGTCATGTTTTTGTTTCCTTTTTCCTACTTCGCAGGAGCAACCTTTAGTTACGCATTGTTTTCACATGATGGGCATCAGGATTCATCTAGGATTTGAAAATTGGGGGTCCAAATTCGTGAGACTGACAAGTCGTGCAAAGCGCAAATCTGAGGCGCGCAGCGCTGATGGGGGGGGGAAGGTTTGGGGAGGGGGATTCCCCCACCCGCTGAGGGAAAAATTGTTACATAAAAAAGGTCATTTCCTTGCATTTTATTTAGCACACTGTTTGCATGTCTTTTTCTTGTTCAAAGGACGGCACATAGGAGAAACGAAACAAAAATTAGGAGGTTTGTTCCATTCAGGATGTGTGTATATTGTCACTAGACTGCAAAAATTAAGATCTGTAAATCTTTTTAGTAAGATAATCTGTTTAGAGTTGTATGTTAGACAGATAATCCACAGTATGAGTACAGGACTCAATTTATCTTGAAGCTTTCAAAAGAGAAGTGCACTACCCAGTACTTTAATGCAGTTGAGAAACCATTTAAAATTATGAGAAGACAATGAAGTTCCATTCGAAAGGACATGAAGAAATACATCCTAGAGTACATGTCTACGTTTCATTACATCGCACAGTACTGCAATTCACGAGTCTACAACAACAAGACCATATCCTCAACAAACTCACAACTCAGTTCACGGTCGAAGTAACAGGTGCTGTGCACGTGACTGGCTGACCTACTTTTTTTCCATATACGGCACGCAGTGCCACACTCAGAGGTTTAAATCGAATCGCCCAATAATCATGGAATTCCACAAAAAGTTGAACAATTTCGAGGCATTTACTTTCATGCTAAGTTAGTCATTGAATATGTAACCAACATTACACACCACATTTTTTTCTTGTAAAGTTTGCACTGCATTCTCGTTCATCAATATAAGTCGTTCGGCCGTGCGGATTTTTTTTGATATTTTTTCATTCATTCGTTTGAGTTGCAACGGAGCTATGCGAACAAATTAAGGAAGTTTGCGCTAAGTTTTTTCTGGTTTACACGTTCAACGACATTGACTGCCATTTGTACGGCAGGTCAGTGCTTGAATTTTGGCGGGTATCATTTTTTTTGAAGTGTACGTTCTCAGCTATTTCAAATTGGCTGCTCCGTCGAATACATCGAGTGCCGCTTCAACCTCCGCGTCGGCAACTAGCATTAAGGTTTCGGCAAATCCTTTGAACTTCGGGTGTGGGTTCTTCAATTTCAAAGATTAAGTGTCCATGTACGGGTAGTTAGCACTGGATGCAATATTTCTCGACACTAGTCGTGCGGGGGATTCCGTATGAAGTCACCTTGAACAGGAAGGTATTCCCCAAAGATGGCTGCCAGTATTTGCCGATCGTCATTGCGACATTTATAGTAAAAAATAGATGGCAAAAGTTTTTAAAGTCGAGTTGTTTCTTAATATTTAGCGAACTTAAACAATGAATTGTAGGTTTCAATAAAATTTATTAATAACAAATGTTAAAATTCTTCGTTTAGCCTTCATTTTCGCTGAGGTTGTTTTGGAACAGGCCGTCTTTTTTCCGTCTTGGCTCTGCCGTCCAAAGCCGTCATTTTTTTAAAAGGGCCGTCCTTTTAAAAAACGGCCGCTAGATGAGTCCCTGGTGGGCATGTTACTGTTATTTTAGCACCAAAGGAATAAAAGAGGAGTATTGCAATGATGCACTATTTCAACCTTTTCTTGTAAAGCAGTAAAAAATCAGGGTTGTCAAATATGGCTCAAGAATTTAAACATGACTAAGAGCTTTCCAAACATGCTGCAGATATGTTCAAACATGGTGCTACACCATGATTGAATACATGTAGGGAGGTAACTGGTCCAAGTTCACTCTGTTAGCAGATTGCATACCAGTTTGCTTGGACCACCTAATGAATGTCATGCACCAGATTCACACAAGTGGTGAAAACCTTAACAGTTTTTAGTGGCAAAAACGCTAGAAGTACAGGAGTAACTTAAAGCATGAGCAAAAGTGACACTAATTCAACCATTCAGATTACAGGCATTTTTGCTAATAGTGACAATGCTAGCAATAACATTCGGCCAACGGTTTGTGAGGTTTGTGAACGGGTGTATTAGTGATCTAGAAACCTTCTTGACAACTGCTCTAACACAACAGACAATTGATGTCAAGGTCTATCCTTATGGAGGGAATAATTGCACCACATGACAACTCTCAACAATTTCACAACTATCATGGAATTTTTTGCTCAATTATAGCGTCTGGCCACAGGACACCATGCAGGGATAACAGCCTTATAAATCCTTTTTAACTGTTTGTATAACCTCTGGGCACTTGGGGCCTTTGAATTTGCTGAGAACATTATTTATTAGTAGCACTTTTCTTTGCAACTTATTATTCAGAAACACCTGGTGTTAAATGACTCCGGCAATTTACACCACAGGAGATGAGAAATTGCCACAGAATTTGTGTAACCAACAACTTAATCTGCAGCAAGTGTGGAACTACTACACATTAAAGGCACATACAGGGCCAACTTGAGAAAACACACAAAAGTTGAGGTATCTTAATGTTTTAACTAAGCAATCATTATACATGGCTAGACAGTATCTAATAGCTTAAAAAATTACTGAAAGATTCCTTACAAAAACAAACCCTGCCAATAACTGGGTCACGTGACTACGTATGTCTTTTTAATAAATTTTGTTAAGCATGATGTCTGAAAGTTTGAGACTTTTCAGTTATGTTAAGAAGTTAGTTGAATGTGGGCATTGTTCTAGGGTCCTAAATAACGTTAAGGGTAATAGGTGTTCTTGAAACCTCCCCTGTATATTGAAGTCCTTCTGTTATTAATGGTACTGTACTGCAATAAAAGGCAAAATAGGCACGTTAGCGTGACATGACATTGCGATGAACTGGTTAGTTTTCCATATTTGAAACACAGTTTTGTAAAACCGTTAAGGGACACTTCATCCACAAGAACCAATGGTTTGATCAGACATTCTCAATTCCTAAAATTAAGGAAAGCAAAACCACCTCAGGGTGATGAACTGAAACAGAAATTAAGAGGAAACATCTAGTCCTTGACAGCTCTTGTAACAAGGTTCACACTGAAATTAGTGTCTATCCATCAACAAAAGCGTAGGACAACTATATTCCAGTGCAGTTTGTAGACCCAGACATTAGGACAAATTACAGATGTCCAGTACAAGAGAAAAACACTCAGACGTCTTCAAGTGTGCCAATTAATCTTTTCGACTGTTAGTTCAGTGGAGAGCACCACCTACGCCTGAGGTGACAATTCAAATTTAGAATAATGCAAGTTATTTCAATCATTTGGCCCACTTTCAAGATTCCTTACAATACAGCGGAGTAAAATCCACTCAGACATTGGCAAAATGCTTGGCATATCACCACTCAAATATGCTATGAGGTAAACGTATTTTTAGAAAATCACACCTGACTTAAAATAAGGAGATAACAATAATCATTTCAAGAGTTTTACAGTTTTGTAGTACCCTCGAAAGATGGCCAAATCTTAAAACATCAGTACCTCGTAGCTCAAAAATGGGTCATCAGATTCCAACCAAACTTTCAGATATCAAGCTTCATGCACTAAAACACTATTATGGATTGTTTTTGAAGTTTTCCACTTTTGCATTTGAGGCTATCAAAAATAGGACTTGTATGATTTTTATTAAAACAAGAGCAACGCAGAGCGTTGAAATGCGCCCACAATTGCACCGTATACGGTATCCTTCTAGGGTTGTTTATTGGTACCATAAAGTGGCCAGTAGAGGGCATATATGTAGTATGTTGTACTTTGCAAAATGGAAGGGCATGGTCATTGTCTCCTCAATAGGCTAGGGGAAAAATGTGAGTGATCTTCATAATACAAGCACATCCTATAAATCAGTGGCTTAAAGCACCACAGAAACATAGAATTAAAAACAAATTTACCAACACACCGAGATTAGCACAGCATTAGAATGCCAGAAACAAATTTCTACTTGGAACTTTTCGTTCATAGTCACGAAGTAACACAAAGTATACACCTGAAGACCTATGAAAATACAGAGGTCAATGTAAAATACTAAAATTACCACTAGAGGCATACCGGTAGTCAGAATCATCCTAAAGTCGTCATCGTCCGTTGTCAACATCACATAAATACACTTGCTAAATTTAGTTAAGATCCTGCAAACGGTTTGGGAGATACAGCCATGGGCGCAAAAAAAACTGCCACTAGGAGGCGCCACAGTAATCAAAGTCAAGGGAAATTCAGCGTCAACCGTCCTCTTCATAGTAAAAACATACATGCCAATTTTCACAATCATACTTAGAGCGGTTTGGTTGATAGAGGGGTGGACGCCAAAAAACAGACTCAAAAACAGTAAAAATGGCCACTGGGTGTCGCAAACTAGGTCGAATCCATCCGAAAACGGGAGGATAGCGTCATCGCACTAATAGGTGCCTACATACCAAATTTCATGAAAATCCGTTAAGGACTTGTGAAGATACAGAGGTAAACGTAAAAAATAAAATTGCCACTAGGGGGCACACTGGTAGGCGGATCCGTCCAAAAGAAGTCATCGACTGTTGTTAACATCATATAAATACACTTATTAAATTTCGTAAAGATCCTGCGAACGGTTTAGGAGATAAAGCCATAGGCGCAAAAAAAAAAACAAAACCGCCACTAGGAGGTGCCACAGTAGTCCAAATCGTCTGAAAATCATTGTCAGCTGTCCTGTTTATAGTAAGCACATACATGCCAATTTTCACAATCATCCTTTGAGCGGTTTGGTTGATAGAGGGGTGGACGCAAAAATACAGACTTGAAAACAGTAAAAATTGCCACTAGGTGGCGCAAACTATGTCAAATCCATCTGAAAATGGGAGGATAGCGTCATCTCACTAATAGATGCCTACATACCAAATTTCATGAAAATCCATTCAGGACTTTTGAAGATACAAAGGTAAGCGTAAAAAACTAAAATTGCCACTAGGGGGCACACCGGTAGTCGAATCCGTCCGAAAGTTCGCACATGCTGTCCCATTCATAAATGGAACATATGTGCCAAATTTCATGAACGTATGTCAAAGGGTTTTGGAGATAAAGCAGCGGACGCCGGACGGACGCCGCCCGGACGGACGGAGATGACGGCATAATGCGTCCACATATAAATATGTGGGCGCATAAAATGGGAAACAACGAATAGTGTATAAAACTATAACAGTGTTTTTGGGATTTCACCTTGAGTATGTATATCAAACAAAGTTTGGTCGTGTCATTTAATGATACCATTGTTTTGCTAAGGACGAACCTTTCATTTTTGCTACCTTTTATTAAAAAGACACCGTTTTTGTCCTAATAAGCGCCCAGGGTTCTTAAAAAATTCGTTTTTGGGGGGCCTGCTTATTGTAGCCTAAGGCGGTTGAAACCCGGTCTCCGAAACTGGGAAAATTGGAAGCTAGGGTTCATCAAATTTACTCTCTGTGACGTATCTGTAACCTATGAGAGACTTTCTACAAAATTGTGGTGAATTGCTATCAAACTCCCTTGTTAAATTACGACAATTTTTCAGAAAATTGTTCCAGAATCCCAGGGTAAAAACTCGCTGAAATAGTTTCGACTCAACAAGTTACCTGAAATCCTCCTTAAGTTTACCAAATAGCATTCCTAAGGTTTTTAAGTTCCTGTGTAGTTGGGATTAACTGCAGACTAAGTCCAAATCTGTGCTAGATCGTAGCCCGCAACAAGAGAAAAATCTTTATGGTGGTCATGTGACCTTTGTTTTGAAGATCGTCTGCATGTGTGTGAGAGTGAGTGAGCGCATGTGTGCCATCAGACTTCATTTGCCAGAGTAACCGCAATGTAACGATCTATATGTGAATTGTAACCCAAGAAATCAACCCCACCAGTAAAGCAGAACGTGTTTTAATTACCACTTGCTGGTCTCATCGGCTAAAAAACGTTCGAGAATTGTCTCGGTAAGACCACTATTAAATGTCATTGCGTCGCCAGGTGACTGAATGCGTGACACTCTTACAGTTATTTTCCGAGAGATTCGGGGTGTGAGGGTGCGAAAGTATTCACTATTAGTGGGTCATTTTGACTTTAAAAACACCAATTATAATTAATTAAATAATTTCTCTCAACTATAACGCAAAAGATTTTTACGATATTAGAAACTTTTGGAAATTAGTGCCAATATTTACTTCTTGTCAATATACCATGTTACCCACTTAATGAATGGACAGTTCCCGACTAAATGTCTTCAATGACAGGTACATGTATGTAGCGCGCGCTTCCTGGCCACGTGCTTTTTAACACTGGTCAAGTTCTTTCTTAGTCTTTGATTCGCAGTTTTCACGTGTACACAGAAATTTGGATTCCTGCTGAGGGAGAAGATCTGTACGGGAAAGATACAATGCAATCCCGGTGACAACTACACTGGGTCTGTTCTGAAAGGCCAGACCATAGTGGGATACATTCCTTGCAAGAACACTGAGCAAAACTTTTGCACTCTTTTTGAAGTGCGGTGGAAGTTTGAAGTGTAATTATGGCTAAATGCCGACAGAGCGGCGAGGCTCGTGGTCTACAAATTCCGCGCACAATCATTTTTTCACGACTGTCGGATCTTATTGAAAAAATTGAAGTCGTAACTGTAGAATTTTAGAACTATAGGTATGCCATTTTCCGCATGTACACGTTCATGGGCTATATTATCAAAGTCTGAAAATGCGTAGAGGGGGGGCACTTATAGAGGCATATGCGCTTATTAGGGCAAATACGGTAGTCACGTGATTAAATTAATAGCAGATTGGTATAAATTCAAAAATCAAATTCTGCAGGCTTTTTTCTTTCAGAAAATATGCACTCTTACTGTGTTAAAATCTACAATTTTGTAGATATTTGGCAAAATACACCGACAAGTCGACAAAGTCTATATAACCTTAAACCAATCAGCTGCACACATTTTGCCATTGTCAAGTATAGATTTCGTACCTCCCAGTTAAGCCACTTATGCAAGAAATAAGACCTCTTGATCTAGTTCTAGCACAAAGAAACAAGATAGAACTATTTGGAGGGCTCAATGAACAAACTATATCAGACGTCGAGTCAGAAATGCGAAAGCCTGATATTGTATATAATAGCTTTTACAAATCTCCGGTATCAAAGAGAGATGCATGTGTTTTTAATATCTCTACCTTTACTTTAAACAGAAATCCCTGGTTTTCTTAAAAAAAAATATTTTTCAGCATTATTATGGTTTCCCTGTCTTTATAGAGTAATGTAGGCAACGGCAGAAATATTACATTAACGACCCAGAAAATGACCGCACCTCATGTCTTCTTTTGCTTCTATTGAGCAAACACGTTGCCCAATAGCATTTTAGTCAGATAGACCCGTTGTCCATGATGGAATAATTTATGCCAGCAGTTTCTTCTGTACGAAATCATAGCAGGTATACTCACTGCTACGACTGATTGAACGACTAATTGAACGCACTGTTACACAAAGACATCTATATTGTGCTCGCATCCGCAGGATTTGAACTAAGCAGTCTGGTTAAAACAAAAGGGCAAACAGAAACATGACCAGCATTTTGGGGCAACTCAAACTGCGTAAATCATCAGCAAAAAGTGACCCTTGAAGCCATTCACATTCTTGCATTTTGCTACAAGCGAAAATGCAAATAAAAACATTATTCTTTTAATCAGTTTGTGAAGAGGGTACAAGTTTTAATTGCAGCTTTAATGCAAACATAAGTATACTAGTATAGCTGTCCCCAGCTGTTGTGCACACAGTATCTGTGTGCATTTTGTTGCAACTTAAGGTTATCAACATTTTTAGTCTGGTTCTGCACGCCACCTGTTGGTCATATCGCGTGACCTAATGAACATATAACTTTAATTACAAAACATAACTATTTTAGTTGTATCTTTCAGATGACAAGCCTCAGTCTGGCTTCTAAACAGATGAAAAAACTGAAACCACACAGGCCAGAGGCATACACCATGAATTCCAACTCCTACGAAGGATAACTTGCAGTGTTCTCAACAACCTGCATTGAGTTAGAATTTTGTGGCGAGGAACTTGGCTTACCATGAACTGAAAACCTATGCAACTAGTTTGAAGTATTGGGCGATTAGTTATTTCTTAGGCAAACTAGGACAATCTGGATTTTTTGTATCTGTTTAATACATTTATTCCAAGTATACAAACTCCCAACAGTATGGACATGGACTTTAGAACATGTACCTGTTGCAGAGAACATTGCTACTGCATAAAAACAGAACTGTTTAACAGATGTATCACATGATAGTGTTGTACGAATTTACAATCCAGTTGAAGCAGCCCAGAGAATAGAAAAAAATCTAGCCTGCACATAAGTATTTCCCTTGTATGATCGTTATAGAAAACAGATTTTTCCCCAATATCTCCTTTGTATAAACAGGAATTCCACTAAGTAGTCTAACATGTGTTTCAGCTTGTAGATCAGCACCATGATAAGTTCTTCTTTTCTTCCATGTATACAAACAGACTGAGTAACCAAAACCTTTATCAATCTTCAAAGTAAAAAATATCATTAATTTGTCGTGTGCCATTAACCTGACAATACTGTTTAAACTTAACAATCTATGATGCTTAGTCAAATATTGACATTTAATGCACACATTTAAGTTGTTTTTCAGTGCATCAAAATAATTACATTAAACAGAGCATTGAAATCAACTGCAAGATTCAAAGACAAAGAAATGTCACATTTGCATTGACATTTATAAGATTTTTCTAACTTCCTATAAAACAAGACATTTTGGCTTGAGCAAGTTCTCTATTGTACGAATGTGCAACATAACAGAAAGAATTATGAATCCCTACTCTAAATTCTATTGACAGAAACGACAGTAAGAAAATTGAAACCACAATGCCTTTAAATTGAAAATGATAAAGAAGCTTTCTTGGAATTTAAGTTTCATTTCACCTTATTTAATTTCTGAGCTTAACCATGGAGACATAATTGTGCAAAGGCACATCACTCAAACCATCAAACTTGGATAACTGTTGCTGTCTGGTATTATTAAGGCAAAAAGGTTGAAATGATAATAGGCACAAGCCTAAGAAGATATTGTTACAATTGCAAGTTTATTTAAGATAGCAACTGAATGATAAAAGCGACTTCACAACGAGCTAAGCTAAGTTAAGCTGGTTAGATTTTGCAAAGCAGCCCCAAAGACCGATAAATGTGAAATGGGTAGGCTGCACTCTACTCAATTCACAAAAGAAAATTTAAAAGCACTATTGCAGAACCAGGATCAAAAAAGCACTTAACAACAGCCGTCCACGGTGTGTGCCGTCCATTAAAAGAACACGGTTTGTTCAGCCACGAAAATGTTGACTTCCTTCATTTGCTTTGAAAAAATCTTACAAGTTTTAACCCAAGAGCAAACAGTTAATCCCTACACCATTTTAACTCTTGAGATGTCACCAAGTGTCTGGTGTTTTCTAGCAAGAGCACTTGTTCAATTTAAAACCTATACATTAAGCTTAAGTGGTTAGATGTACAACCATAGTTATATAAGATGGCATTTGTAATTCTTAAGGTGCAGAGCTACCACACACTGACATAAAAATTACGGTAAAAATTTGTCAGTTACTTTTGTCACGCTCCCTCACAAAACTTAATTGTTTGAAAAGCTTGGATTTCAGAATTTTCATAGTTTGAATAATGCATTCTTGGTGCAGTTGGGGGGTGCACAGACACAACCAAATAATGCTGTCTGCATGCTATCACGGATTAGCGGGCATTTTTCCTTAAAAAACGGGATCATCTCATTCTAGAGCTGTTACTATTCATCATTTGGTAAAAATTTGAGTAAAAGTCTGCCTTTGAAAAAGAAAGAACGCTAATATTGGCAATTAATTTTGTCTCAAATTGCAATTTTTACAAGTCCACAAGTTTACATTTTTTCTTCAAGGGACAACAGAAAACTCATTTATTGATTGTTATTGCTATTCCCAAATTCTTACCAAAAGTCCGAAAGGTATACATGTAAAACTGCACAGCACTATTCAGCAATCACACCAGTCACGAAACAAGAAATAACATTCAATACAACCCACCAGTATCTATTTAGAATGTTTTGTGCAAATTGATGAATGATCTCTGTAAGAGGTACCTGCAAGGGTATTTTAAATAGGCAATATAGTGAAGTGCACCAGTTAACACCCCTATATTCATCCACCAGCCTGTCCTTGTGTAAACTTGCTACTTAAGAAGTTTTAGTAGTTGATGTAAATTTGATAACATTCATTATAACACCTAAGTTCTAAAATTATTGCATCCTTTGAAAACATCACAGACCTTCATTTTACGCAACACTGGACACTACTGAAGCGAACAAAGACACTTAAACAAGAAATTGGTCTGAGTTTGGCCCCCACCAAGTTAATCTAAACAATCATTCATAAGGACAAATGAAATTCGATATGATAATTAATTTATAATTTTTAAACATGTTTATTTTTCAACAGAATGTTCAATCACGTAATTAATATACAATCAATTGCATACACACCACATATGAAAAGGATGTTTGCCTAATTTTCTGTTTGAGCAATTTCAAATTGCTCACCCACTTTGAAGTAGTCTATCACAGTTTTTATACAGAACCTCTGTAATAGTTCTCGCTTCATTGTCAAAATCTCTTCAAATCTTTCAGGCACAGTGTTCCGCCACAATTACTTCATCACTGTTGATGTGTTAAAACTTCTTTTCTCAAGGCTTGCACTAACTAACCTGGATAGTGATGATATAAAGTTACCCAACCACTGAACATTACACCAAATCTTTATAAATGCCTCCTATTTGATATGGCTTGGCCCTATTGTCCAACCATACTACTGTGTGGTTTGACAAAACAAAACTTGGCCGTGAAATCAATTTCGTTACGACTGATTTGAGAACAAAGGAGAAAGCTTTAATAAAGGATGTGAAGGAGTACACACTGCCCAAAGGGAACCCCCACATAAGATGTCAAAAGACCCTGCCGTCTGGTGCCCAGAAAAAACGGGCACGGTAAAATGTCACCAATTTCAGACAAAACTTATCGTCAAAATCGGTTGCTTTTCATTTTTAAACGGCTTTTAACATTGCTGTGAATGGCCACAGTTTCTCAAAACATTGTCCAAGGTTAGGCATCCTGTACAACTGATGATTAACAAAGTCTTTATTTTGCGTGTAATGTCTTTAATGAAAAAATGAGAAAAATAGAATTTCATATGTGCACCGTATTGTGTGAGATTTTACAGGAACAGTCCTTTGAGTTTTTGTGCAACAAGTTGGTGGATAGAAGAAGATAATGAGTTCTCAGTGTGTTGGATTTAATGGTCCATGAAACATGATCATTAAGCAAGTGTGCAGATGGTGTCAGACATAGGGAACACTGCACAGGTTTGTGTACCCAAACTTGTGGGTTATATTCAACAAAAGAAGTACTGCTTGTCTGCAGTACAACTGGGAATAAAAAACATTGCATAAATCATGAAAAATCAAGCAGAAAATGCACAAATCTTTTTCAAACTTATTATGACTACAGTATTCATAGTTGTATGCCAGTGTTTGACATACACCTAGCAGATTCATTTGCAGAATGAGTATTTAGACTTCACACACTATGTTACGAAATGGAAACGTTTAACATAACAAACACAGTTTTGGACAGGACATTTCGGTATTACAACTGCAAGCTAAAACCATATCACATGTTTGGTGAACTGATAACAGGGGTTGATAAAATAAAAAGGTCACTCCATCACAGGTCAATTCACTTGAATGACTCCAAAATGAGATAAGACCATGGGTATGAAAGGTCTGTTATCAGGAAGTAAACATTTGTATTGTTTACAGCCATCATTGATTTCCATACCAGAGAGGATGGAATGAACTTGGAAGGCATCAGAATGAAATCCACCAAGACAGCAATTTCACAAGACCCAAGAGGGTCTCAAATTTGAAAGTTTTGGGACAATGGTGCACTTGAACTATGAGGAGGCAAAGTTGACAGTAAATACACGCTTATTGGAGCAATGCCCTCATCGTGCCCACCAATCAAAACAAGCGTATATCAAGGTTTTCCCAATAATTCCCGGCCCCTGTGTTCTCCCTATCTCCTAAACGATGTTACCCCATCTTGATATTCTCCAGTTATGTGCTCTAGAACTACTAACTGTGCACAATGGTCCTTTGTTCTGATGTTCTTCCAGCATACTTTCCCTCCAGACTCATTGTTACCTGGGGCCCTTATGATGTTCTCCCCCAATAATTAATTCATTTACACAGTGATATTTTGTTTCACATTAAGTGTATGTGCCAATGTGTGTTAAAAAGGTACCAAAACAGCAAATTACTCTCAGAGGAAAAATGCATTATGTCTCATGTTTATGCTAGCAAAGTCTGATAGGCTTTTGGAGAACAGTGCATAAGGCATAACATCTGAAAGTTTCCTAAGAATCTCGTCGGTAATTTATAAGATATGACGCTTCAAAGTTAGATAAATTTGGACTTTTGTGGGGTCCTACATAACCTTAAGTGACATTCCCTACAATATGCAGTAATTCCTTACAGCACGAATGACTGTAGCAGTAGACATGTGTGTTTATTTCAATGGAATCTCCTGTTTTGAAACTACCTTTGTCGAAAGAAATAATACGAGTTCGTACTAAGACGATTGAAAATTTTCCTTTAGAGCACCGTGCACGAGGAAGAGCTTATCACTTTGAGTTGTCACGAACATGTCCCAAAAGTGCAAATTCCTGTGTCTCTAAAGCACTGTGTAATAAAACCGCAATCAGCAGCCACCTGTGTACAGCGACTAATCGGTGAGCAAATCTTTATTTCCAAACTCTTTACTGATTTGGGAGAAGTGTTTCATCAGTTGCTGATTTTGTAAACATATTACACATTAATATCTTTAATAGCAAACAATCACATGCTGAGTAACGGATACTTCAAATGTGCATGATTGCTAATTAGCCACCCATTACTGGATTACATAATCCAAACAGAAGTAATCAGTAGCTGAAGGGGTACCTGTTTGATTTGCAGAGAACTTTGGAGACATGGAGGACTCTAAAAATTTACATTTAAGCTGTGCAAATTACATAACAATCCTTTGTATACATCTCACAGGTTGTACTAATCTAATGCTCACAATGAAGTAGACATTGCAATTAAGATAGCATTCCAGTCTTCCACAGGTAGTGTCTTGGGACCGTGTGACTGCCTAGATTGTCTGGATTTTAATGTCACCTCTTAGTCCATGAAATGTTTACACAGGCAAAGCAGGCAGTTCCCACCTCCACCCTGAACTGCTTCCACAAGTCCTGTTTTACAATAAGGGAATGGTGAGATATTCTTTAGGACACCCAACATGAAAAAAGTAGAACTGTATTTTATCAAAATTTTCTACAAAAATGAAGAATACAAGAAAGTTTTAACTTGTTAGGAGCAATTAAAAATTAACATTTGGTAAAATCCAGCTTGAGCATTTCAAGTACAGCTTTAAAACAAACATGTAAAATTAAACTTTTTAAGTTATTAGTTTTAGATTTTTTGTAATTTTGTGATGACTTAGATACGATAGTATGGTGAAATTTCACCAGTCTAGGACAAAATATGATAAGCAAGTGAAATACCCTTTTTTCATTTTTTTACAAATGGAATGTAGCACCAAACAAATGCGATGTCATCTCTAATTTCAATACCAAAGTTAACATCACAGCAACTGTAGGCATTCAAAAATATTGTTGGAAGTCTTTGAAGAATGAAAAAATTAGCAATTTTGATAATTATTTTCTTACGAAATTGGTAAGATTTTACTACGTTTCTCCAACCAGAATGTGCCCTCCTGATTGCTACTAGAGCAAAATCATAAATACACAAACCAAAGAATTATAAACATCACTGTAATTCTTACAGTTTCTGAAGTTTGAAATTAATGTCAACCCACTTAAAAATGTATTTTTCTTTCATAATACTGACAAACTATAATTCTAGTTTGTGGTAAGGTAACCGCAAAAGATATTCATTCATGATATGCAGACATTTTGACAAAGACACTTGTGTATGTACATTGAGGTTATAACAGAATGCACATTTCAGCCTCACAACACCATAATAGAAACTAGCAATTTTATTTCTGACAAGTGGTCATTAAATAACGGGTATTAATAAGAGCTTTGATAAAATGATACACTAAGATGGTGCACATGTTATTTTCATTCACATCGTCAACAAATTCACGCTGAGAGCGGTTAGGCTAAGTCCTCTTCTTGACATCGTGGCTTACGTAACAGGGACCACAGTTACACTTGCACAAGCCATTTTACTCCTTCACAAATTTGCATAAAGGTATTGCCTTGGAGGAAGGTACCAGCTATGTCCAGTGAGCAACCATAACAGGGATTTCATATAGCCCCATGGTGTATATTCGAAAAAACTGGTATCCAGAAATAATTCAGGTGGGGGTATATTTTCGGAAACGGGAGATCCACACAACAAACTGGAGTTATCACTAGGTGACGCTATTGTCAATGGGGTCATCCTGATGTGTCCCGGATTCTATGTGTCCCAGGTTCTATAAGTCCAGCTGTATGCATATCGGGGTTCTATATGTCCTGGGTTTTATGTGTCCAGCTTTCTGTACATCAAACGGGTTCTATGAGTCTCAAGTTAGGTGTGTTCCGGTGTAGTAGTTGTGATTGTCACTCTGTAGAAAATATCCTTGCTGCATGTATTTGAATGCCAGCATGCAGGCGTGTAATACAGAGGATTACCCCGGATGCTTCATTCAAATACACGAAGGTCAGACTATTTCTCCAGGGGAGACAATGGTTACTTTCACACCAGGTCAGCCTTGACCAGCAAAGCGAATCAACATATCAGTAAGATCGCATTTTCAAGATGCAGCTCGCATTAAAAAATTCCAGGGCGTACTGCTTCATTTGACAATGACCAGCACTATAACGCAAAAGATCAGGAAAGATAGAACCCGGCACACATAGAACCTTAGACAAATGGAACACAGGACATAGAGAACCTGGGCCTCATAGAACCCGGGACGCAATGCTACGCTCTCATCGTCAGAAGTTGTTGCAAGGTGGACTTGTTGATAACAACAGTCCTCTCTGCTTATAACTTTGATGGATACAGATGTTGAGCATTCCCATTGCAACACTCAACCCTTCAGTGTCAAAATCACCTGTTTACTGCAAAATAAACTAGAGCTGCTAACTATGACCCAACACTGAATTTAAGCATTTCCACTGACTGGCACTTCCTTCAACACCTTAAATATTCCTACCCACTAACACTCACCAATTTAAACACATTCCCACTCTCTAACACTCCCCCTTTACACCAAATTTAAGTGTTTCCCTGATAACAGATGTTCCAGTAAATACCAAAAAATCAAGCATTGGCCTTAGTGAGAAAGGCCTTCAAGACAACTGACTTCACTAAAAAAGACTGCAGGAGAAAAATACACGTTTTGATTGACATTCGATAAGAACTCTCTTGAAAAGCACTGCAAACCCTGATCGAATTATAATTGAGGCTTTAAAAGTGGCCTATGGCTATATGTTTAGAAAAATTATGAACACAGGCCATACATTTGGGGGGCTTGTTAGCAGAAATTCGGACTACAACTTGTAAGGCACTGTAAACCATTTAGCACTTGCAGCTTGAAACACCTTTGTTTGGATTGGTCAAAGTGTTTGTGAATAGCACCATTCAAAATCACAGTGGCAACTCTTCAGCTCAGACAATAACAAAAATAAGTCAGATATGGAAGTGGAGATGATTCACATTTTCTTTTAACAGATTCTCAGACCAGCTCCAGTGACAGACCATTAATACCAACAAAGACGTTTTTGTATAACTGATTTAAAAATGAAATGCATACCACTGACCTTTTCTGGCCAACTGAATCCGTTCTATAGTCGATAATTGTATTTTCAACTTTATTTCAAATATTTGACCGTAATATGAGAATAAAGAATTACTCTTTGTGCATTTAACTCCATTGTGAAAGTTTTACATTTTGCACCACCAGACAGGAAATAAAATGTGCACATAAATTTCTCACTTCAATACAGTGTTGCTCTGCGGTAAAATTTTAATCATTTTTGGTAAAAGTAAGAGCAAAAATAGATTTCCTTCATTTACAAAGGCTTCCTACATTGTGAATACCCAGTTGTGTAATGCTGGTAGCTACGGTATTGAACTGAAAATGACAAAGCATTTAGTTAGTGCAACTTAACTTATCCTTTATGGAAAAATGAAAAACTCAAGTTTCACTTATCCAAATGTTATGACCTAAAATGGTGAGATTTTACCAGAGATCAAATATTTCAATTCTAAGAGGTAATTTTTTCATGAACAAGTGACGTTTCAAGGCAACCTGAAGGCAAAGACACTCCCAGTGGCCATGGCATCTCCAGAATGCCATTAGCTACCAAATGCAGAGTAATTACACAACTTGAAGTAAGGATGACCTAAGTCAAACACTTCTAATCCCCATGCTAAATATTTAAAAAAAAAAACAGTGACACTTTTGATTGGTCAGCCCATGGACGGTTTAGCGGGGATTATAATGACACCTCTGAAAGTGCAAGTGACACGACCGCTATACAGGACACACAAACATGAAACTTTGCAAATTCTGATTCTTTATTCTATTAGTAACAAAAGTGTGCCTAGAATTTTCATGTCTTTTCCCATCTGAGAACTCCGCTGTCAAAATGAAGATGTCAAAATTTCTTGAAAATTAACAAGTCAAAAATGACATCAACATTCCATGAAAAATTGCAAGTCTTGATTTTTGTCAGCCGAGCTCTCACAATAAAAGGTCATAAAGAAAATCCAAGACATGCTAGCAGAGGAAAAAATAAAATTTGCTAAGGTTCATGCAAAAAAATCATGATTTTGAAAATGATAGCGAGCTCCGGGATAAATCAAAAAACCCAGACAGCTAGGTGTCATGCTTGCGCACATAATAAAATTCTGTGAGCACCAAAATATAGTTTCATGGTTCTACATTTGATGCCTAATAAGCTCTTCAAGAAATCTGAACCCTTAATGAAGGCAGCCAATAGGGCCGTCCCGGATTGCACAGTGACACTTGAATCTCACTGTATTTACCCACAATGCCATAAACATCCGTCAGGCACATTTGCTGCATTTTGTTTCACGTATTATTTGTTGTTGACGGATGCTTTACAAGTTTTACTGTGTTGCACTACTCTGTTCATCCTTCCAGTGCTAATAAAGTGTTACTGCTCTGCTGTGGGCTGCAACTCTAATATGAGAAATATCTGTGGATGCCTGATGTGAAATTCTTCCCCTTCCTGACATCAATGAAACACAAAAATGAGCCCAAAACGAGGTCACACACTTTCTTATCTCTGGTACAAAGGAGAGCTCTATCAGCATGTAATCTGGGACAGCACTAGGTATTACTAGATTGCAAAGAGAAGGGTGGGGGTGAAGTGCTTGAGTCCAAATAGGTCCCTTGCAGAGCCATGGCAGACAGGAAAAATAACACTTGCTAACACTCTTTGGAAATCTATTCAGCAAATGTTTTAGTACCCCAAGGTGCTCTGGTCCACACAAAAGTTAGGTGTGGATATTTTTGGCTATGTACTCTTAGGCAGTGTGATTGTTTTAAATAGTGGTCAAACATATGTGAATCATTAAGAGACCCGACTCCTGTGAGTCAATTACCTCTGTATTACCTTAAAGATCTCCTCACAGCATGAAACACTTGTTAAAAGAGTGCCATGCTTCAGACATATTGAAAAGTCATGGAATGTTGGATATCAGGAGTGCAAATGGCCTTAAAGAGAAAACTGTGTGGGAGGTGAATCGGTTCAACACTATTACCAATGCAACAATGCAACTACAATGCCCCAGATGAAAAACATTGCACATATAAACAAATTCCCAGTTACATTAAAACCTGGATTTCATCCAGTTCAGATGACTAAAAACAGCACTCCAATTAGGTTTTTCACTCTCATAAAACTGATTATCATGCATGATAAGATTCTATTTCCATGACGTCATGTACATGCTCCATTTTGGAATATGCTCTCAGAGTTGCAACCTCTAAATGCTTCACAGTTTATAAGGGTTGGCCAACCTTAAAGCTGCGAATAAAAAAATGGCAGTTGTGAACATTGCCGTAGNACAGTGACTAGAGCTGGTAACAGAAACAGAATCCTATCACAGAAAGAATGTCATGAGACCGATTTTACAAGAACAAGAGGTCAGAATAAAACAAGGTTGCGCTGAAACTGACTCAAAGTTCACTACATTTTGGGATGCGAGCATTCAGACAAGATTAGGCATTTTTGAGGTGTCCATAACAGAACTGGAGGTGGATGGTAGGCCAAGTATGGGAAATATGGTAAGTGGCCAGTAAAACGAACATGCTTGATGACCAGGAGGTGTATAGAATATACCACTTTCTCACGTCAGACAAATGTTACTGGACTCATATGAGACTTCAGTTTGAATGGCAAGTTTCAAAGTACAATGGCAAAGGACCCTACAACAAATATACACTTTAGTTCAGTCTTTTATCACCAGTTGGTCAGGTTACAACTGAATTATGAGATCAGGTGGCCAGCAGGTAGATGATAACATAACAGGATGAGAAACTTAAGTAGTTTGTCATTCAATCACCTTAAAAATTTAGTAATGTCTGAAAGATTACTAAGTATTCTGACATATCCACGTCATTAATCTCTCCCTGTACAGACTATTACGAATGTAGCAATAAATTTTGTGAATAAAGTGCCTTTGAATTTTCTTTTTAAGCTCTTCAGTCAAAACTACTGGTAACTGAACAAAACTTTTGCCACATCAAAGAGCGTCTCTGCTACTATATAACATAAATTTTCTAATATTATATTGGCACATTGACCCATGAGACTGTGTGGTATGCATTACATTTCTAGGCCATTAAATACATTGTTGTTTGTATATTTCACCCAAGTTCCAAACCACAGACAGGGCTATTGTGTTGAAAACAGCTTGATATGTCCATTTAAGTTAATAGTATGGCTGACCTCAACACTACAATCAAGATGGAACAAAAAATGTGGTTTAAATGAGCACTTGAGTTCAGAAAAATTTCATTCTGATCCAAAACTCAAAGAAAGACAGGCTCCAGCAATTATATACTTCTCTCGACGTACAACAGCTATACTGATGCAGGAAAAAATATCTAATGCTGTACTGTTATGAGAAAGTATGGAATGTGGTACATTGAATTTCACATTCCATACAATAACACCATAACTGTCTGTTTTATATAATACCATTTTTCATTGTCATACAATGTGATGGACAAATCTAATTCTGACATTTTTTTATATTGAAAATGTGAAAAAGCCCCACGTCTGCTTCAATATTATGGTTTCCACTGTGCAACGATCACAAAACTAAGTTTTTGGGAACTTGTCAATAGTTTGTAATTAGACCTTGAATAATGGTTAACTGAATTCAGAAATTATTTTCTGTACAGAATTGAATGATTATTGTAAATGAAGTGGAGTCTAACTGGGTGCATGTCGCCTAAACGGTGTGAAGTCATTTCAACCACACGCAATGGAGGGCAGCCTCATCTGGTATTTGCTAGTCAAACAGAAGATACGTGTTTTTGATATGGTTTCACTGCCTACCTTTAGAAAACAGCCTCGTCAGTACACAGTGACAGTGTCATTCAAAACTGATTCAGAGTCGAGTCTTGAATCAAAAAGCATTTCTGATTAATTAATCCTGAAAATATTTCTGATTCTGACATTAGCAACACACTAATTGATGAACATGGGCTCAAATGGTTGTCAGTTCATCGGATGGACTGAAGTCTCTTCCAGTTTGACTAAGGAACAGTCTAGACCAATTTCATAATGGTAAGTGGTTAAATCTTTGAGATGGAAAGTGGGTTCATTTTCACTTGAAAATTCGAGCCTGAGCCTAAGTCGAGTCTGAGTTCAAAGATTTGACACTAGGCTAACATTTTAAAAGGACATCGATAAACATGATCTGAATATTATTTCTACTACACCAAAAGGTTTGAGAAAAAATACACATTCATCAAACTAGACTAGAATCAGTCAGACACTACACTGTTTGTCCAGCGAGCAATTCAAGAACTCTGCAAACAACTATGCTCAGTTGGTGTCAGGCTATCAATTAAAAATAGCTTAGAGTACATTATCAGCAGACCTATGGTGTGATAATCTACGATTACATAAAAAGCAGGTTTAAACAAGATCAGATAACTGCTGTCAACACTGCAATATCAGTTGATTGTATTTTTAAACAATACAAAAACTGTCAATATACGAAGAAAAAATGCTTTTGTAACAGAAAATCTAGACTAAAGTAAAATAGCATGTTTTTCTATTATTATTTGCTCTCGGTGGGGCAAGATAATTGATAAACATGTATTTGGCAGAACATGACTCCGTTCCACATTGATACTTCCAATATGATATGCACAACTGTCTTTATACTATGATACTTCCAATATGATATGCACAACTGTCTTTATACTAGGATACTTCCAATATGATATGCACAACTGTCTTTATACTATGATACTTCCAATATGATATGCACAACTGTCTTTATACTATGATACTTCCAATATGATATGCACAACTGTCTTTATACTATTATTTACAAGTGATATGATTTGGCTGAAACGGCAACAAAATGAGGTAGAGATAACGGTAAACCCAAAAGACAACTGCTGGATATTAAATTTATTGTTTGCAATAACGGGAACCATTTTTCGAATCGGTATTGTTTGTAATAAGGTGAACCATTTTTCAAAACAGTACAGGTAGTATTAAGGTGAATATTTTTTTCACAAGTTCTGTTACCAATGTTGCAAAGTTGGTCAAGGGTAGTAGACCTTGCCACTCTGTATCAGTCATAAATCAGTATTGTACAGAATAGCTGAAGCAAAACGTCTGAGGAAAATCTCATTTTTGATGTTGACAATGTATCGGATTCACTGGTAGTTAACAGTTGACATACCAAAAACACCAATGCAGAGACAAAACATCTGTGGAAAATACAATATTGGTGTTTCAGTCAACATTTCCACATCCTCAGGACAGGAAACATAACATGCACTTGAAGCAGGCAGGAAATTGTACTTTAGCTAGGGTATTGCAAGGAATATTTTTCCTCAATCAGACAGAACATAAATGTTGTTTTTCCCAAAACTGACTAGCGCATCCATGTGCTGTAAGCCTATAAAATAGCAACACTTCAGTATGACACATAAGATATAATATGAAACCATATACCTCAGGTATGATCCCAGTCAAAGCAGAAATTCTGAACTCAATGTATAAATAAATCATTGCTATGTCAAGGCTTGACTACAGTGACTCTGTCTCAGAACAGTTATAGTTCTGTACGGATAACAGTATGAGGATTTGGCACACAGACTTCTTTGGCTTCTTCCTTGGCAGGCAGATCAAAAACAATCCAATTGTGGCACAGGAGTCTAGTGTAAGCTGACACCAGACTCCACTGTTTGCATTAGGACACTTATCAGCACAGCCTATCTTGTATCTAATCAACACCAATTAGGACAGTCTGGTTGAAGTCAAGATGGGTAGGATCTGTGTTAACTGTTGGTTATGTGGTTTATTTATGGTGTAGACAATCATGCTAGGTTTTGGCCAATAATGCATAATGTTGAGTAAGAGCAAATCTGGTTAAATAAGCAACTGAATTGATATTTATAAACAGCACTGTCACATCAGGAAACAGCTCAAAACAGATCAGTTTTAAGACGACAGCACCCACTGTATTAAAAGGCTTTTCAGTTTTAACCCCACTGAATCAAAAAAAGAGAAACTTTACTCCCTCTTTAAGAATTTTTTCAACACAGAATTATATTTTCATACTGCTGAAACAGTTTCATGATTATTATTCATTAAATCCTATACATAATTTGTTACCAAATCTCTGAACAAATCCACTAAGTTGGCTCAAAGGGCTTCCATTCAGGCATTATTGTTAACCTTTTATAGTTGGTATAAAAATAATATAAACATCCAACATAAACATTCAAGTGTGAACTACAAAATGATATTTCACACAAGTCGGATTTGTCTGTGGGTTTTCTACATAGCAATTCCTCACTATTAATGCCTGGCTTTCTATTACGTTACAGTGGCCACTTGAATGCGAATCTTGATGATTAAGAGAGTTAAAAATACAATTAATTCCCACCGTGTGAGTGAATGGAAGCGCTTATGCTGCTATATGGTTTCAAAAATATGTTTTGCTGGGAATAAAACCTACAGCAAATTGACCTGTGTCCAAAAATTAGCCATGTGTTTGCAGATGAAGACGTTTATCCATATATCAATTTAATGCACTTCTAAAAGTTTTAAACTTCATAATCATAAAAATTATATCTATAATGTGATACAGACTTCGCTAACCAAAAATGATAGATCCAATGTTTCTGTCAATACTGCCACATTTTATTGCTTACAAGAGCCCCATCAACAAGTCTGGAACCTTGATGAGTGAAGTGTAGCATATTTACTCAAAGGGTAAACCTAAGCATATGGTTTCCTTTGTCCAAACAATCTGTTGGTGTCCCAATCACAGTCTCATCTCATCTTTCCTCCATTGATCAATATGTTGTGTCCATGTATGCAGGTTTCACTAAGGTCAAATTCCATATTTTGATTTCAATGAATAAACACCCAGTCCTTGGTAATTCACCACCAGAAGCTAATTGAAACAATTCACCTGTTGTTGGGTTGTTAATTGCCAATTGTAACACTGTAAACAATGAAGTGGTTAGCGTAAACTGTGTACTTGACAGGACATATGAATGAATAGTTAGGTTTACTGTAGCACTGTGAAACTTAATGCTGTTTAATAAAGTGCAAAACAAATTTCCATCTTAAAATGTCTGTCAGCCATCACCACAGGCTCTTCTGTAGCAAGCAGTCAACTTAACTGTATATCAAGTTGAGCAATACACAAACCAGACTGAAATACACAAAGTTGGAACCAAGAAGGCCTCTTACTACAGTGGACTGTATTCAAATGCTCTTATTCCAACCCAATCTTCTCCCTTGGGGTGTGCCGGGAGTATTAACATGGTGCCAACATTACATACAGGATTCCTCAGTAAAGAGAACCCAGGGAATGCTCCTTGTAGTTCTCTAACAACAATACTCCCAAGCTATTGTATACCCATTTAACAACTCAAATCTACCAACAATGCTTGGTAAACAATGCTTCCTTCCAAATCTATTGTGTATCATGTTTTGTTGGAAAACGAGCAGAGGGAAATGTACACCAGAAGTGAATGTTTGTAACATATCTTCTGGATGTGACCATTTAGCACAATTTCTTTAGGTTCAGCCATAACAACAAACTGCCCAACAAAAGTGATTATTTACTGTTCATGTTCAGAGTGTTAACTGTCCTTCAAGCCAAAATTACTTGCTTTGAGAACACAGGAGCTGTTAGCAATACTTAATAGACAGTAAGTCACTTGTAATGTTATGAATGATAAATTTCCAGTATCTCTTACTAAGGTCTATCCACAAGTAAATTTTCAGGAAATGAAATGGCGGTATAGTTGTGAGTACAAGAAGTTTAAAATATAAAATTATTGCCATGGTGTCATTTTGAATCTCTAAGAGAATAGACCACAGGCTCACGGGTAGCAACAAGTTGTATGTGAATTTCATGTCACTCATTTAAGAAATGTACGGTGCATTGTAAAATGGTCAACAAAGGCACAGTTGTCGGAAAATCATGAAGAATTTAATAATTGAAAGTCATAAGTCTGAGAGAGAAACGAATACCTACCAAAAACAAAAAGCCTCGAGCTATTGATGACACAATGTTGTCTATACATTTTAAGTCGATAAGAAATGAGGTCTGTATCAAGCAAACAAACAAACAAACAAAATTATGACAGAGTTAAATACTCAGCAAAAATACTTTTCGCTAAGTGAAAATACACAACACTGAAAGTAACATTATTGCTTGGTATAATGAAGTTACTCCAAGCAATAAATCACACAGGTTAGAGTGATAGTATCTTTAACCCACGCCTAAAAGATATTGTCATTGTTAGACCTTTTGAAATAAGTTACTGAGAAATATGAAATTAGAAAGAAAACATAGTTTTGATAATATGGTCTGTGGTTTCTTCAAATTAGAACAAAAGTAACTGCCGGAATTTTGATTTTCCATTATTCAAAAGCATACAATTGCCAAAAATGTCCAGAATTTCAACATGTTGGTTAATGAATGTTGTACAATACAACTATGCTAATAGTGGAGAAACACATGCACTTTCTTTACGATTACCTTTTTTGTGAAATTTGACAAATTGAAATGCCACAAGCCCACAGTTTTTATTCTAAAATGGAGAAACTTTACCATAGAGACTAAAAGACCACCTTACCCTGAGTCCAATTGGTCACTATCTGGCCCGTTACCACATTGATGAGGTAGCCGTGATCAGGCTGCTGAACCACACGGAACACCAGACGGTTATGAGGACTGTCACGGTCTTCCGCCTTAACCATCTTGTTCGTGAACAGGAAGCCCAGTTTGTCACCAGTCATATAATCTAGACTACCAGTTGCCCTGTTGATCATCATCTGTGGAACGCCATTGTCGATGGACACAACCTCAATTTTCACCTCTTGCGGTTTGCGGACAGGTGTTGTAGTGTCGGGAAAGATGTAAAACTTTCGGTGTTTACCATCAGTGACCTTTATGTGGAAATAGTCTTCAAGAGTTTCAGAACCATCGTGTTTGTAAGTAATAAGATTCTCATTGAGGTGTTCTTGCGTGAAGGAGGTTACAATCCTGGAATTGTTGTAAAGAATTTTACCATGTTTCGGGCTTCGGGTGATCTTGAATCTTACAAATTTGTCAGCAGTATCTCTGTCATCCGCGCGCAGCTCAAACGGAGTAATCAGCTTGACACCCCCTTCTTTGACTCTCAATGTTTCCGTCATGAGTACAGGTAGCTTGTTGTCGACGTCACTGAGAGAAATTCGGAATGTGCGGAAGACTGGATTGTAACCATCAGTGACCTCAAACTCGAAGCTGTCCATTTTCATTTCGTCATCAGATGTGTGAACATACTTCACTTTGTTGCCAGCGAGTTGAAGTTGAGTGAAACTCGTGATAGGGACCCCGGGGAAATCAGTGAGCTCCAGGTGACCCCTGGTGGGAGCACGGGTGATGGTAAATTGGAGATTCTGGTCTGGAGAGTTATTGTCAGTCGTACTCAGAATATTGGTTGTAAGAATGATGAAACCACCTTCAGGCAACTCCACACCTTTATTGATGACATCTGGAAATGTGGTATCGATGCCTTCAACAGAGACATAGAAATAACGGTCAATCAGGGGATTGAGTCCATCAGTCACATCAAACTTTATTAAATCACGCACACCTTGACGCCCCTTGTGAATGTAGCGTATATGCCCAGCATCAATCTCCCACTGCGAAAAATTCTTCCCACGGGTCAGATTTGTGGCTACATTGTTAACAAACTTCTGGAGGAAGCCGTACACTGGCTGGCGACGGATAACGTATGTGATGTTAGGGTCCAAACTGTCCAAATCTTCAGCTTTCAAATCTTCATTTGTGAGCACTCGTGCTTCGCCAATGTCTATATCCAGACCATTGTTTATCGTCAGTCGAGGAGTCTCGTCATCAACAGGCAAGATCACGATGGGAATTTCTTTAGTGATCTCATGTGTTCCATCGGTCAAATGAATGGTGAAGGAGTCCGAGGTAGTTTCAGAGTTATCATGCTCATAGACAATAACTGAAGCAAGCCGGATTTCTTCCATAGTGAAAGTGGTGACCACCTCGGTACCAGTGAAGGTTTGTCTAATGATCTGGCCATGTTCTGGCTGGCGTGTGATGGTGAAAACCAGTTGATCTTCAGGGACATCATTGTCAACTGCATTCAGAATGGGCAAATCGATAATCAGATTACTGCCTTCCATGACCACGAACTCTCTCAAAAACAGCTGTGGTGGTTCATCATTGGCCGGA
Source organism: Phoronis australis (assembly GCA_002633005.1). Taxonomy (NCBI): domain Eukaryota; kingdom Metazoa; phylum Phoronida; family Phoronidae; genus Phoronis; species Phoronis australis. The sequence continues at coordinate 729,369 of NMRA01000109.1, read as the reverse complement.
GTGATCTCAACGTTGATGAAAACCTGAGGCGTTTGATTCACACCATCAGAACAACGGATGACAAAACGGTCTTCACGTGGCTCAGATTTAGAGTGGACACTCTGTACATAATTCACTTGTCCCGATTTAATGTCACCAATGCTAAAAGCGCTGATTGGCATACCCATCCGCAGCTTTTCAGACCCAGGAGCTGGTGATGAATTCTCCAAGTATCCATGGTTAGGCTGCACAACAACAGTGCATACAATACTATCATCATCTGTATCGACATCTGTGGCTGACAAGTGATCCAGGGTAATAGTTTGTTTACCACCTTCAGGGGAGACGACCACTTTACCAACTTTTACGGTTGGCACCATGTTGTCAACTGGTAGAATGTTGACTGTCATTTGAATTTTGCTGATTGTATTGCCACCAACAATAAAATCATCGGACATGTCTGACAAACTGAGATTCAAGGAGTCTTGTAGAGGATTAGGGCCAATTTCACCACTAACATGTCTATAGGTGACCAGATTGTTGACAATGTCTCTTTGTTTGAAACTTCTTGTCAATGCACCATCCAAAAGAATACGACCATATTTGGGAGGATCGTCAAGAATGAATGTCAACATCATGTTTTCGGTGTCGGGATCGGTTGCACTGAGGGTGTTACTTGTAATCAAAACAGACTGACCTTCGAGTACATCAATCATGGTACCAAGGGCACCTGGGGGCAGCTGAAACTTTGGTGCCTCGTCATCAATACTGCGAACAGTCACTTGAAAGTCAATAGGTATGCGGTGAATTCCATCAGTGACCTCAAAAGAAAATACGTCCACATTCATTTCTAAACCTGTGTTTGTGTAGACAACACGCCCATTGTCAATGTCATCAAGTGTAATGAGATCGCCAACATTGAGCGTAAATGTGTTAAGGAGTAGCAAACCTTCTATGGGTAATTTGGTGACATTCAGAAAAATACGCGAACTGTCCGTGTCCGGATCACTCACGGAAATCATAGATGGTGTGAGGACAAATTGGCCATTCTCAAATATGGTAGCGCCAGTGTTTGTGACTACAGGTGGTTGGTTGTCAACTGGGTTCAACACAATATTGAACAACTGGAGAGAAACTTCGTTGCCATTTGTATCTTCAACTTTGTATAGAAATTGTATCAGTCGCTTGACCAGTCCTAAATCTGCATTTGGTGGCTTGTAACAGATTTTGTGATGGTTTACCTGAGCCTGCGTGAACTCGTCGACAATGACTTCTGGATTGTCACAAAGAACAATTTCACCTGCACCATATGGGTTGTTGGTATCAGAATCGTACGGCGCTTGTAATATAACATACTTAAGCTGTCGGTCATTAGTGTCTAAATCAGTGTACCTAAGATGGCGTCGTTTAAAAGGAGTGGTTTCATATTCCAGAACCTCCATCACCAGAGTAATACCCGGATACAAGAAGGGGGGTTGATCATCTTTAGGTAAAACTTTGATAACAAATTCTTGCTCACCAGAAACATTTGGAGGATCGCTAGAATCAGACAAAACAAGTTTGTGGCGATCCATAATGGATGTTGTCCGATGCGGACCTACATGACGGTAGTACAGTTTTCCATCCATAATGTCAAGTTGCGTCCACATGGTTACCGGTTTCTCATAAAATCCATCAATAGCCATCCACTCTTCACCAACAGGTGCCTCCTGTTGGCGGAACACAAACGTTCCTTCGTCAGAATAAGGAGTTTGGATGAGAAACTTAATGGAAGCATCATCGCTGTCTATATCAGCAGCAGACAGAATAAAAGGGTTGATTTCGACTAGATCTCCTCGTCTGATTTGTAGACCTGTGTTGACGTTTAGAATTGGCGATTCATCATCCTCTGGGTGGATGGTAATGGGGAACAGGAACTCGACAGTATGACTGCCATCAGTCATGCGGAAAATGATGTTGTCACTGTAGGTGTCGCTGCCATCATGCTTATACATAATGGAGCCTGCATCTAAATCAGCTGGGGTGAAAAACTTGTTACTTATGCCAAGTAACTGACCATGACGTAAACCATCAAGAACGGATATACGGACATCTTTCAGGTTGTCTTCATCACTAATCTCAAGGTTTTTCTTTGACATAAGGTGGCGCGATTGTCCCTCAAATAACTGTAGGCCAGTGTTTTTCGTAACCAACGGAGCTAGTGTATTCATTGGCTTGACGATGACCATGAGATTAAATGGATCTGATGTTCCGCCATCCTCATCCACAACCTGCAATGGGATCTGGAACATTCTCTGGCGGTCAGCATCTTTAGATGGTGGCCTGTACCCAATTTTCAAATCACCTATGTCTCTCTGGGTGAAAGATCGCAGTGGTTGATTTTGGTCAAGAGTGCTCACTACCATTCCATCCCCCTCGGGTAAAGAACTGGTAATGTTGAAGATAAGCCTGTCAGGGGATGTCTCTCGGTCCTCTGCTGATAGAATCTCTGACGTGATTGCCGTCAACACAAACTGATCAACCTCCATCACCAAGAGAGCACGTACACCCACAAGCGGCGCTGAATTTGGAGGAGCAGCATTAATACGAATCATAACTTGGAAATATTCTCTGTTAGTGACTTCACCACTCACTGGATTTAACAATTCAACAACCATGGGAACATGATCACTGTTGATGGAATTTGTGCCGGCAGTATGCTGGTATCTGATACCACTAGTCAGAAAACTATCACAGTCTTGATTTGTGATTTCATAACTTTCCTTGGCGATTATTCCATAGCGAGGCAGGCCACTGTCGGGGCCCAGTATAGAAACTTTACATTGCAGCGAAGTGTCTTCGTATGTAAATTCCAGACCTTCCGGTGCTATTGGAGTACTGAGTCCATTCAATTCATCAACAACAAGAGGCATGTTTTTTGTTACTATTTCCAGCTGCACAAAGATTACTTTGACAGTGAGGGTGAATGGAATAATTTTCGTCTCCGTCTTGGAATCATATCTGATTTGCATATGAACGCTGTCTTCGGCTGGATTCCGTGCTCCGAAGTGTGTGTAGTAAACATCGCTACGTCCGAAGTTGCATGGAAAAGAGCGCGGCATCAACATTCCAGGCCTCTCAGCGAGGGGGTCCACGTTATTTAAAACAGTAACGGAGCATCGGTCGTTTGGATCACCGACATTGATAGCAAGGTTGGTATCGGGACTGACGTAAACAGAACGCCCCAATGGAACTTCCAACGGTGAGTTGAGTAAAATCTCTCCTCCTGCCGAACAAGGACGAAGATGGAGCAAAATCACAACTAAAGTTACCGCAAACATCTCCAATGAGAACGTTGCCCGTCCCGCAGGTCTAGAACTGATCATCAAATCCCACAGCATGCTGAGCTGTTGGACCACCTTTCTCGTACAACTGCCCGAGACGTAGTGATTGTTTAGCCGGCGGCCGACATGAAATAAGTGCGAGACATATTGTTTCTTGTCTTACCTTTCACCCGACAACTTTGAGCCGAATCACTGCGCGCACGAATACCGAAAACTATTCTTATGAATGGGATGTGTTATTCAGTCTCAGATATTGTGCCAAATATGTTGACATTGTTTATCGCATGTGTTTAGGGAAGGCTTTAGTGTGTTTGTTAGTCTCACTCCATGTTGTAATTTGTCTCAATGTTCATATTATTTTGGACTCGCTTCTTATACGACCAATTGTTACGCTGAATAATGCGGTTTGATCATGACCCCAGCTATCGGGGTAAATTTTGTGTATTCCTACCTTATACATCCCTTCCAGCAGTACTCTAATAAGTGTTAAGTGGTCAGTTTGAATAACTTGAAAAGAAATGTGTTATGACTCTCGCACGGATATCGGAATATGAGGGGATTGATTATATAGGTACATACGAACCCTAACTTGTTAGACACCAGTGAAAATGTACACCTGTGCATACAGGTCGGAATCCCCGGGTCGGAATACATGGAATAAGTTTCATTCATTGGGATTTAAATTTGACCAGAAAATTAATTTTGTTATTTTCAAAAAATTTATTCTTTTAATTGTCAACCACTTTTTATGTTTGTATTCCAACATTGCCCGATGTTGGCCGGTGTTTGACGCTGTTCACTCATTGACTAGAATCGAAGGATGTTAGTGAAATAATGTCGGATGTTTTCTTCAGGCAAACAATCACAAATTATACTGAAATGGTTCCAAAACTTGTGCATAAATTGTTACGTGAATACTTGACATTAATTTACGTTGCAATAGAAAGTGATTTTGTAGTGTAGGTTGCTCAGACCACTAAAGCTCTGTAAGATTTAACCTCTAAGGAATATTTTGATTTTACACAGTTGATGGCAACATCACGCCTTTCGAACCACGCTTTTTTATTTAATCTTCTGTCCACGCGTCGACTCTTCGCGCCAATTGAATTGATGATTGGTGAATATGATCAAATCCGGGCGGACCATTTTTATTTAAAGAGGCCAAGGAACAAACTTTTGGTTATACCACTTGCCGCTATAAAACTGATCTCGACTTGATCACAAGTCATCTATGGGTTTGCAAAAAATGACAGACCATGGTTAACGCACAAAATGACGCGACGTGACAACCTATCTTGTAGAATCTAGCCTCAAGCAATATTGAACTTCGAAATCCTGAAATCACCTCTAATTTGACTAAGGAATAATTTAAGGCCGATTTCATAAGGGCCAGGGTCTATATCAACATTTTCTGTGATGGATAGCGGGTTTAAAGCCGCTTTTAGCTGAGGTGGCAGTTGGAAATTCAACAGTTTCAAAACCTTGAATGAAATTACCTTACCTCTTCTAAACAACAAAATATTATAGAATCAGAACTGCCGCAGTCGCAAGTTTTTGTGCTTGATTAGAATTTTCGTTGTACTCTATGTTTCTGTTGAATTCAGGGCTTTATGTCGGCACACGAGTGTCATTAACACGAGGGTGTAAATGGCATAACGACACATGGCTAACCAATTTATTAGAGGCGGCATTTTGTTTACAATTGGACACTGGTATAAAGTTAAAGCGGCTCGCTCAGTATTATAGCGTGCAACTTGAAATTGTCCGAGTTTCCTCAAATCGCTTGGTGATTATCAGTTCATGACTGGATACATTTCATGTTACTGGCCTTCAATAAATATCATATACGGTTTATCTGATAATAACATTATAGTCATGCTTCGGAGATGTCAAAATCATTTTTGTGTGTAAAGCTACTTAGAAGTGAACAGAAATACAGCCATGTTTTGTTATTTCGAATAAATACCATTTACACAACTGTATACCAAGGTATAACTTTGAAAATACATATTTTAATGAATGTTACACCAGCCCTAATATAGTATCGTTGATACGTTGCGCCTCAAATAAAACGTTTCCAAAATATAATTTAAACCATGGACCAACGGAGACGTCATGGAATTTGAGCTGAAGGCCTAAATGTTCCAAGGTTCCAATGATAGACTGTCGGCTGTGAGCGCCATCTATTGTTCTGTTACATTTTAATCCTGGCCGCAAGAAAGATGCTCATCACTTGCAGAAGTGCCAACACGCTTCTAACGTTACACCATTTCCAACAGTGAGAGTTAGAATGACACCCCAAAGATGAAAATGTGCCAAAATTTCGTAACGGAGTCGCAGAATTATTGCAGACAAAGCTTGGGAACAAAAACTATGAGAACGTATTTTCAACTTCACAAAATGGTGCATGTATTGAATTCTATTTCAAATAACTTTTTGAGTTTCGAAAACACTCATTAGTCATTTCAAAGACCAGGTGCATTCTGTTTTCGTGCCTCAACGATTGTGTTTCGTGTTCACCAATCCTGATTTTTAGCTTTACAGCCGGGAAACTCTGCTCCATGAGTGGTTTATAGACGACGTTTTTAAGGAAAGGTCCAGTTCTCGTTTTACTTTTGGTTTTCGACAATTATTTTTTGATATTTGGTGTAAAAATATATTTGCTCTTTCCAGATGTCATTCCATCACGTAGGACTTAATACATACACAATCGGGACGCGTCTTTGTGGAACAAATTGCCTGAACCTATACGACGTTGACAAAGTACGAGGTTACGACTTCCTTCAGAAATGACTGGAAGTACCAAATTGTACCACTTGTTGAGTAATGTCATTTGATTCCTGTTATATGGAAACCACTCATGTTACCTATGTTTGAATCTTCATATTTATATGTCCTTCTCTACATGTCTGTACATAACATTCCCCTAATGTTTATTGTATTAGTAATTAGCACTTGTGCTGATGTTGTTTTGTTTTATCTGCGCCGCACACAACGATGTAAAATAAAAGTCCAAACGATTTACGTCCTTACTTACTTACTTACTTACTTACTTACTTTACTTACTTACTTACTTACTTTACTTACTTACTTACTTACTTTACTTACTTACTTACTTACTTACTTACTTACTTTACTTACTTACTTACTTACTTACTTACTTACTTTACTTACTTACTTGCTTACTTACTTACTTACTTACTTACTTAAAGTACTTAACGTAATTACTTACTTACTCACTTAATGTACTTACATACTTACTTACTTAATATACTTACTTAAGGTACGTACTTACTCACTTACTTAGTTACTTACTTGCTTACTTACTTACTTAAGGTACGTACTTACTTACTTACTAACTTACTTACTTACTTATTTACTCACTTACTTACTTACTCGCTCAATCTACTTGAGGAATAATTTCATTGGCAGACAGTTTGCTAGTGTACGCAAATGAAATCTCGATCTGAGTGGTCACCTTTCATTCATGAGACTTTCTTCATCTTGTATGATTTCACTTTTCTCGAAAAAAACCTGCTCTTGCATTTGGCCTCGTATAAATCAAGACCGCCGCGAAGATGGCAATTTAGTATTTTGCTGAATGTCATAAATGAACTACTCCTATTTACACACTTTACAAAAAATTAATGTACAACTCTGATGAAAATATTTTTAAAAGGCTGCCTTATTTCAAAGGACAACTTTGTTATAATATATTTAAAAGAATGAAAGACTTTTGATTCTTCATCTAAAGTTGCCATGGACTTCGGTAATAAAAAGCAATTTCTTTGACGGAACGTAAGTTTTGTGTGGCTATTGGAACCTATCTAAGCGTACTTCAGGAGTTTTTTAAAAGTCTTGAATTATAGCATCAACTGATGGAGCCAACCGCTTCAATTCCTTTATAAGTGCTCACCCAATTATTCTTGATGAATATACACCCATTGCTATTAATTCAAGCATATTTTTTCAATGTAATTTGATAGGATAATTAATTTCACGATTTTATTGAGTGATGGAAATGCAGCTGAGGACCTCACCAGATGTCGCTGAATGTCTCTAATCCGCGAGGTGTCAGTGAGATACAATAATAATGGCTACCTGTCGGATTGGCGCCCGTTTGATTTTAGTCAGGTGAGAATTTGAAACTTTGAGGGATTAAAAGCTTTGCAACCGGCAAGGTTTCGCACAGGGGCTTTTTTCTATTGCTGTTGCTCTCTTCCTTTGTGTTTCTCTTTGTTTAAATGTGTTTTATGTTCGCCCAGAGAACCAGGATATCACTGAAGAACGGGCCCGTTATTTAGTGGATGAAACCACAGGCGTCCTCAGCTTCTGATCGTCCCCAATACACTACATATAATACTACAAGGTAGGACACTTCCGACCAGAAATTCCACGGGTGCTTCACTTCAGCCGTCCATAGCAAACATAAAACTCAATAAATTTACACAAAACAGGGGTTCAACAAACCATGAAGAATTGTTCTTTCTCCCAATACCATTCACGGTGTCCTGTTCCGGCGACTTCGTAAGAAATTCGCAGTCAAAGAACAAAAATGTTCACAAAAAACCCCCGCGCACGTCCATCGGTTGCCGCTCGAGGTCAAGGACGGTACGGAAATTGCCGGTGAGTTACGGAAGTACCGACATCGGTCGCGTAAAGTCACGATGTCGGTACTTCCGTAACTCACCGGCAATTTTCGTACCGTCCTTGACCTCGAGCGGCAACCGATGGACGTGCGCGGGGGTTTTTTGTGAACATTTTTGTTCTTTGACTGCGAATTTCTTACGAAGTCGCCGGAACAGGACACCGTGAATGGTATTGGGAGAAAGAACAATTCTTCATGGTTTGTTGAACCCCTGTTTTGTGTAAATTTATTGAGTTTTATGTTTGCTATAGACGGCTGAAGTGAAGCACCCGTGGAATTTCTGGTCGGAAGTGTCCTACCTTGTAGTATTATATGTAGTGTATTGGGGACGATTAGAAGCTGAGGACGCCTGTGGATGAAACTGGTTCTCTAAACCAGGGACCGCTTTATCTGACCAGTGCCGTCGCCGTCTCCCTCTACAATACAATATACACGCTGTCTCTATAAGCTAGACACGTAAGTAACCCGTCTGTTAATAAGAATTTTTAGACACGCTCCACAAGATTGTTAAACCCAGGAACAGAACTGTGCTCATGTATTGCAAATTAAAATTGTACCTGTGGTCATTGCAAGGCCTGAATGAAGCAAAATACCATGAGTACCAGTTCCTAACTAAAACAGAAAATGTCATTTAATGAAGCAAGTTGGCAGTATCCACAGAAATGTCAGCATTTTCCTTACAAATCCCTTGTTTTCGACACCAGCTTGTGGCAGAGTACATTGCCTTTTAAGTTGATGCCGTGATTTGCGAAAAGATGTCAAAAGTTAACCTAATGACCTCTGTATTTTGTACTTGAGTGTCATGTTGGTTGATTTAGAAACAAGACCAACCCTCAAGATCTTATTCTAGCAGAAGCGGAATCAGACGCCGCAGTCTCCATTTTGGAGGTAGTCTTTTTTATCATACATGCAAATTTCTTTAATTTTTGATTGCTAATTCTTGTGCAGGAAATGTGAACAGAATGTCAGAGAATGATTATTTTGTAATCCAGGTATGTTTTTATAATATCGTGAAGGTTTCACATTCCACATTTCATCAGTTTTCTTTGAAATCCGCCTTTTACAAAAACTGTAAGGAGAGTCATCACATATGACTGTCTCCCTCCCACTCGGTGACTCAGTGCCACGGCACGCTTGACTGCAAAGCTGTATAAATATACAGCTTTGGATCGATGTGGGTAAAAAGATAGCAAGTACAAAGTGGCTTAAAATTGATGTCATTAAAACTGCACGCTTCCGTCGCAAACTAAGTTGGTTTCTGGTCCTAAATTGACGTTCTACTGTTTTAACGCTAGAAGTTTTGCTTTGCTAAATTTGGAGTGATTTTATGTGTTTCCGTTGGAGGGGGAAAGGAGTGCACGACTCAAATCCGCTTCTTGAGATTTGAGTGTGGTTCTCACCTTGGTTGGGTGTCACTGCAGAAAAATCCACCTGTCCAAAGCCGATTGAACCTGGGTTGCCTGGCATGCGAATCAAGACTGATTGGTCAATACCTTGACTTGGACTTGGCCTTGGCTTCGGACAATTGCCAGTTCAGTTGACAAGTGATTTTTGAGAGGCTTCGTTCAACTGTAAATAGAGCTGTGCCTCAGTTGTCACTGTTTTTTTTTAATTTCTTTAATTTCGTTAGCTCTGCTGCTTGAATTTGGTGGTTCCTGATTTTGACAACCAGGCAATCACTGAATACACATGGCCAGCAGATTGAATACGTTACTGAGGTCATTGGAAGATCATGATATTATTTATACATTAAGATAAAGTGAAAAACACTGCTTTTATGTATTATGGTATTGCAAAATTTAAGTCCCGTCAGCACGCTATCTGTTGGTCACATCACGTGACCAAATTAATGTACGCCATATTGAGATTGACATATTCATATTATGGTTTTGTCGACTTGTGCATTTTTTGTATTAAAAGTATGTTTGACCTAATGTGTGGCAATGATGCTATGGTCATCCATGTTGCTGATTTGCAAATATATCAAGCTAATTCACTTGAGTCTAAAGGCCTTTTTCTATTGAGTTAAACCTGCTTGTAGAGGGGCATCAACTCAAACTGTCAAGTCAACTTGAGCTTTTCTGTTGGCTTCGATACTTAAAAAAGCTGCATGTCGCCTTGTATAGCTGGTTCGCAAACGAGAATTAGACAAAACTGAACAATTTACCCTTATAAAATTGGCATCATGATATTCCTTACTGTAATAGGTTTCTATTCCTGTTTCGAAACCATCAGTGACTCCAGAAAACGCTTCAGAGTCTATTAGGGTTCGCCAAGCATAAAATTTGGAATTTTGAAAATGATGCATGTGCTCAGTGCCTGTAACTTACTAGCTTATTTGGTAACAATTCAAAATTTGGTAAGTGTGGTAATGTTTTTCAGCCCGAAAAAACTTAGGCTAAGAATTCAACATTGACAGCTAAAGAGGGACGAAATGCCCCTCTAACAAGCTCAGCTTCTATTGCCTGGTGATACTAGGATCAAGTTAGTATTGCAAGTATAAACTAACTGTTAGTATTTAAAATTGTTAAATATTAATAGTCAAGTATGTGCATAGTTGGACATAATGAAATCTTTTGAAGAAGAATGATGAACATAACAAAATGTTCACAAATGTGATAATATGTGCCATTGCTGACATGGACATCAGTCGATAACTTCATGTGCTGATTCACCCTAAACAGAATTTACATACTAAGCATTCCAACTGAACAACGCTCCCCGTAACACCCATTACAAGTTCTTACCTGATTGGAAATGAGTCATGCATTATGAGCCTGTTTTTAGACCAGAATCATCGTATAATTATTTTCATTTATTTTGTAGAAAATTGAAATTACAAAAATTGATATTTTCCACTTTCAATGGCTGACTACCTTGTGGACAAGGGAATAGCAAGTAACATACCGGTAACATCACGTGTTGCTTGGCGATAGTAAAGCTAATGGCAAAGCACAATTTGCTGTGTAAAAAATGTAAATTTTGTCAAAATTTTTGTCCAGAATGGATGTAACAAAATCCTCACCAAAACAGAGGCTTTGGCTTTAGAAACAGAATTTACAATGTGCTAAAACAACAACAAAATTTTGACATATTCTGTTTTTGAGAATTGAGAATCGGGGCTGTGCAACTATACGTTTGACTTTGACATATGAGCTTAGATTTGATTGCTGCGGTTGTGTTAGAGATCACCCTCATGAGCTATGACTTTGATTTTGTAATTGGCAATGGGTAATGTTGCAAATGAAAACCTAGTAAGTAATAATATTGATTACAGTTCATTGGCCGTGTCTGTTACATCAGATTATTGATAATAATAGTAATAAGCAGTAGACCAGCTATGCCTTGCACATATGGTGCAATTGGCCATAGGTTTTAATGAATGTGTTTGAATTAACTCTTCTCCTAGAAATGTCTAAAGTGTTACTGAAATTATGCTGACAGGTGATATTATTCCATCCAAACGTAATTGCAAGTTATGGATGATGATAGAACATCATATAGAGTGTCTGTCCCTGATTACTATTCTATTTGTTTTGCTACATACAAAATCCAAATCACTGACTAGGCCACTTGCCCTGGTAAAATCCGTCTAGTCTAACTATATATTGAAATTGATGTTATCCTGGCCAGAAAATTTACAAGTCTAGCTCAAGAGGGGAAATCAAGCGATGTCAGTGTCTTGGTTTCACCTGCTGTAAGTGGAAAGGAAGTACAGCTTTACCGAACTTGAATCAAGAAAATTTTGTGATAATGCTGGGATCATTTTTTAAGGAAAATGTGGGATATGGGTCACAAATGTATGGATTAATTTCGAAGACTTACGAGTCACATTACTTTCTTTTTTGATTTCAAGTTTTTTGGAAAAGGGGAGGATGTTTTAACATTAAAATGTGTGGGGTGTGTCTGCTACCTCCATTATGTGGCAATTAGTGATTGGTATGAACGACTGAACATGCAAACTGAACACCTAAACCCTCAGTTTGGATCTGTACACCTACCTGCACTGGTTGTTTTCGTTACTGACTTTGGCATTGTCCTTTTATTACAATCTGAATGCAATGGATATAATTCAAGACAAAATAAGGCGTGATTGCAACTCATTTTAATACGCCCATTGGCCTGAGTTAAGCATTCACAGTGCGTCAGTGAAAATGTTTATGTACTAATGATGAGAATCCTGGTCCTGTAATTATCCTTGTGGATGATAAATAAATGTGATCAAATTTTCAGCAGTGACGATGGTTACGATTAGTGTTAATGTATAGATGATTTAAATCATTTGTGTTTAAGATTTGACCTATAGCCATGTGTGTTAAGCTTGGTATACCGGTTGCATAATTTACTTTGTGCTAAAATTTCTTGTATGCAGGATGTTCGAAACCAGAAAATAGGAAAAATATGCCAGGCCTAAGACTCCAAAAACTTCACTCGTGTTCAATAAAATGAAATTCTTTTCGAGTAATTACTTGGCGGAATTCTTTGAATTCCGACAAGTATGTTGCTCTGTCGTCAAGTTTTTTTTTTTTTTTTTTTTTTTTTTTTGC
>NMRA01000109.1:685311-716594 GCA_002633005.1 Phoronis australis | reverse complement strand
AAAAACGTTTTCTCCTGTAGAGGGCGCAATTGCAAACCAATCACTTTCAAACTGGTCAGGTGTTTGTTGAGATTAATAAGCTTTTATAAAAAATTATTGGACCGGAAGTTACTTCCAAGATGGCGGCTGTGGAGCATGTTCACACGGTTTCAATCGCTGTGTTGTCGCATTTTTTATGGGAAGAGCAAATGACGTGAATTTTTGCAAGTTGATTCCTTGAGGTATGGCCTTTCAAAAAGTCTGCGAGAGCGTATTTCTCAGACTTACCGTTTTCGAGTTATTTGACTTTGAATTTCAAAAAAAACGGCAAATTTTCAATTTTCTCGAAAATTTTTTTGATTTTTGCCAAACTACCACTTTAGATAGAGATTTAAACGGGCTTTCATTTGTATCTTTAATGAGTACCAGAAGTGAAAGTAGCTACCATGAAAATCAAGAAAATTTACCCAAAACTGGCAGTTAGCATGCCAAATCAGAACTTGTATGCAGGAACAGGACAGCTTGTCATAAAAGTCCATGGCAATTCTAAAAATTGGATGAAAACATAGTGTGTGGATCAGTCTTGAAGTCTTGGAACACTGATGTGTGTGATGGGTACCTGAATACTTGCATTCATTATTCGGCTAAATCACAATCAAGGTCCATATTCGAGAGTTGACTGTGTTACGGTCTCAAATAACTTTTTTGATCACTTACCAAATGCAAACTGAATCTCATATGCAAAGAGTTATTTAATTGTTCAAATTAAAAAAAGGATCATCAAAATCGGACAATGTTTAAGAAATTTATCCAATGTTTTTGTCTCTGAATTTCAAGCATTTTTAGCGTTAGGAGTGGCCATTTTGAAAATTACAATTTTCAATTGTCAACTGTAGAAAAGAAGTTTATTTTATAAAGTAAGCAATTGCTTAGACATGACTGGGAATAACTTGAGTCACTTTCAGAGTCAATTAGACGAAGTTGTGCTTAATCACTGAGAAATGGCAGGATTCATCATGAAACAGGCACTCGTTGCGAAATTTGTAAATTCTGTGTTTCTAACCCTCACCTACCGTAAAGAAGGTTAAAACCTAAAATTCACACTCTGTAATAAAAAGAACTGCAGAATATGTTAGCCTAAGCAACACAGCAAATTATTCAATATCTAAACAAACCAAAAGTTTGGATATTGACTGGGTTCTGCTATGTTGAAAATGGGCTAAAAAGGCTAACAAAATGTAGTGTACGTACCCCCATGTGGAATTCAGTAACACAAATGGTCATTGCAAATGAAATTATTGCCTTTCAAATAACAACATCATTGGTGCTTACTATCATCAAAGAGAAATAAATGGCCATACAACATTATGTTACCAAGTGATGCATAGACAGTGATGTAGTGTACTTACCCCCTTTTGTAGTGTAGGTACCCCCATGTTTACAAATGCCATGAAATTAAAATATCACTTGGTATGTGAGCAACACTGGTCATAGACAGTTTCCTTTCTTAAAATGTTAGGTTAAAAGGGTGTTTATTGCAAATACATTTGTTTTGAGTGAAATATTAGCATTTGTGTAGTGTACGTACCCCTGTATTTTAATTTGTGCCTATTTTCAAAGTATGGCAAATATGCACATGAATGCTGTGTTTTTTATTTTTTCTCTTTGAATTGATTTAGTAAATCAACTAAGTCTCAATAGGTTCTAAGTATTTAGTTACAAAATTGACATGTCATTGAACTGCAGTGTACGTACCCCTGCGTAGTGTACGTACCCCGATGTGAACAAGTACCATGAAACAAAAATATTACACGGTAAGTAAGCAGCACTTGTCACAGACATCTTCCTCCTTTAAAAATGCCAGGTTAAAAGGGTGTTAATTACAAATACATTTGTTTTGAGTGAAATATTAGCATTTGTGTTGTGTATGTACCCCTACAATATAACATGTGCCTGTTTTCAAATAATGACAGACAGATATGCACATGTATGCAGTACTTACTATTTGTTCTCTTTAAATAGATTTGGTAAATGAACTAACTTTCAGTAGATTCTAAGTATTTTTTTATAAATCTGACAAGTCATTGAAATGTAGTGTACGTACCCCTGTGTAGTGTACGTACCTTCAACCTCTGCTATAAAGTATTGCCCACAAGTATTTTTACATACTGCCAGTACTGCTGTTCTCATGAACAATACTGATATTTCCAAAATGAATCCATTCTGACAGAAAACAATGGACATTATCAAATTTGTTGCAAAAAAATGACACACACTACTTTGCTGGTACTAAACATCCTAGAAGACACGTCATGTGACAACTGATGCTGCAGAGGCAGGTTCTCTATCTCTCAAGACAACTTGCAACACCAACAAGTAAATAAAGTTCTTTTAAAAAGTAGTTACTTGTCATTTTCTTTTTATAAGAATCACATTGCAAGAGAAGAAATTCTCATTATACTGTGTTAAGATATGCAATGTATCATCATCTAGAACAACTTGATCAGCACGGTAATGACTTTTCTTACTTTAGTATGTGATACTTCTTCAATTTGATCAAGAACTTATTAAATTAACAGGTACCTTATGAATTTTTGCATGGTAGAAATGGGCTGTGACTACAAGTTGTAGTGTACGTACCTTTTTATACAAATGTGATGCATTAGGCCATAAAATTTTATTCGGTGGTTCTTGTGCAAAAATATTTTAGATTACAAACCTGGAATGATGGTCTTTAAAATAACCCAGGTTTTACAGTTATACGACAACCTTCATTTTTCACCAAAAGTGGCCACCGAATATGGACCTTGATTGTGATTTGCCCGTATTGCAAGTAGTGAGTGTGTAAAAAGGATAGCACTGAGGAAAAATTGGTCAAAGTATCCAGAAGTTTATTTGAGTAAATGACACCCAGCAGTTCCTATCGCATGATATCCTGTATTTTAACAATTTCAACTCAATGCAGGCAATGTGGGTAATATCAACCACGATTGAAGTGCCACCAAACATTGCTTCAAAGTTTTCAGTTCAATTGAAGTATTTATTTAGTGACACCTTTTGAGGCAGTCTGGTTAATTTTACTTGTTTTCAATTCACTTGTGTGTGCAGTTGCTGTGTTAGTCCATAAAAAACATAATTGTTTTTTGGTCTATTCTCGGGGGGGNGGGGGGGGGGGGCAGGCTGTGACTCAAAGCCACTCCACTTGCTTTTGGAGACCGGTTTAACCCATTTAAGTCATGAAAGAGGTGATTCGTTAAGTTTTTAAACCACATTATGAAAAAAACTATATTAAATACATTTGTATAGCTTTTGAAAAAAAGAATTTCACTGCAAGTGATGGTGTAGGGACTTCATGTTTCTTTAGACAGTAAGGCACAGGTTTCAGTGCAGCACAAATTACGATATTTTCTTTGGCCTTATCTATGTTTTCTAGTTCTACAAAAATAGCCTATGGCCTTGTTATACTTTGAGTCACAGAGAACAATGGGAACTGCTTTTTATGGAATGCCTGAGGCAACAAATCTTAAACATTTACGTTAGAAAGTCATTATCCAGCCTGGTTGATTAGATTGCTGAGGCAGACCAAGAGACTGTTGAAGGCAAGTGGCTACTTGTTTCAAATGGATTTAGAGGAAGCCTTTTGCTTGCTTAGGAGTGTAAAGTACGGTAGTCAAACCAAAGGAAAATTATGCAAGGTAAAATTTCTTCAGTTTGAATTATTGTACAGTAGAAAAGTGAAATTTTGTTTTGTCCTTTTTCACAACATATAGGAGTTTTGGTTTAGTTTTCTCTGTACTGTTGTCATCTAACAAATATTGGTAGAGTGTTGAGATGAGGACAAGCGGGGCACAAAAGTCCCGTTTAGACATCAACTTTTGGCCCGGCGCAGCTGACACGCAGCAAAGTGATCGGTGTCAAGTGGCCATTTACACACACAACTCACTATCTGTGGCAAGATGGAAGTTGTAGGCTGGAGAGTGGAACGCTCTTGCGCAGCTTTACAAATGGCGGGAGTTGCAGAGACAGAGAACCCGTATGTAGGCCATTGCACAAGCACAGTAGATATGATCTTTTCCGCCTTGCCCCAGTTTCGCGTTTAGACATATAATTGACACAGAACAATATGATCGAGCGCAGATTGCTCTACCTCACAAACGGGTGGCAAAAGTTGTCACCGCGGTGTCAGTTTGCTCCAGGTCAGTCCTGTTTACACATATACTTGCGCTAGAACATCTCGTTCTGTGTCAGCTGATCGGTGACAACTTTTGTGGTGTAAATGGCACTATAGATGTTGGATACCTTCTGCCATTTCTACATGGACACAAAAAATGTTTGTATCACTTTAAGGCGTCTATAAATTTACCCCGCCTATTGTGAAAACTAACTTTTGATGTACAGTTTTGAAATTGGTTTCAAAGTGTTCTTTATTCAAGTTAGTGGTGATATCAGAACTTCAAAAGAACTGTTTGTTATTGCCAAAGACTGGACTCTACAAGTCATGGTCGGTCATTTTATATGCTCAGCATGGTCTCAAGGAATAATAACCAGTCCTTTGAAATTCAAGAAATCACTTCTCATCTGAGTAAACAACAATTTGAGGCCACTTTTATAGTGGTAAGTGGTCTAAATGAAATGTTCACTTCATAGATGGAAAAGGAACATGTGTTTGTAGCTGCTTTAAGCATAAAGTTTGACTGTAGACTCAAAAAATCTTTCTTGTGAGTCAGGAATGTTTCATGCTTCAGAGGCTGGAATTGGGAATTTTAGATATGGTAAACTTTTTGGTTTTATGTTGTTATTCCAGCTTAGTGTCTTTTTGTTTAAGACCATGGGTGAATATTATGGTTGTGTGAGGTAGACGAAACTCAGGATGGTCTGAGTTAGGGTTTTTTGTGCTTTCTTCTACTTTGAAAATTTTGAGCATTTACAATAATGTAGCAAGAATTTGAAAACTGAAAAAAACATGAATTTATGGTTAGCACCATAAAAAGATAATTTTATTACTTGTTCTAAAGTTGCCATGTGAAGGGTGTCACTGATTTAAGTCCTAGGAACGAATGCTAATGCTTGGAATATTACACTGCACAAGTGTCTTCTGTAGGCAATCGCTCATTAGATTAACCTGTTTTCTTCTTTTGGATGTCCTTGTTTATGTGTGAACATAAGCCGGACTCTTTTTGTGAAACAAGAGGTTTATGAATGACTGGACAAAGTTGTAAAGATAAATAAACAAAAAGCCTGATATTATGAAATTAAAGTTGATATCCAGTAAAGGGGATGTTTTAGACTGGAGACTGAATTGATTGTGTTTCAAATTATTACATTTGAATAATAACTGTCTTAAAGGTTAAAATGTGATTTGAGAACCTTAGATCACTGCCACAGCAATGGGTTAAATAAACACAAGTAGATTCACGCCACATGACATCATGAGTAGACAACATGTTCCATTAGTTTGTGTTTGTCTGTGGTGACTAGGGCAACAGTCTAGGAGAGGCACAACATCCTTAAATTATGATTTGAGAAGTCACAAACAGGGCAGACAAACGTCAGACGAATACTATGGCTCACTAGCAACAGTGTTCAATAAACAGAAAACAAGTAGATTTGCGCCACATGACATGAACAGACAAGAACTTTGATTAGTCACTGTGTGTCTGTGGCCACACCTGCAACAGTCCCTGTAATCCTGGATTCTCTTAGCTTAGTCAGTGTTTGACATCAGCAGCTTGTTTGTTGTTGGCCTAACAAGGTGATAATAAAAGTGGAAGTTTGTGAGATGCTTGTATGTTTACAGATTGCAGGAGCTTGGTTGATGTACCATAAAATTCTTCAGTTTGAGACAAACATAATTGCTTAAATTGCCATATTTCTATTTTTCAGATGCTTACCACATTGTTGCAAAGTCTCAAAATGTTACCAAATAGCTACACCATGCAAACCACGTTAAAAAGCAAAGTAAATTTTCCTGAAAACTTATTTTGTTGAGAATTTTGCCGAAGTAATCTTTCACCTGTCTCCATTTTGTGTCCCAAATTGAAGAATTTTTACCGTTAACTGGAAAGTTAACTGAACCTTTCACACTTGGTTCACCAAAGTTATTGTTTGATGTTTGGGTTATTGAAGCTATCGTAAGATGGCTTTATGAAAACATTATACAACTGTGATTTTTATGCACCCACACGTGCATATGTGGGTGCATATTGCTGTCATGTCTTGTGACATCAGTGCCCTGCATCCATCATCCGGCGTTTGCTGAACTCTTCTAAACCCATCCACCTATCAGTTTCAAGAATGCTGATGTTATTGTGTTCATGGTATTTTGTTACTGCACGTCAGAACTCATGAAAACGTAATTTTTATAAGATAGTAGTTAGCATACATCCAGTTTTAGAATTTTATCAGTTTCCGTTGTTTTCATGAAGTCATACTTTTATTGATACATAACGTAATAAATATATATCTTATTTTGACATTAATCCTCTATTTGAGAGTGCCAAACTGTCACTTTTTCCGAGAATGAATTTTAATTACCCACTTTTCTGTCTTGCTAAAGGTGGGCTTAAACATGTTCTGCTGTTGATATTCTGGTAGATTGTGGATTTTAGAGAATTTGATTTAATTTCTTGTCTCACCTTTTTCTCTCAATCGTCTTCCAATTCATAGTCTATGTATTTCCACCTGCTTGCAACAGTCTCTGTAAAAGGTTACAGTTTATGCCTCTTTTCATTAGTTTGTTTCAGATGCCTGCTTTTATAAACACCCACTTAAGAAACACTGATTAGTCCCAAGATCATCTTCCCTACTTTCCCATTTTTTCTAGACCATATGCCAGGCGTCAGTGTCATGCTCAAAACCATTTATGTACCACATGTTTTACCTGGCAGGTAAAAATACACAAATGAATCTGTATTTTTTACCACTGACTGGAAAAATGTTGTCTCTCTTCTATGGTCATTTTTCGGTTTTAGTTCAAGCAAAAAGTTATCAGTAAGTACTTTTCTATAGAAAATGAATCAAGCAATGCAATGTATCTGTTGTTGATGGTAAGCACGGTTACAGTAGAATTTTATTTTTGTGTTTTGAAAGTACTTCAAACATATAGTTAAGATAAGACAAATGTAGTTATTGTATTGAATTTATTCTCCCAGAATTAGCTTAGTCAGCTGATCAAATTGTTTTGTCCTAGAGATCACGTTACTATTGTGCTAAACTGAGGTCTCCCCTTTCACGGAGGTATGAAAATGTGTAATTGATTAATGAATTATCACTATTTGTGGTAAAATGATGATAGAATACAAATGAGTTTACCGGTATTTGTGTTAGAATAAGGATTGAATGCAAGGGAGTTTAATTGGCTCAGCAATAATTCACATTCATTTGTGCAGTTTTGGCAACTTGCCTGATGTTATCACTGGAACTCAGAACATGAAGGAAAACATAGGAATGGTGAATTTGATGTGAATTAATGACCAACATTAGTAGTGGATTTAGAGAAGGGGCCAGAGGGTGATGTAATACATGTCAGTAGTCCTGGCCCTCCTATTCAAATTCTTTGATCCATCCCTGAGCGTGGTGGTGGCATGCGAAGGTATGGGTAAATACTGTAGAATGTATAGTTGCCATGTGGAATTTTGAATGGATATTTTTAATATGGAGATGGACGTAGGCCTTGGTGGTGGTGTTTAAAAAGGCTACTTTTGACAGCAGTGCCCAATTACATGTTCAAAAAGTTGGTAGGTCTAGAGTCTTTTTAATGTTTGTCATCAGTTCTTGTTTTACAGGCTGCATTATTTGCTTATTGTGAAGTCGTTGTTATGCGAGGAACTATTATCATGGTGGAAGTTGTCATGGCACGAGTTGCTTCACTACACTCATATTTTTATGTGACATTATCACAAACAGGATTAGCATGGAGGTCGATTATACGAAGACAGTCTGCGCATGTTCAGATTAACCATGTACAAAACAGTGTGATCGCTAGCATAAGAAAAAATGGTCCCTTTCACTTTGTCCCTTCCAGTTTGTATTTAGAGGTGTAGAGTTGTTCTACTTCTCAAACGAGAACAAAAATGGGTGCCACGGTGTCAACTTGTTCTGTGTTAGTTGTGTTTGCGCACAGTTCTTGATCCCGATCAGCTGTTCCATGGGTAATGATCCGATATAACATGACTGAATTTTGAAAACCAGTTTTCCCCACTAAATAACGGGAATCAAACTGCTTCTCAAAATGCGGGCACGTTATATCAGAATATTGGCGTTCCATGTGAGTTGTTCCGTGTCAAGTGCATCTCCTATAAGTGTGGCTTTATTATGTGCCCTCATATTTTATGTGGGTACATATTGCCGTCACCTCTGTCTGGGCGTGCGTTCATGATGAAATTCGGCTGATGTTGGTTTAGCTTCTGTTGAACAAGACCATGAAGACATTGCTCATAGAGGCCGCATTTTTCGACGTGCAGGGCTGAACATTGGTACGATTATCATAGCACACAAGCACTACAACTGTGCCCTAAGTCTTTAACTTCCGGTCAAAGATGGCGGAAATATCGGCAGTGGCGCATGTGCACTTCGATAATTGGCCGAAAACGTTTTCTCCTGTAGAGGGTGCATTGGTGAACCAATCATTTTCAAACTGGTCACGTGTTTGTTGCATTTGATCAGCTTTTATAAAATTTTGTCAAACTGGAAGTCATTTTCAAGATGGTGGCTCTGGCGCATTTTCACCCGTTTTCAATCGTTCTGGTGTCGCATTTTTAACGGGTAGAGCAAATGACGTGAGTTTTTGCATGTGGATTCCTTGAAGTATGCTCTTTCAAAAGTTCAGCAATAACATTTTGCTCAGACTTACCCTTTTCGAGTTATTTGACTTTGAATTTCGAAAAAACGTAAAATTTCAATTTTTTAAAAAAAAATATGGAATGTTGGGAACCTATCAGTTTAGATAGAGTTTGGAACGGGCTTTCAGAAGATGTTTCCCGTTTTTCGCTAGGACGTCTACTTTTTGGAATTATTTGAGATTTTCTGATAGCACTGTTCCTTTGTTGAGCGTATTGATGTTGGTTTAGTTTATGTGAACAAGACTGTACCTTATTTCTTACTAATTTATGACATCTAAGTTCATCGTATGAATGTCATGATGTTGTTCATCATTGCCACCTTCATCATCACAATCATCGTCAGTTTTGCCTATTGTCGCTCAAGACTGTAGGTAGCACTGAACAGTCAGGCGGCGGCCACGGAGCATTTTCTAGTCCCTAGAATTTATGTTGAGGGCGTGTGTCAGGTTTGGCGGGTGGTTTGAGGAAATTGTTGACAACAGTTGCCAGGAAACTTATTTACTTGTGTTTTTGAATGAGAAAAGCCAGGTTTTTACCTACTTTTGATGCAAACTGGTGGCTGTCATTTGCTATCAACCCCTGTCGTCTGCTGTCCAAGAAACTGGGTGCGATTTCAGGTGGCTGTCAGACAGATCAAATTTGCCAAAAAAGTAGCTGGTAAGGGGCTTTCTATGACCACATAGTTAGAATCTAGAGGGGACGAGCATCCTGAATCTGTAGTGAGACTTTTTCTTGCAGTTGCAGGGAAGTGGTTATTTCGGGGAGAAAATCGTCAAATTTGGGGTTTTTTGCAAATAGTTTTGTGTGCCGGGAATTTCTTGCCATGTATATTAACTGATCAGAAATCTGTACAGCTCAATAGAGTTTTAAACGGGCTTTCATAAGATATTTTTCATTTTTTGCTAGTCGTCATGATTGTCGTCGTCGTCCTCCCCATCGTCTTGTTTTTGCGTAATTTCGCCAAGTGTCGCTCCTCCGAGCGCTCTCGTCTTGGTCTTTTTTCTGTATGTTTTTCTGCTCATTCAAAGGGCGGCAGCATGTGTCGACCATAGGAGTCATTATGAAAGGGCTGCCGAAAAGCAATGTACAGTTGAAACAACTCGGCATCAATAAAGAAAACTTTCGAATCAACAAATACTATATATTTGTGAGAGTTAAATCAAATCCTACTCAGAGCATAACTTTGAAGTGGAATGATTCGATGAGTACGACAAAAAGGCGGTTTTATGCTTGGGCGGATGACCATCGGTTTCCCGAGTGTACGTTGGGTTTTGTAGACTTAGTGTGAAATGTTGCTAACCGCAAGTCAAGGTGTATATTATTGCAGAAGAGAGGGGTGAGGGAGATTGTGGGGTGGAGAGGTAGTGTGGGAAAGAGATAGTCTCAAATGTTTTCATTTGTACAGGTGATGTTCCACCTAGAATGACGGGTCACGGTCGGGCCAACGGGTCACGGTCGCAGAGCTCGACGCTGGGTGGTCTGGACACCTACACCCCACAGGTGGGCATCTACGGCTGGCGTAAACGGTGCCTCTACCTGTTTGTACTTATCCTCATGATTCTCCTCATCATCAACATGGCACTTACAGTGTGGATACTGAAGGTCATGAACTTCACTGTGGTAAGTAGTTTGGCAACACTTTGTTTATTTCTAAATGCTAATTCTGTTTGTCTAGATTGGAAAATGTTTAACTTGCACCTGGAGTGGGTGTTGAGTGAAATAGGCTTGGATCTAATATTGACTTGCAATTTGCAAATTTCTTTAAGTTACCTATGTGTCCAACTCTCGCAAAGAAGTTTGCAATTTTAACAGGTAGATTCTGTGTACTAAAATGAAATTAGGATGTACCGTATAACATTATATTGTACTTTCAAGAAATGGTTCCTCAAACTTAACTTTAATATATTGGACATCAG
Organism: Phoronis australis; assembly: GCA_002633005.1. Lineage (NCBI taxonomy): Eukaryota > Metazoa > Phoronida > Phoronidae > Phoronis > Phoronis australis. Next base: position 705,859 of record NMRA01000109.1, on the reverse strand, counting down.
CTGATGTTGATGATATTGGGATTAATTTGTTTTTGTCTGTTTTAGTATGGAATGGGCAAGCTGAGGATAACATCAACTGGAATACGGGTGGAGGGTGATGTCGACTTCCTCAAGCCAGTCTATGTTAAACATATCAAGTCCAGATCAGTGAGTATTTTAATCATGACTATTTTGCTGAAAATGAGTTGGCCCAAAAGTATGTTCTCTTTACTTTGAAATTTTCTTTTGGCAGGGATACAATGTTGTCTTTGTGCTTTTATGGTTTGGGCAAAAAGTGAAATTTTCATTAAGGAATTTTCATTTTCAAGTGCGATTTGGGTTCAATTTCTTGTTGTTGAGATATCTGTAGACCAATATTCATTTGACATTCGGGTTTACTGTCAGAAAAATCTTCAGGATTAACTTGGGAATCACTTTGTATCATTGTGCATCATTGTATATTTCTGATATCACTGTATCATTGAGTATCACTGTGTATCACTGATATCTCTGTGTATCACTGATATCACTGTGTATCACTGTGTGTCATTGATTATCACTTTGTATCATTAAGGGGTATCACTGTGTATCACTGATGTCACTGTGTATCGTTGAGTATCATTGTGTATCACTGTGTGTCATTGAAATCACTACCTATCACTGAGTATCAGTACGGGTTTCAATTTCAGCACCGAGTAATATCAAATTAGTAAAGGATTATTGAAAGCAGGACTGCATTCAGTATGATTAGCATTCTACTGAATGCTCTTTAAGGAGGCATTTCCTTTTATGTTGCCTCAAAACTCTGGTTTTGTCTGGTTTTGTGGTGAAACATGCCTTCACCTAAAAAGTAGGCAGGTGGCCTGTGCCTTTTGTAATACAGCAGGTGTGCTTTGACCTTATTGCTTGGCCCAATGTATTCCTTCATCTACATAAGAACCATCATAATGCTAAAATTTCATTATTCATCTGACAAAAAAGGTTTTTGTTATATTTGTATTGTCTTTGGCACTGTCTGTTTCAGTATTTTAAGTAATGTGTACATCTTCACAGACAAGTTGTCAATGCCGAGAATCTTTTGCAGTGTTGATCCGAAGGTCATATGATATTTTAGAGGGAAGCAATAATGCGGCTGTTCTTTTGGTGCAGATTGACATTTTGGCAAAGCATGGTTATTGCATTAAGTCTTGTAAGAAAACCTGTCATTAGGAGATGTCTTGCTTGGTGTGAAAACCTGTCTGGCATTTTTTTCTGATTTATTTAGATTCTTGGATAATTTTTATGCGCCCACATATTTATATGTGGACGCATTATGCCGTCATTTGCGTCCATCCGTTTGGGCGGCGTCCGACGTCCGCTGCTCTATTTCCAAAACTGATTGAGGTATGTTCATGAAATTTTGCACATGTGTTCCTTTCACGGATGGGGAGGAGGCGGTGTGGCCTGGTTGATAAGTGCCCGCTTTCTTTACTTGAGGTTGTGGGTTCAAGTCCCACCATGTCACACTGCTAAACCCTTGAGCCAGGTTTCTAGCTCCTCAGCTCGGTTTTAACCATATATCAATAAAGCAGAAAAATATTTCCAGGTGATCAGTGCAATGGGGCCACATGCGAGGCCTGCGTATGTCTGATAAACGTTGTATCAGACCGCCTGCAATTATTTTTTATATTTTCATGGATGGGACGGCATGAACGAACTCTCGGACGAATTCGACTAGTGGTCTGCTCCCTAGTGGCAATTTTAGTATTTTACGCTTACCTTTGTATCTTCAAAAGTCCTTAACGGATTTTCATGAAATTTGGTATGTAGGCACCTATTAGTGAGATGACGCTATCCTCCCGTTTTCCGGTAGATTGCACCACCTAGTGGCCATTTTTACTGTTTTTGAATCCGTTTTTTTACGTCCACCCCTCTATCAACCAAACCGCTCAAAGAATGATTGTGAAAATTGGCATGTATGTGCTTACTATAAAGAGGATGGTTGACGATGATTTTCCGACGATTTCAACTACTGTGGCACCTCCTATTGGCAGTTTTGTCTCTGTTGCGCCTATGGCTGTATCTCCTAAACCGTTCGCAGGATCTTATCTTAATTTAGCAAGTGCATTCATATAATGTTACCAATGACGACGACTTTCGGACAGATCTGACTGCTGCTGTGCCCCTTAGTGGCAATTTTAGTTTTTTTACATTTAACTCCGTTTCTTCAAAGTCCTTAACAGATTTTCATAAAATTTTGAATATAGGCATCTATTGGTGTGATGACGCTATCTTCCTGTTTTTGGATGGAATCGAGGTATTTTGCTCCACCTAGTGGCCATTTTTGCTGTTTTCAAATCTTGTTTTTGGCGTCCACCCTTGTATCAAACAAATCATTTGAAAATTGGCATATCTGTTCTCAGTGTGAAGACGACCTTTGATGATGGTGACTGACTACTGTGGCGCCTCCTAGTGGTAGTTTTGTTTTGCACCCATAGTTGTATCTCCTAAACCCACTGCGCGATCTGTACTAAATTTTGTAAGTGTATTTATATGAATATAACCGACAACAGACGACGACGACTTTCAGGCGGATCCAACGGACACTGTGCTCGCTAGTGGCAATTTCATTTCATTATGCGCCCACATATTAATATATGGACGCATTGTGCCGTCATCTCCGTTCGTCCGTCAGTCTGGCGTCCATCCGTCCGGCATCCGACGTCCCCTGCTCTATCTCCAAAACGCCTTAATGTATGTTCATGAAATGTTGCACATGTGTTCCTTCTGTGATGGGGGCATGAGCGAACTTTTGGACGGATCCGAATACCGGTGTGCCACCTAGTGGCAATTTTAGTTTTTTACGTTTACCTCTGTATCTTCAAAAGTCCTTAACGGATTTTCATAAAATTTGGTATATAGGCACGTAGTAGGGAGATGACGCTATCCTCTTGTTTTCAGATGTTTGCGCCACCTAGTGGCCATATTTACTGTTTTCGTTTCTGTTTCTTTGCGTCCACCCCTCTGTCAACCAAACCGCTCAAAGGATGATTGTGAAAATTGGCATGTATGTTCTTACTACAAAGTGGACGTCTGACGATGATTTTCTGACAACTTCAACTACTGTGGCACCTCCTAGAGGGAGTTTTTTTTTTTTTTGCACCTATGGCTGTATCCCCTAAACCATTCGTAGGATCTTTACTAAATTTAGTAAGTGTATTGATAGGATGTTAACAACGGAGGACGACGACTTTCAGACGGATCTGACTACTGGTGTGCCACCTAGTGGCAATTTTATTTTTTTACGTTTACCTCTGTATGTTCCAAGGTCTTTAACGTATTTTCATAAAAGTTGGCACACAGGGATCTGTAAATGAGGTGACGCTATCTCTTCGTTTTCAGATGGATTCGACCTAGTTTGCACCACCTAGTGGCCATTTTTGCTGTTTTCAAATCTTGCTTTTGACGTCTACCACTCGATCAACTAAATCATTCTAGGGATGGTTTTGAAAATTGGCGTACATGTTTTCTGTGTGAAGAGGACATTTGATGATGGTGACTGTGGCGCCTCCTAGTGGTAGTTTTGTTTTGTTTTGTGCCTACAGCTGTATCTTCAAAACCCACTACAGGATCTTTATTAAATTTAGTAAGTGAATTTATATGAAGATAACAGATGACGACTCAGGCGGATGGAATGGACGCTGTGCCCACAAGTGGCAATTTCATTTTGTTCTGTTTTCCTTTGTTTCTCTGAAGTTCCTTGACAGATTTTTATGAAATATGGCATGTTCCTGTTTTTGGATGAATTGTATGTTTTTGTGCCATCTAGTGGCCATTTTTATGATACAAATAACCCTAAAAGCACACCATTTGCAATGCATTCATAGGCGCATTTCAACGCTCCGCTTTTTTCAATGTTAAAACTTAAAATGAGAAAATACAGTTTTGTCATTGTTTTTTCAGTGTGAAAATTTCACGAGGTTGTCCTCAAGGTACTTTTTTGGTTCTTGATTTTCCATGTTCTCTCTCATTTGATGTAGGTATCTAGTTGTAGGGACACATTAATTTTTGCTCTAAATTGTTTCATTGTTATAAATGACAAAAATATTGCGATAGGTTACACGTAAATTTTCGAGTTGTGCACATATTTTGCTGTCAGGCTGTCGAAGGGAAACCAATTTGATTTTAACAAACTGTTACTTTTGTGCAACGTTTTGGTTTATGTTTCAGCCGGACCCTCTTGTGATGGAGTCTTCCCGTAACATTACAATGCACAGCCGTGACAGACAAGGGACTGTCACCAACAGATTCTTTATAGGTAGGCAATAAGAGAAATTACAGTCAAAGATATTAATATTCTCTTTGTTAAGGTCAATCAAACTTATTAACTTTTCTTCTTTACATTTTTATGCGCCCAAATATAGCATTATGCCGTCCTCTCCGTCCGTCCGTCTGGGCGGCATCTGTCTGGTGTCCGGCGTTCGCTGCTCTATCTCGAAAACCCTTTGGCATATGTTTATGAAATTTGGCAAATTTGTTCCATTCATGAATGGGACGGCATGAGCGAATTTTCGGACAGATCCAACTACCGGTGTGCCCCCCTAGTGACAATTTTAATTTTTTACGCTTACCTTTGTATCTTCAAAAGTTATGAACGGATTTTTATGAAATTTGGTATGTAGGCACCTATTTGTGAGATGAAGCTATCATCTCGTTTTTGGATGGATTCAATGTAGTTTGCACCACCTAGTAGCCATTTTTACTGTTTTCGATTATGTTTTTTGCGTACATCCCTCTATCAACCAAACTGCTCAAAGGATGATTGTAAAAATTGACATGTATGTGCTTACTATGAAGAGGACGGTTGACAAAGATTTTCTGAAGATTTCAACTACTGTGGTGCCTCCTAGTGGCAATTTTTTTTTGTGCTTATGGCTGTATTTCCTAAGCCATTCGCAGGATCTTTATGAAATTTAGTAACTATATTTATATGATGTTAACAACGAACAACACAACTTTTGACGGATCCAACTACCGGTGTGCCCCCTAGTGGCCATTTTTATGATACAAATAAATAACCCTAAAAGCACACCATTTGCAATGCATTCGTGGGCGTATTTCAATGCTCAGCGTTGCTCTTGTTAAAAATGCTATAAATGCTCCTTAAACAGTCGATTTAGATCACTTCCATGTTGGTCTCAACTTAAGTTATGGTTTTGAAGAACTGACAGTTTGCCAACCTCCGTTACTTTTCTGCAGTCTGCAGCAACTTCCTAAAAGCCCTTTCAGTTGGTGGTGTGGTAACATCATGTTTAAAATCCTGTGGTCTGTTTACATCAAGCCTCTAGTCTGTTTATATTGGGACAACATTTTGGTGGATCTTCTCATGTTGCAACCAGCTAGTGTATCTGGTACAATCATGTAGGCTACACTTGGATATTACTTTTCTTGCTACACCAAGGGGGTTGAGCCTAGGGCCTTTTTAATTGTCAGTCTACCAATCACCACTAGGCCACTGAGTCACCTGACATGCTGTTACTTCCTGTAGGTTTGATGAATGAGTGTAAAAGTAATACTGCTTACACCACATGTGTGCTGTTATTTAATGCCAGTGCAGTTAACATTTGTTATTTTATAACCATCATTAACATTCCTGTGTAAATACATGCTACATGGAGGTATATAAAGAAATGCACTTAATGTTTTTTGATGCACTAGAAAACATGAAAAATGTTTTAAAATGGAGTTGCATGTGCTTTTTGTCTAATCAGCAAAATAGTTGACTGTTCGCAAGTGTAATTTTGAAACAGAGGACTTGATTTGAAAAAGGGTACTAGTTAGGCCTGAGACATTAAGACATGTTCTGTTAGAGAAATCAGATCTAATTCTGGACAACAAAATTCTTCAGCTACTCTGATCAATCTAACTAGATTTGATTTTCTTGTGGATATTTTAAGTATCACTGGCTCATGTACGTATAAGATTCATCTGTTGTTTTGCAAATGTCTGCAAATTTCTTGAACACAGAGGCCAAACTGTCCACAAGATTGATGTTGTATTCCTGTGAATTCTCAATCTGTTGTGTGTGTTGTATTAAGGTTATGTGGATCTTATCGACAAACCTTAATGTATTGTCAAATATTGTATAGATTTTAACTGGGTAAAAGCCTATATATTCTGAATGTTAAAAGCTTGTAATATGTGATTTTTGATTTTTGTCCTGTCTGTCATTAATTTTTTTTTGTATAATTTAACAAAAACGAATGATACATTGATAGCAAAACAACGGCATCAATGGTAACATGATGCAGTTTTGTTTGATATAAATATTAAAGGTGAGATCTCAAAAATGTTGTTATAAAATATCATTTTGTTTTTCTTATACGCAACTTGGAGTTTTTCATGAAAATCACAGAAGTCCTTTTTGATAGACCCTTGTGCAAAGTCGGGAACATTTTAAAAACAATTTCTGACATGATTTTGGAGATCACTACGTCAAGCATGTTATCTGATCAACCATTCTAACTTGAAATGTTTTGTTCTGAAGTTAGCCAAATTTGGATATTTTTGTAGGGTCCTAAATGGTCTTAAAGTCCTAGAAGCACATGTTTTTAACCCTTATTAAACGGTTAGCAGACATTACAAGGAACCACGCAGTACTTATCCTGTAACCAATACACAATACGTAGTCGAAGAAAGTTTAAATAAACGCGTCACTCACGATTCGGACCCGAAAATCACACTGCCATTTTGAACTAACCGCAATATCGGAAGTACAGTTCATTCAGGAACCCAGGCTTAGTATACGCCGTCTGTGCCACTGGAGCAGTGTCTGTTACCAGCCTGCAAATGGGGATGAAATAATGGACAGCAGACCTCAAGTTTAATAAAACCAAAATAGGGACATTTTGTAGTGAAAATGTTGACAAAATATGGCAAAATAAATTTTAACAGAAATTATTTTGCCGGGCTCAGAGTCCTGCAGCGGTGCAGACCGATCGAGACCACTCGCACTGACAAAAGACGAAGGCATGCCATCTCCGGCTGTTTTATCGGAATCAATCATGAATGCCGTATACATACAAAGATAGTTTCCGACACTTGTATAAAATGGACTAGCAACAGTCCTGCGCCAACGATTGAATAACAACCAGGGCCTATGCCGCATGGTTGAGGCTAGGCTAAGTGTGATTTACTGGGTTTAATTAACTCTGGTAAACAAACAGTATAAACAGAACAACGAACATGCACCATCAAATTATTGAATAAAATTGCTATACAGTTAGAATGTCCTGGCAGTTAAAATTGCGAAAATATGGAATATAAATGTAGACGTGACTTGATTCGCTATGGTAGGGCGGCTGATGAATACCATTTGGTGGCGAAATAAATTCAGGTAGAAAACTTGCCATGGTGCCAAAGTGGTTACCGCCCATGCTCGGCTTACCGCCTACCCCGTTTTTTAGATTCCCAATTTAAGTGCCCAGGGCGGTAACCCGGACAAATATGGTGAGTAAAAATTTTGAATTTTAAGGATTATTTTTTCTTCCCCAGTATTCAGATGCTTATTGTGTTAAAAATTAAATGTTCCCCATTACTCATCATAAACTTCCCATACTCCTCATGTTTATCAAACTTAACGTTATGTTATTAAACATTTTTTCACACAATGTTTTGCTGCTGATTTTCTGTGCATGTGACAGCGATCATACTAGGTTCATTTCATTTGTCAATGACCAAGTTTTCAAGATTTATGTGTCCATTAGAAAGGCTAGCAATTTGCAGTTAGTGATGGGCTTTTCGATATGTTAGTCTTCATGAAATTCTACTCAGCTGTGGCCTTACCCCACCTCTCTGTAAATACAAGAGTGATTGATGATAGGAAAATTGTACTTAATCAGGTCAACATGCTCCAACTTGATTATTGGACATTGAATGAGATATTTTATGGCTTTTCTTTTGTGGTTTGCTTATATGTATTCAGCGCAGTGATTTCCATCTAATTTCAGCCATGTTGCATGTGTGCTGAAATCATGTTGAAGGCTTGAAGTTTATTCCTGTCAATACTCACTTCCATAATCTGCCTTTGAACCTTCAAATCAGAAAATTACTCGGTAGTGTGTGAATTGAGTTTGTCATTGTTTGTTAATATTTAACTATTGGCGATAACTTATATGTTGCTTGGAAAGTTTTGAGAAGCATCACAACATGCCGTATACATCATGTTCAGAGTGAAGACTACTTTGTTTTTCTAAAAAAAAGATAATTTTACAAAATTAAAGATACATGCCCTGCTGAAAACCATCAGTTCCTTCAGCTTCATCAAGCTAGTTACGATACCATCTTTCATTGTGACACCAAACTTATTGCTAAAACCTCACTCGCTCTACTTCTCAAGGGCTTACCGTAGTGCAATACCGGTTCAAATTTTCACCAATAACTGTTTGTTGTGAGATACGTGCTGACAACCATAATGAAAAATTGTGTTCAAAAGTTTGGCAGAACTTCATTGTATTTGTTATCCACATTGTGTCCTATGTTGGACCCTAGAAAAATGTCCAAGTTTGGCTGTCTTCGGAACATTGTATCTCAGAAACGGCAAATCATATAACTTTCAGATGCTGTGTTTTCTGTACTTTTCTCCAAAATGCCGAAAGAAATTGCTTTTATAATGTTCCACATTTGCATGAGGGGCTATGAAAAATAAGACTTATGATTTTTTTTCAAAAAAGTGAGAAGTAACATAAAATAAAAAATGAAATGATAACAGCTTTTTTGAGATTTCATTCGAAACAAAAATTTATCACATAATTACTGCATTTCTTTTGCTATGACTACCTTTTTTCTAAATTTTACTGAAAATGTGCTCATGTGACCAAATAATTGGCAGATTGGTATTAAGTGAAAAATCGTATTCAAGAGGCTTTTTATTTATGGAAAATATATACTTTTACCAAGTTAACATTTATATTTTTGTAGTAAAAAAACACCGACTTGTTGATAACATTAATCCTATCGCGTAAACAATACACCTGCTGAAATCACTGTTTGTTGATATTCAACATTTTACTGGTGGTTAAGATTAGTTAGATCCGTTACCAATTTTTAGAACATGGTTTTGTGACAAAAATGTGAATTCATTATTTCTGATTGATTGATTTGAAGAAAAGAACTTATTTGTATTGGCTGTATTGACATTGTCAATGCTTGAGTCATTTGATTGTCATGTAGGACCAGCGTTTAACCACCAGCCTTTTGAATAGTGAACATCTCTATAGTAAAGTTGTACAATTTTTAATTGCTATTATTTAGTAATCCGCAAAAATTGTTTTTTGTTCATGTTATACATATGGTAACTTTCAGCCGCACTGAGTTCTTATTACCTATTTGCTTATTTACTGGATTTAAATGGAACGACATGGCATTTGTGTTCATGTGATACACCTATGGTTTGTCCTAATGTGTTGAATGGACATGTATCAGCTAGTCGCTGGCTTGAAACTTTCAGCGAATTCCAAGCATGTCATTTTATTTAAATTCTCTACACGACACATGTACCTTAGCAGACACTTTAAAGCTGTCCATACACGAAGACGGAACCTCCTGCATCAGTAGGGTAGAATAAATCATAATTTATTTTATTCGTTCAAGTTAGCAACGACTTGAAAGTCTTAAAATTCAGAGATAGACACTGGAAGGAGATTATCAGCGAGAACAGTGATTTTCTGAGGTCAGCGCCAGCCTGGATCATATCTTTCAACCCATGCAGTTGCAGCGCAAACACTCTGCTGTCTGATAAGTGGCAAGAGTATTTAGAGCATATTTAAGTCATAAGGTCACTGACCTTGATTTCATCGAATGTCTGGCAGACAATGGCGAGAATTTGCGATTTGTAATATAATCACAAAAGCAACCGATTTTGTTCTTTTATGCCTCTGTTCAAAGCTATTATTTCAATATGTCTATCCCACCAAACAGGAATCCTCAAAATGTGTTTTTCATCCATATAACCGATAGTGTCCCTTTAAGCACAGCATAGGAGTTTAGGACAAAGTTTTTGTTAAATCAGTTTTGGATTTACCCGAACGGAGGTTATGCATTAATGTGTAAGAAGTCGGGCAGAATGCTGCTTGTTACTTGTGATCAGCGAATTACTTGTATTTTTAGCTGGAGTGGGCATTAATGAAGATATGGTCCTTTAAGAAAATTTTTGGCTATAAATTAAGGGCGATTGTATAACCCAGCATCGGATTTAAAATAAAAATTTGGTGCGGTATTTTCTGTAATAGTTCATACACTCTAATAGTCTTGAAACATTGTATTTCTTTCTAATAGTTCGTATAGTAAGTGTCCCAGGGAAAAATAGTTCGTACACATATTTGCATGGAAAAAAATTGTACACACTTTTTTGATAGGTAAGATGGCAATTCGTAAAAGAATACAAATCAATGAACGTGAATTCTATTTGGGTAATCAGAATCCATGGTTTGCTATACTACATAATCTAAGAGTTGTCTCAAACCCAACAAGTACCAATGGTAAAACAAGAGTAGAGACAGAATATTGAATATGTTATGGGATTGGGCTCTTGTTGTTGGTGTTGATCCGGTGCGATCCTCAGGGATGTAAGAAAGCAAGGTTGTGTAGAGGAGATCAATGGAGATTTGCAATGATGGACATTATAAGTCCTTGTATTACTGGGTTTTACTCCTTAATCTGAGATTTGAAGATTGTCTATAGATCGCTTTAAGGAAGTTTTTTGCGACTATTCTTATTAATCAGTTATCATTAGCAGATGTCTTATCAGTTCTTCTTTATTAAGACAATTATTACGAAGAAACTTTTGATTATTGACACATCTCAATCGCTATTTTTGTTGAGCAGTTGTGTTTAAAAACATCTTTTTTATTTATTGCCACTAGTCTAGAGTAGTTGAAGGGCAATTTGTGTATCACACTATTTTGTTTTTACTTGTAATTTGATTGAAGTTAACTGCTGACATTGTTTTTTTTCCTGTTTTTCAAAAGCCTACTGGATTCCACCATGTTTTGGTTATTGACAGTCATATTATTGTAGGCGATATGTTGAGGTGAAGTTATATTTGCTTAAAGAGCTTCCACCACCTCACATTTTCTAGTTTTTGAGGTTTCAGTTAGCTAATATGAAATGGATTCCATTAAATATAAGTTAATAAGCACTTTTCATGCAGAATAGTGATTTTTTTTTAATTTTATAGAAAAATTAGTTATTTCCAAGTTTCATGTCAAATGATGTAATGGTTGGAAGACGTTTGGTCACTTGACAATCCTTTCAATTGCAATGGTGGAACACAACAGATTAGAAGACGAGAACAATTTTGAGCAAGAACTGGACAACTGTTATGCAAAGCAGGCTCTTAATAATCATTGACAAAGGCCCCAGGAAACCTGGGTCACTCGCATTCACTGTTGCCATGATGGAATGACCACGGTCTAAACACAGTTCATAAGCCTATGTGTCGTAGCACTCGATCTGGGCTGGGGTCGAGGGCCTGGCGTCCCTCGCCCTAGCATGGAAGCAGTTAGTTTGATATTTATACAATTTTCAAATACACTTACAGGGCGGCGAGTCCTTCATCCCAATGCCACTTTTGTGCTTGGTTGAAACATGATTCTTTGAAATGTATTGAACAAAGGTTGGTTCCTGACTGAATCGTTTGTTCTACACTGACATTATACACTCTCGTACGGTGCACAAACCCATGTCATTTCTTTTGGAAATTTAAACACAGAGGCATTCTCGGTCAAGTTGCTGTTAATATAGCCTCCACAAGCGCACCTTTAAATCATGTATGAAAGAGGCGGTTCTCCGCAGACGTTTCTCACAACTCCGTATCACACTGGTAAAAACAGCAATGACCAAATTATGTTTGCTATAAATGTTTAAGATGAAGTCTCAAAAACTTTATGTAGTTTTCTAAATTATTATAATTGTTTGCAACTTTTGAGTTCTTTCATGAAAATCAAATAAATTCTAATTTTGTTAGCCCCTCATGTAAAAATGGAGCATTTTATGCAATTCCTAATTTTGTTTTGGAGAAACACATTGAGCATAGTATCTGAAAGTTTCGTATGAATCTGATCAGCCATTTCTCAGATATGATGTTCTGAAGTTAGTCATATTTTGACATTTTTCTTGGGTCCTATGTAACGTTTAGGTAGTTTTGTTGAGATATTTGAGGATATAGTTTCCTCCTAAGTCTAAACTGCAGTGTCTTTACACATTCATTTATAAAAACTTGAAGTAAAAATTGCAACTCGGTCAATTTTGCCATCACGATAATTTTAAACTTCGTTATTACCTGCATTTGAATCAAATCTCGGTCAAATCTGAAAAAATCCAGGTCCTTCTGCTTTTCATGCAAAGCCTCCAGTCCACTGAATCAGCAGAACCTGTGGTTGAGCACAGAAATTTATTAAGACTGAGGTTTTGAAAATCTTTCTGTCCAAGTTGAATGAGTATAACATTATTAGGACCAAGTGCAGTTTTTCGTAGAGTAAATATATAAATGCTGAGGTTGGCCAGTAATGAAATATTTTTATATATTTTTCGTAGAGTGATTAATTTATTTTGCTAATAGCCTCACTTTAAAGACTTTCTCCGCAAGAAAAGTAATTTCACAGATACTGAAACAACGCGGCATACCAGTTAGATCTGTAGTAACTGAACGTTCTGCCGCTGAATCCCAAGCAGTAAACAGTAGAGTATTTTAAGTGCATTTGAATGGTAAAGACACTGGGTTTGATTTCAACGACTGAAAATTACGGTGAGAATTGGTGATTTGTAATAAAATCACACAAACAAACAGATTCACACCCCTGGTCAAATCTAATAGCTTCCAGAAGTGTATCACATCCAACAATATTCTCAAAAGTGTTTTTCGGCCGTAGACCGATAGTGTCCCTTTAACGTTGATTGGTTCATCTTCTCCACTGTAGGAGATAGGAAAGTGGAAGCATTGTGTGAGCAGTTTGAAGTGAAGTCTCTTGATGGTGCCCAGTTGTTCTACGCAGACAAGAATGGAGTTTTGGTTGGTGCTGAGAGATTAGAGATCGCAGGTAACATTGTTGAACCAAAGAAGTGTAATCTTTTAAAGGGGCGATTTCACTGTGTCTCCACGGTTACATATAAATACAGTGGATTTGCTCTGTTATTTTGTCTTATATTTCATTACAAAATGGATTTTCCCTTTTGCTAGTTTGAAAATACTGCAGAATTCTTATCTATGTAGAGTGCATCGCAGTGGAATCGACCTAAAAACAATTTGTGTGTGTTTCAAATCCAGATTTAAGCATTGCCAGAAAATGAGTTACTGAGGCCATACTAGTTGATGGAAAATTTTATATAGTCACCAGTATTATTTGTTTCTTGAAAATAATGATGGTCAGGTTAGGAGTTCATTGTTTTCTTTCTGGGCTAATGTTGGAAATACATTTTGTTCAAACATACATGAGAAAAAGCAAATGTTAACTCCAATTAGGTACTAGGGGTAATTCTGGAGCATTCTCGTGCTTCATAGATCAACAATAGTTATCCACACATCGACATGGCCAGTTTGTCAAGCCTGCGCGATCTTCTAAGTACAAATTTGCTGTATTCTTTCAATCCTGATTGTGATAGAATCTCAACTTATTTCTGAGACCTTCGTTATTTATGTCTCAACTTATCACTAAGACCTTGGTTATTGACTGACCACTAATCCTCCTTGGACATCAGACAGAGCACCCAGTGAGCTTCTAAAGGAATTTAATCCACTCTCCACTTGACATTTCAGTAGGTTTCTCTGGTCTATATGAAGCTGGATAATTGCTATCATTAAACTGGTTGGGGTTTCATGTTCTGTCTGGCCAGAGTACAAGTTTTGTTTTATGGATTGAGACTTCCTGTTTGAAATCCTAAGCAGTAATTATGGAAGATTTCATTTACTGATACTATCAGGAATAGTGTAAGTGTAATTTACTGCTGCAGTGCTGCGGTCAGTTACAGGAATTCAATTTTGGGGATATGTCAACCCAACCTTATTGTTTTATGACTGAAAAGTACATTTTGGGATTATTATTAACTTTGACCACAGTTAGTAAACAATAAAATCCTCCTCATGTTTCTGTCTTATCATTACAAATGGCTGATTATTGCCACTGTTTGCCAGACATTTGCTGAAGTCAAAGCTGGTTACTTTACCAGTTTGTAACTACTGTCATTTATCCCATACACCTTGAATCAGTCGACTGCAATATGGTCATGTAATATCGTTTTGCGTATTCACCTCCCGCACTACTTCAACAGTGCCCTGTGACATGGGAAGTTCAAGAGGTAGGTCAATGTCGGTTACCTGGTTCGATAATCAAACTTTCCCAAAATAGATTAAAGTAATACAATTGCGGTAGTCTAAATAACACCCAACCTGCAACCAGGTTCCAAGCGTAACAACTGGAACAAAACTTTTAATTCTATGACACTGCTGTCTCAATTTTCGATTGCTAAATATTATTATATTGTCTGCAACTCAGTCGCCAATTCCTTGGTAACCGAACTACAACATCAAATGTTGTTATTTATTTTTTTCGGGAAATGTTTCAAGTTCAATGCACAATTACTGTTGTTTTCATCTTTGTTATCTCTTTTCAAGTAATAAATTGTTACATTTAAAATTGTTTCTTTTACTAAAGAAAACTTGTAACCTAAAGCACAACATACCTGATATATTATGTGATTCACCATATGAACAGTCTGGGTGAAGTACTTAAAAAATCTTCCGAAAAATGAAAATTAAGAATTCAAAGCGAATGGGATCAGTACAAAATGTACCTCGATTGGCGTAGATGAATTAATATCCCACGAGACATTATTCCGCATATCGACCTTGACCTTTGATAGCGGTCGATACGTGGAATAATGTCTCGTGGGATATTACTTCATCTACGCCAATCGAGATACGTTTCGTGTATGTATCAACTACTATTTCTCTCATCAGCGGAGCATTTGGCAGCCAACGCGAATATTCACAGTTTGAATTTATGCTGGGGCAGATTTCCGAGTACCACTTTTCTTGTTGATAATACCACTTCAAGGAAGTATGTTTGAAATGAAACTGCCAGCATATCATCACTGATGTCAATGTAACCTTTGTGCATGTGTTTGGTTAATAACGACCTTAGTTACAAAACATTGTTTTATTTCATGTCTAGGGTCTTGCAGGCATACGTCATCAGGAGCATTATTACAAACTGCATTCTAAGAAAATTTAAAAATATATTTGAGTTTATCATTAAAGATTAATATTTACGCTACAATTTATTTGAATTTAGTACCCAGGTTATTAATTTGAAAATTTCTCTCAAGTTGCCTAAATAACCAGCCATTCTAACTTGTTTTGTAGTCTGTGTTTACCTGATTGTATGACTGTGTGATATGCATTATGTAAAAAGGCCTCTTGGGAGACTAATATATAAGTGACCATATAATACAGGAAGCTTCCTGAATCATTACTGATGATTTGAGTGCAGTTCTTCTAAGAGTATATAGTACGGTACACACTTTTCAGGGCAGACAGTTATCTCCCCTGTCACATTACTCTCTGTTAGCAAGGGGCTACGTTAAAATATTAAGCATCAGTATAAGATTTTACAATTGCAGATGATGTCATTCATAAGTCCAGTCAGTTTTAAAAACAGTGAACACGGGCCATTGGCTCATTTTGCTTACTATAATGTAACATTGGGCATAACATATATTAAGTAACTAAAAAATTAGGTAATCTACAGTGTGCAGTTATTTCCCTTTGCAGGTAAAGGAGGTGCAGTGTTTGATGGTTCAGTGCAGACACCTAGGGTGGTATCTCGTGTACGAGAAGACCTCATGTAAGTCACAGCTCTGTGCTATTCACAAATATAATCAACCTGACTCAACATCGTGACTAAAATGTCTTGATCTACTTACCCCAATCACTAACCTATTTGCACCGGCACGGCGTTTCAGTGTTACAGTCGGTCATTTTCTGTCCATCTTCAAGTGTTACAACATTCTTAGAAAGAGGGCTATCTGGTAAACTCATGGTGTGCACTTACGTTTTTTCCTGGATTATATGTACATTTAGAGTATATGGGCAGCTGCAAAAACTGTATGACCAACTTGACAAGTTTGGTTATGACAATGTCAGGCTGTCTTGTTGGGGTATGTGTTTCACGTGATAACACTATGCCAACTGAAGTGAAAGGACAGGATGTTCTTGGTGTATGTAAAATAAGATTGTTCAGAGTTTTCAATGCTGTGTTTTGATTGAATGGGTGAATGGATCAGTAGACTGATATTTGACTATAGAACTTAGTGAATGGTATTGATATACACAAATGGCAACATAACCGTGGCAGTTATCATATATGATTATTATTGGTTTCACTCTGATTGTCATTGTTGCCGGCAGTCGTGCTACACTCTCTCTGATGTTAATGTAACTTTTGTGAAAGTTTCCTTAAGTGCCTCTGTTCGGTAAAGGGTGGCTCTGTGTTCTGTCAAATAGGCCGTAATTGTAGTCATGTGATAATTCCGCTTCTTTCGAATAAAAAATTCATAGAGTGGGAATCTGAAGTCAAACCAATGTAATATGCTAATCAGCAAATGATGCTCTTTCAACACATACTGCAATAAAATGTTTTTCAAATCCAGACTGAGACTTAAATATGTATCTTTTGAAAACTATTTTTTTGAATTTCTGGCAGTGCACCAACAAAGTGGTTGCTGCCAGTGTGCAGCAATGAACTTCTCTTTGTATGAACTGTCAATTAAAAATGAAAATTTATGCAGGACTGTTATTTACGAAGTGTTCTAATTTTAGGTATGTTTCTCACATGACGAAACTATAGGCCATAGTCCCAGCTTTCCTATCTTTCACCGCCATGGCTACTTTTGGGGGGCAACGGGAACTTTGCATTAAACCCATCCACAGATGATCAAAAGTCAATTTCAAAAAAGCTCTCTAGAATACATTTGCATGTTTAGTAATAATTTGAATTTAAAAGTTGAAAAAATTAGCCTAAACTAATATGTTAGCCACCGGGTGTCAGTGCAAAATGATCAGAACAGCCAATCAAATGCCAGGAAAATATTGTGTCCGTATCTTCCCCATTCCCAAGTTGTCTGCTTCATGAAAGCATTCATCAGAGGACAGCCAACTGATGTTATCCTGTTGGCTTGGCTAACTTCCCAGGTGAGAATTTGACACGTTTGACACGCTCTAAAAACATGTAGTATTGGAACGCCCTAAAAGCGTGTCAAATGTGTAAAACCTGGTGTGTCAAGAACGTGTCAAAAACGTATAATTTTCATTCCAATATTCCACGTTTGACTCAAATTGAATTCCATAACAGAGAACTCCACAAACAAAAGAAAACTTGAAAAGCTATCCCATTTCCAAACATTCGTTTGTAAATAGGCTTACCTATTCTTAATTCGAAAAACCATCATTCATGGTAAAAAATCATTAGTTTATTACAGAGAAAAAAGAATTATTTTGCTTGATAAATTTACATCATAAGCTGTCCCAGTCTCAAAGATACTGGCTGTAGTTTTTACCTGCATGTGAGTGATCAGCTCTGCTCTTTATGAACTTCCAAGCCTTTGTTCTGACCCTTTTGTTGTAAAAACATGAGATGTGTTTGGAATTTGAGAAATATAAAAATGCAAATATTGCCTGTGTTCTTAATGCATTATCTTGAAAATTCAAATGTTGCTCAGATTTCAGTGTCTCACATTTGGAGATTCTTGAATTGGATAATTTTAAGTGTAGTAAAATTTTTACTCTTCCAATTGTGTGCTATCTAAAACAGGAAGCCTCAAAAGAAATTTGGGTCTACGGTAAAAAAGACGCTTTTCAATTTCACACAAAAACTATTGTCAAAATGACGATTGTGAACACGGTGTCTCAAGAAACAAAAATGGAGTGGATGAATAAACATAAAAAATGTGTGCTATGTAGCCTAATGGAAAATATTTGCATTTTATCATGCTTGTGGACGTCAGTACTGAATGGTGTATGGTTCCCTGTGACAGTTGACTATGAAGTGCAATGTGGATTAAGATAATTAATTGTGACAATTAATGAAAGTGATGGCAGTGAATTATTGCAGAAACGTTGGAACTGTTCATATGTACGTTGTGATATCAAATCTTTATCAAGTTCCAAATGGTTAACACTAGTATTGTTCTGGTAGTTCAGAACATAGTAGTGTTTTCTGGTCAACAGGAAGCGCTGTTAAAATTTTCTATTTGTCTTTTTTGAGCAATTTTCCACCTAATGTCATAATATTTATCACTTTTCTTGTCCAGTAACTTCAAATGAACAAAACCCAATCAAATTATCATTCAGTTTGGGTCTAGTGTTGTTGGTTTTTGAAGATTGGTTAACTGGCCAAATTTTGCAAAGAATTCAGATTTTTAGGTCAAATTTCTTGAAAACGTGCTAGTCAAACCTTGGGAACTTTTTAGATTCTTAAAGTATAGTACTTGATAACCTTAAAAACCAAAAATTTTCTTGCCCTAAAAAGTAGCCACGGAAGTGATTTTCTAGGCTTCCTAGAGTCTAATGGAGTATGGCCAACTAACCGTGTGAAAATTAAATATAGAGTGCATTAATGGGCATGGTCTTTTCTTGCAGATTGAAGTCATCAACTCGCTCTGTTCGCATCAATGCAGGCCAAAATGTACAAGTTTCTTCACCAGTTGGTGCCATTGAGCTCTCTGGTCTGAAGGTGTTGCTGCAAGCACGTAGTGATGCTGTAGGTGACTTTTTGTTGGTCAACACTACGGTAAAATCTCACCAATTTAGGACAAAATATAGCGGACAAGTGGAATTCCATTGTCTCTTTTTTACAAATGGTATGTATTGTTATATTCAAGTTTTGTGCCATAGCTACCAACAAACAATATTTTGAAAATTTATGAGCATTTGCAACAGTGTTGAATTCCTTTGAAAATGAAAAAATACAAAATTGACAATTACATTTGTCTGACACTGGTGAGATTTTACTGTGTTGGTAGTTCTGGGAATCATTGCAAAATAATTGTGTGGCCTGGAAGGTCCTCATAATTCTGGTCACACTTAGTTTAGTCAAACCACATTAACTTGTTCTTCTCAGTACAGTAGAACCCAATGAACACGACACCAGAAATTGACCACTTTATGCACCCACAAGTGTGTGCGTGTGTGCATATCGTCTGGGCAGCTGGTTTCCACTTGATATCTCAAAAACATTGGTCAGATTTTGAAGAAATTTGGCACTAACGCATAGGTCATCACTGGTGCGGTGTATGGCACTTTTCAACCTGCCTTTGTGCCAGGGATCGGGGCTTATTCAGAATCACTGGAGGAAGAGTATTTCTATTTGATGATTTAAGAACCTATTGACGAATTTCTATGAAAGTTGACACTTGGTATGTGGTGCCAATGTGCTGGCGGCAGTCAATTTACTGACAGATGCGACTGCATCAACACTCCCTCGTGGCCATTTCCGTTCATTATTGTCAAAACGACTCTAACAACAGCATTTAATAAATGGAATGTGACGGCACCAGTCAATTTGCAAATGGCTTTGATAACCCGAGCACCGCGTAGTGGCTAGTTTAATTTACAACAAGATATTGTTTGCCAAAAGCATTTCCAGCACAAAACTTTATGCAGTTGATATATCCTGGTTAATTTGGCAGATTCGACTACCTCAGCACCCCCTATTGTGGACAGTGTATTCCTTGCCAAAAACGTTGAGCGATGATATCTGGATAAGCGATTGATTGATCTTTATGAAACTTGAAACAGAAATATGTTGAGGGGGTTGTGCCGGCACCGTTTGATTTACAGATGGATTTGACTATCTCAGCTCTCCTAATTGGAATTTTGCTAAGATATTCTTTTTCAAAAACATTTTTGTTAACAAAAGAAGAAATTGACGTGTGTTGGTCAAACTTAACACTATTGTTTATGGCATGGCACTTATCAACTTTAGGGTGTCCTTTAAAATTTTTGATCAAATGGTTTTAGCAAAACTCGACACAGTATGTGGCTTAAAACAAATTTCTGACAGTTTTGACTGAGCACCACCTAGTGGCCATAACAGTTTTCAACTAGATCGTCCAAGAGCAAAGTTATTTCATTGGGATGTCGGTCAATTTTTGGACAGATTTGATTGTCTAAGCACCTCGTGTGTGGTCATTTTTAGTTGTTGAATTGATATTCCTTGCTAAAAGCATTTCTGGATTATATATAGAGTTGCGATTGTTAAACATTGTTGAAACTTTTGGCGCAGAGATATATCCTGAGCTGCACCAGCACGAGTTAACTTTTTTGGCAAATTCGATTTTTTTATTTTTCACAAGATATTTGTTGCCAGCAGCGTTTCAGGATGATGTAGAGAAGGCTGATGGATGCATGTTGCCTAAACTATGGCGCCCTCTTTTGTTCATTTTAGTTTTTGATTAGGAAATATTTTTAAATGTCTTGAATATTGTGAAATTGACTTTGACAACAGGTTTTAATAAACTGGACTCGGGGGGGGGGGGG
>NMRA01000109.1:554471-685300 GCA_002633005.1 Phoronis australis | reverse complement strand
GGGAGGACAGAAATGTAATGTGAGTTCATTTTCTAACAGAATTTTCTTAGTTTGTGCTTGTTTTTGTTTTTAATAAGATTTCCCTTGGGTGTTTAAGTTTAGGTGTTTCCGGGTGATGTACAATTATCATTGGTGGTGAAAATTTGTGGTCACAGAGGCTGATTAGTTTCTGTCTCTTAACCAATTTCGCTTTGGTTTGACATCTTAATCAAACTGAATGGTCTCTTCCAAGTCATGGTTATTTGGGACATTTTATTGATTAAATAGCTAAATATATTGAATTTGCAGTATCTACCTTTTTTCAAATATGTGTTGCAGTTTATGAGTCACTTGTGACAATTGTTTTATTTAAAGCTTTTTTGTGCTTTAGATCAAACTGAATTCGTCCAGCATAATGATGAAAAACCTCCCCGTAAGTATTCCAAAGGCTGGAGGTCAACTTTACCCAGGGGTCTACCAGTTATGTATCTGCGGACCGAGTGGGCGACTATTCCTAGCGCCACCTGGAGGAGACTGCAAGGCCAATGTGGATGTCTGCACATAATGAAATTTGAATTCAAGGTGGCGGCTCTAGCAGTGTGCTAGGAATGTGTGATTATGTTTTCATCGAATCACTATGTGCCAAGCTAGATATGATAGTACTATTTTGTTTATGACCAGTCACTAAAGGATCTGTCATACTGCCTTTAGTGGAACCATTGACCTATGTTGTCCAGTGTCATCACAGGCCTTACAATTGACCTATGTTGTCCAGTCTCATCACAAGCCTTACAATCGACCTATCGCCAGGACTTTGAGTAACGGCTTAACTGACCATTTAGAACTCATCATTCTTGACACACCTTCGTTTGCAAGCCGCCATTTTACCCGAAAAACAACCCATTGCCGAGTAAAACTTATTGTTTGTTAGTCAACATTACGCAAGGGGGCAGAGCTTGCGATTTGTCAATTGACCTATGTTGTGCAGTGTCATCACAGGCCTTACAATTGACCTATGTTGTCCAGTGTCATCACAGGCCTTACAATTGACCTATGTTGTCCAGTATCATCACAGGTCTTACAACTGCTGAGCACTCTCCTTCACCAATTTTCATTGTCTAGAAATCTTGACCACTTACTGCTGCAAAGTTGCTCTGAACATGTATTTTGCGAGTACTAGAAGTGATTTCTGAGCTTAGACAAGTGACACTGACCCAGTGTTAGTGTAGACTGTACTCAGTAGGTTTCAAATGTCGGTTTGTCATTTGATGCAACAGAAACTAAATGGCTGGATAGTCTAGTCTTTGAATGATAGAGTTAATTATGTGCTATATTGCTAGGTATATTTGGTTGTAAGTAATTGGTGATGGACAAGTCCTTTGTCTGACGATGTATCCAGGTTAACCACAATTTTTGTGATAGTTCGTCAGACTTAAGTGCAAGACTTGCAAATGGTGAATTGTAAGCAGCAATAAAATGATCTTGTTTTCACATGCTGTTGTTCCAAAAGGTAATGAAATATTTTAGCATTCCTGCAATTTCTGACTATAATTGATGCTATTTCTCATTCTCAAGGGCTTCTAAAATTGTCATGAATGTGATCAGGATAACAATACTATGGTAGCTAGGTTACAGAACTTGAGAGTGATGTTAGCATTAATGAGGTGCTTCTTATCTTTTTGGAAAAAATGAGAAAATTCTTTTGTGTGCTACTTTGTGTCATGACATTTTACTGTCTAAATAGTTGTTACTATCCAATGGGGCTGGTTCTTTAAGACATTAATTTTGGATTGCATAGAAATCAGAGTTAGATCTTAGGGTAGCTTTCCTGATAAGTGACTTAAAACTTTGCAAGCATTTCAAATCTGGTCTGCATGCCACCTATTGGCCACATCATGTGACCTAATCAATAGAAGTCTTAAAAACTGCTGCCCCTACCGGGCCTTGAACCCGGGATCTTCTGTTAAACGTGATGTGGCCAATAGATGGCATGCTGGCTGGATTTTAAAATGTTTGTGGTCTATATTTCCTAGCCCCTTACCTATTCATATTACTTAAGACAGAATTGGTCTTGTGCCCCCATTTCACAGTTGTAAAATAAAGGTTTAGTCATACAATTATGAACACATGACTGCCTGGAAATAACTTAACTCTCAGCAAGTAACAGTTGTGGGTATATTTTCAGATAATTGAGTTTTTTTCTAAGGTAAGTTTCAATTATTTTTTAGAAATAATTTGGTGGAATGTAAGACCAAATTTCTGTCTCAAGTCTTAAGTCACTTTGATGAAACAGACCCCTGGTTTTGAAATACCTGGTACACCTCAAGGACCCATACCTAAAAGCCACGTTCAGCACTTAATTTTACACCACTTATGGGGATGAGAAAAATGAATTATCTAGGTAACATAAGGTGATGAGAATAGAACACAACACACTGCGTGTGTCCGATGGTGAACCATGTTATCACTTATTAATTTAACCATGACAAGGTGATATGTTATAATAAGTTATACAGAAATTGCATATCTTCTCATTTTGTTTGATATTTGTGTTGATACATCTAATGATTTTATAGATAGATTAGACGTGGGTAATTATTTTTGTATAACATCTTTTTGAATAGCATTTAATGTAAATCGCTTGTCACTTTACAGATCAAGTCTGTATGTATATACTTGGTAAATCAGTGATTGTTTAGTGTGAGGTTGACCATGTAGAAATTCATGAGAGTATTTATGATGAAACCAGGAAGTGTATAAAATCAGTCTTGTTATGAATGTAACAGGTCGATCTGTTCCAGAGAGGTAAAATGAAAATAAAATAAAACAAGAAAGGGCCCTGTATTCTCCATTATCCCATTATGTGTACGTCAGGTTATTAACTGTGAAATACGAGAAAGAAGAGCCAATCCGTATACAACCGTAGAAGTCGTGTTTCACACTAAAAGTCGTATTTCACTGTTGGTGAGCAGTCTCCTGGTCGAGTAAATTCGCGTGCGCAACGGCAAATTTGATTGAGTTTGTTTATTGGATTTGGTAATAGTCTGATATAAGGTGCTCATTTCAAACCTTGTCGGCAGTACAATAAAATGAAGTGTCGAAATATACATTCCCCAGCTCTACTGGGTCAGAGGGCCACCAGTTCACACTAACCTTTTCGGTGAAATCAACAACATTTGAAAAGTTATTGGTTTGGGTCAGCATCCTTAAAGTGCGTGTGCGCCATTTCGTAGTTAAGTAATTGACATATCTGCGAAGTTTGGGTGGGTATACTTAAGGGTATGTGTGCCAATTCGCAGTTAGGTAATTGACATAACGGCGTCATTTGGGTCGGTATCCTTCGAGTGTGTGCACCTTTTCGCAGTTAAGTAAGTGACATAACTGCAAATTTTGGTCGGTTTCCTAATGTATTTTTATTCCGAGAAAGTTAACTGCAAAATTAGATGTTTCTCTATATAGACAGATAACTACAAAATTTGCAATTGCGTAAGTTGACCCGGTGTGTGTGTGGGGGGAGGAGGCTTGGGACGGGGGTTGTATTCGTCTAAACCACAGGGAAGTTTAAAGGCGTTTTGTCGTTTCGCTCGCTAATTACGTCATATCTAACTTACGGTCGAGTGCGGCCAGTGCAGCATGACTTCGTGAAAAAATACTCCGAGGTCAAAACTTGAAAGTGAAGAATGACCCCACGTCCGTGACTACTTGGGATAAGCGGACATGATACCTGCAATAGAAGACCTTTCAACAATATTCGATACGCGGGTGGAGGGCTATCGAAGAATAAAACCACCAAGAAGTGACGATCTGAGTCATCTAGAAATTAGAGAATTGCCGGTGGAAAGGTGGCGACTGTTAACTGGAGGGAGGGGCTGATTACACTGGCAGCGACCGGCCCAGGGGAGGGGGCGCCAAGGGGGTGTCAACCAAGGGAGGAGGGACTGCGCCAAATTACATTCAAATTTTTATGTAACGAACAAAACTTGGTTGAAAAGTTTACACAGGCGGAACGTTATGCTCGTTGAGACTCAATTAAGACTATAAACTGCGATACAGTTCTCGCTTTTACACCGCCTTTTGAATTCGAGTTGGTGCTATAATTAAGTTAGTTTTAAGTTGTTCTCAAAAAGGATGCTAACCGAAATTTGAGGTGGGTTTTGCTGTGAGCGGAGTAAAATAAAAAAGTTAGTGTAGCCAACAGCTCGTTTTCTTTATAAATTTGAAACATTTTTACACGGCGTTCAGCATTATTCCATCAAAACAACGAATTTCAATTCATATATCAATTTAGTTTAAGTAACTAGACTGTCCAATTCTTCAAAGGGGATCCCTTTAAGCTTCACAGCATGCGATGTTGTTCAATAAGCAAAAATGTGCGGAAGTAGGTCTGGGATCTATGTGCATATTTAAGCAAAAGAAATAATATGTTCGTGAGCGGTGAAAACGGTCCGGTGCGGGATTGAGCGGGCAGGAGAGAATTTTATGCAGTCCGAGAAGCGGTCCGCGGGTAAGTGAAGACTTGGTGATTGAGCGGAAAGTCGTAGCGCAAGAGTTGGGAACGGCGTGCGAGGGTATAGCACAATGAGCTATGGATCTCCTTGGAATAGGACATATTACGCTTTCCGACATTACAGCGTCTTCCCGTTGCTCCCAACTTGTTCGATTCCATAGCCCAACACAAGTTGGGAAGTTTACCCCTGTAGCCAATATCGTACTAGGCAATGACCATCGCCTCTGTTGGCCCAAACCAGGTTCGGGCCAACAGAGGCGATAGTCATTGCCTAATATCGTACACGACTGATTAACTCCATTCTGGCATTTATGGTTGGAGGGCCAGTTCTCTTTTGTTCTATAATTGCTCTAATCTCCAATAAGATCGAATCTTCCCCGACTGGGCTGTGCTCTTAAAAATAAAAGTTCAGTTATAACATATTTGAACATAAACGTTTTCTTAAGTTACTCCATAGCTGCAGCGGCAGTCGCTCGGAAATGTGTGGTCATTGATTTTATGAAATATGACATCCAACACACATGTTCTCGTCTTAGAGATCTCCTATATGTGCGCTTTTAATGGCAAATATTAATTAAGAAAATGTAGTTGTTCTTTATTACACCTCAAATGCGACACTGGGTTTGTAATTACAGTGTTAATACAGAGTTCATGAATAAAGTACCTTGAATGCAGGGGTTAAAGCTCGCTGGTTCCTTACGTGAGTGCCTAGCCAGCTGGCTACAACCTAGCGGCACTCAGGGAACCAGCAAGGGGTTAAAGATGCGAAGTCTCGTTAAAGCCGTGAATTGAATTTGTAGCAAACGCCATCTACCTACTTCCTAGAGAACTGTGTGTACAAGTATAATCAGGAACGTAAATTGTGGTTTTAAAGAAAACGCCGTAACTGATACACTTTAAAAATACAAGTGTGAAGATATGGAAAACCCTAGTAATTCCAAATATTACGCAATCGTTATTTGCTAGTGAAATAAACAAATAATAAAAACTGCATTGTTTTATAAGGGTAAAGATGGTATATTTCCATATTCATATACATAACAATATTCTTGCAAAGCAACTTTCGCGAAATTGTAATGGTAACTGATTCTCGAATGGTTTCTGGCACACTGGAGGACCCCGGGTTGTTGGTAAATTAGTACTTCATTTGCATATTCACAAATTTATGAGACTGCATCTTTAACCTGAAATTATGTAATTAAAGAAACCAAGGAAAGGGGCACATGAGAAAATAATTCAGTTCGTTAGGTTAATGATAAAGGTGCTTCATCTCCTGAAAGAAGAATGGTGTTTGCGAGAAAATCTGTGCGGGCACCGACGGCGGAAGTGGCTATTTGGCTTTGTCACATGTTGCTTGCATACTTATCACAAGCTACATCTGTTTACACCACATTCGGATTTTTGCCATCGGTAACGAGTTAGAACACCCTCCCGCTCAGTCTCCATCTTAAAGAGAAACTGGTTTAAGTCCGCCTCCCCAAGCAGTAACTACAACTTTGTTACTCAATTTTTATTTTATAGAGTATTATATATATATATGTCTCTGAAAATTTCTACTAGTACAAAATCCTAAATCTCAGTTCGTATTCAACAATTACAGTACGCACACAGTCCATTACCTTTGCTATGCCATGGGATCCTCATATGTGTTACAAAACTTGTCATAAAATTTGTGTTCCCTTCTGTTAGAACACGATACATTAGACATTCTCACCAAAGGAGAACAGTTTTTGAATATACAATAGCTTATCACTTACACAAATGGATCACAATCCATCTTTCCTCTGCTTTTCACACTATCCCAATTTCAACAGAAAAAAATAACTAATACCACCGTGAAACTTGTGCTTACTGTCAATCCACATAATTTATTACTAAAATCTAACACGATTATCTGAAAGTATCAAATCATAAAATAAAACTATCAACGGTTTTCTGTTCTAAAAGCTTCAAAACGTGATTTTGTTCGCAGTATAGATAACTTAATGACTAATTTAAAACAAAATCGACACAGTCTGAACCTATGAACGAACAATCCAAACATCCAACAAAGTAATTAGTGATTAAAATCTCACCAACTGTGGACAATTTTTTCAGTTTTCAAAAGCTAAACGTGAATGCTCACAATCTTGGAAAAAGTCTGGTGGTAGGTACGATGAAGAACTTCAAAATGCGAAAGCATACAGTAGGTCCCAGTTGTGAAAAAACAAGAAATTTAAATTTCACTTGTTTTGTCATATTGTGTCCTAAATTGGTGAGACTTTACTGAGACTAAGGCATTTATACATTTCCAGGTGTGATTAGTCCAACTGATGTGCAATTGGTAATTTTAAGGCTTAACTAATAAGCAAAATAATACCTTAAACATATGGTCTAAAGATAGGTTTCAAAAAACATTAATTTTTGAAAACAGACCATCAATTGTGAAGACAAAAGCCAGGCAGTGCATTATGGGAAAAAATGTCATGGGGAAAAGAATATGTTACAATTAAGAACCACAATGAAAATGTTCTAATAGGAAACCATGTAACAGAGCATAACAAGACTTGAGGCATTGCTAGGTAATAAATTCAGCTAAACAAGAATTCTAACCACAACAGCATGGCTTTAATGTCACTGCGATACAACCATGTGTCACTTTAAATCCTGACTGGAAGAAACATTGAACATTCAAATTCACTACAGCCATCGTGCTAGCATAAAACAACCACAATTGACTGGAAGAGGTCTCAACAACAGAGACATGTGTTGATACCACTACGTCATGTACTAAAACTAGCTGTTAATAAAATCTTTCAAAAAGCCAACGTAACCAACACATTTCGTAAGTTCAGCTCAACATGAGCTCAATCAGCATTCACTTTAAATAAGAGTTGTAGCACTCTCATAGCTGCAGGCACTGGAAGGCAACAGTCATGTTAAACACAAAAATTACATCCAATTCAGAATATTAGTACAAGCACCAAACGACAATATGACTCGGGTAGCGTCTATTTTACATACACACGACGCCCGATTTTGTATTTCAAATTGAACCATCAACGCAGATTGTCAGTTTTCAACATGTCGAACATGATGAAAACTCACTTTCGCCAACACACATAAAAACTGACAACCTGCAAGAAGATTTTATTCAGGTATACATTTGTATTTTACTTCCTACATGCGTAGCTCCATTCAGTGAACATGAGATCAATAGTAATAAATAATCAAGGTAAATCACTTTGTGAACGGTCTCAGAATGGCACAATGGACGCGTTTCCGAGACCCATTTTTAAATTTTCCGCCAACTTGCAATGAAAGGAGCACAAGGTACTATTTGCTCATCAAATACAGGAAAACTTTAGATCTTCTAAAATTAAAATTTCTACATGGCAATCACCTAAGTCCAACCAGCCTCGTAACTCAAACAAAATGAAGCAGTGAACCTAGTACACTTTTGATATCCACTTGGAACAGACAATACATATTTGAATGGACGAGGACCGTGCCTAAAACCTACACATATAGACAATTCCGACTACCACTTTAACCGATTTCTACACCTGTGTGTGCAGATGTGCATTGGACATCTTGGCCGAGATGTTGCTGACTGTTTCATCATCATCATCGTAATCACTCAAGTTCACTTCACTGTCCTCAATTTCGCACAGTCCTGAGATATCTGACATGGAAGCATTGGACGTATACCCACCCACGCTCATACAGCTCTCGTCCATTCCCGACATTATGCCCGGGTGTTCAAAGTCCGTCTGATATAGGCCGTTGTTATAGTCAAACCGCCTTGGCACACGCGGTCCGTCGCCCTGCCCTCCGTCAACAACTGGATAACTGTAATTCCTTCGCCGCCCGTTGGCAGGAGACTGATTCAATTGTTCACTACTCTGATATGAGTAGGTAGGCAGATAAGCATTCGGGTGCATACTGTAGTCGTGTTGAACCATGTCGCTGAAGTTCAGGTCATCCTGTGATGTCATCATGAGCTCGGGTGGCTCGGGGAAATCTGTGTCAAGGTCAGCATCGTCATCATCATCAAACTCGTTCTCTGCATATTCCGAGTCTCCGACGTACTCTGAGTCATTCTCCAGATACTCGGAGTCTGGATAGATGTCGCCGGGATCCACTTCACCCACATGTGTATTGCTTTCATTGCTATGAAGACTAGAGTGCGGTGAATCTGGAGATTCCCTCATTGGCACCTCTGTGATGTTGGGTAATGCAGGGTTAGGGGCCCAGTCCGATGTGTCCCAGTGGTAGCCTAAAAATAACGAAAATAAAATCATTTAAGTGAGTTCATTTCAACAAATGCCTTCTCACACTACTGTGTGTCAACACCATATGTGACATGCATTTAAATATCAGTTTGCCACATTACAGTCGTGAAAGCCTGTCAGTGGTGAAAGCTTGAGTATAGGTAGTGTAACTACTCAATCATTCTCCCGTACACCTTTGACTGACTGACAGCACTACCCAATATGCACAATGGCAGAAACCTAGCATGATTCCATAATGGCAATCAGCAATTTCAACAGGACACGGGAAAAATGGTCAACGGTAAGTGGGCAGACATTAACACATGAACATGCAATGAACAGTTAACAACGCATGGGCAACAATTTATGGATAAAGGATATGAAGAGCATGAATGACAGTCAACAGAATTTCACTTCAACATGAGAAACCAAATAAGCCACACCAAGCATGGCTTACTTATAGGGTTAATCCAAGATTTCAAAAATAGGGCATCCAAAATGGGTTTTCCAATTTCTCAGGATGCCCATGACCAATAACGCACGGCAGTGTTTCTATGATCCCTAGTCAAAAAGCTGTTCTAATGTGGTACCTTACTGACGACTCATGCTTCTGCACTAAAGTTTTTTGTATCTAAACCAACTTTTCATTCTGGACAGGCCATTGAGCTCCCAGAGCTGTTGGAGTCTTGTTAAAAGAGACACCTATGCTTACTTGTTAACTATACATGGGTGACCAAATGATGAACAAAACGGTCCAAATTTGATACAATGTGCCTACTTTTACACTCTGGACACCCTCTGGATGAAAAAAGAGTGCAGGTGGCCTGATGCCTTTTGCAGTACATCAGGAGTGCTTAGGCCACAAGGCCCTCTAGATAAAGGCCTGCTTACATAGTTTAAGCCCATCACAAACAGTTGAATCTTCTTAAGACATACTGAGAGTAAGCAAGGGTTAGAATTAGAACAATATCGAAAAAATCACAACTGGCATTGTCCAATTAAGAGAGTTAATGGAGTCATGAGTATGTGTCTGTACTACAGCTTGAACAAATAGGTGTAGGCATTGTAAGGCAATGATCGGTAGTTAAAGGAGAATGCCACCCAAAAATAACCTATTTTGTATCAATTTAGATCGAGTAGTTCCACTCGATAACAGCAAGTTCAGTTGTTTTACTTGACACCTAACGGCAGACGGAAGTGTTGAAATTAACCAATGAAGTAATCGGTTTGAACGCAGTCTGTTCAGCCGTTCACAACACGTTTACTGGTGTCAACTTATCGCTTGAATTCATCGTTTTACACCAATAAATCATCAAAATTCGATGTAAACCCCTTACAAATACATGTAGTTCTTGAACAAACGTGTTGTTTTATTTCACTATCACGGATTTATAGGTATTTGAATGTACCGTAGTCTACAAAGTTCCCGGTGGTCGCGGGAGTTTGGTCTGTTTGGTGATAAATTCAAACCATTCTTCCCTGAAATACAGACGGGGGAACATAGCTGTGTGTTGTACTTGTGATTTTTTTAGTCCCAAACACACAAAACGCTTGTTACTCCCCGCCAGTGGCTTGGAGCCCAATCAGCAGGCCTGGCGCGGCTGCCGGGACTGGACATCACGAACATAAATCAGCTTTAACTGGAAACTAAACCTCCAGTCATGAAAAGACTATAATAGTGAGCCAAAGAAATAATGCACACATAATTATTTTGGTGAATTAGCCACAAAACTGCAATCTTACTTACTTGTCGGGGCCTGCGAAGTCAAGGTGCCCCTTTACAGAACCGTCAGGGCAAAAGTTGTATAGTAACAATGATGTGAATAATGTATTTGTAAATCTAAATAAAGATTCCCCTAACATGTGACCATAGCATATGAAATCGAGTTATTGTTTTACAACAGCTTTCTGTCAGCAAATACTGAATTAGCATGTGCTCACACGGCCTCGGTGCCCGGTCAATTACCTTTAATGCATCTGAAGCCGGTAACGCAGTGGTTTATTCATTGCAGGCTTCTCAAAACATTTGCACTCATGAATACTCCAAAGGCATAAAATTGTATCTAATGAGACAGACTTTGTTTCAGTTTTATATAAGCATTTGTTGAGGTGAGAATAATTCATTTTGTAACAGAATGCAGGATAATAAATGTCTACTTGGCAACTCGCCCGGCGCCAATCCAGACTTAGTCGAGAGCTCATCCGACGAAGACTTCACGGGTCAGATCAATCGTTAGGTATCACAATCTATCAGTTCGAGCCGGAATACACTCACTGATCAAAAAATACTCAAGAGGCGCCGTGAACATGCACAGGCAACGGAACGTATGGATAGTTCTTTGGTAAGCCGGAATTCGCAAGAGAAATCACTGTCGACAAAATGACGGACAAAGACACGGAGATGTTTCACGGCCTCATATTTGCTATTAACAGTGTACTTTTCATTGTTCACTACCACGAGCCACTTCCTAAGCATTTCGGGCTCTCGAGGAAGTCGAAAAAACAATATACCCACTTTCTTCGCAGCTTCGTAGTTCGGACAAGCGGGAATGATGCACCACAATATAGCAGCATTCACTCTGCAGATGAACCAATGACGTCGCTGCGTCGTTGCTCACCTGTGTTTCACAGGTTAATACGACACCTCTCGGCAAGATGAGGTCGACCGTATAAGAGGCGAAGTGGATATAGACCAATTAAGACGGTAAAAAACACTAATTAAATGAGGTGGCATTCTCCTTTAAGAAAATCAGTAGGCATAAAACAAGAGATGTTCAACTGGAAGATATCTTAATTTTAAGCTTATTTAGGAGTGGAAACGATTCCATGGCCATGCCTCTAAATTCCAGCACTGATCCTGTAAACCCCAGTCCTGGACCAGGAGACACCAAACACGCACAATACAAATTCCATCACCGTAACTCCATGTTCTCACTAAAAATACTCAATACTTCTGACCCAAATAGTAGGCTTAGCAAGCCCTGGAAAGACCAATGACAAAAAAGAAAAAAAATTTCCAGGCGATGTTATAGTTCCACAAATAGGCTTGTGTGATAGAAATATTTTTTGTATTTAACTGAAATAAACATTTTTGCATGAGTAAAGTCAAAATAATGATAAAAAGAGACAAAAAAAGAAGAAACCTGAAATCAAATAGGAGGAAAGGAAACCAAAAAAGAGGATATCCTCTTAAAAGAGGAAAATTCCAAGCCCTGGTCCGGATGAGGAGTTTGGTACCCAAGTATGGATTACACCCAGCGGGTATCGAGTAAGTATGTGGAATTAAGGGGATGAGTAAGGAATTTGTACTGTGGGTTTGGTGTTTGCTGGTTTAGGGGATCGTAGCCGATATTAAGAGGCGTGGCGATGGAATCGTTTGCACCTCATTGTTGCTGTGCATGCACAGATAGGACTGAAAGAACTGTAGAGTTATGACATTCAGAGAGACTATACAAAAGAATCAACCAAAGGATTGTCTAGTCCACGAGATGGCAAGATCCAAATACTTCACAACAATTATGACGACACCAATGTTCAAATGGTAACCAGTAATTCAGTGATCTGGTTTTGAATGAACCATGATTTCCCATCACTTATGCGGGTGATCAGGTATCTGCCACTAATACGACTTGACACGAACCCAAATAGGAATAATTGCACCATATTTTCAAAAGTTTTGCAGGTGACCACAGGGGCAATTTAGCACTTGAAACTTTTACCAAATTATTTGTTTCGATTAATCGGTGAGCTCTGATAACGGTTGCACCCATTGTATGTACCTGGGGAGTTGTAAATCTGGCCTGATTATTGTTTATAATTTTGGCATTTTACTTTCATTTGACAGGATCCAAGACAGAAAACTGACACCAGACTAAACAAGCAAACTGCCTAAATTTCATCAATGGCTGGAACTTTTTTTCACAAACTCAGTTCGCAATCTACAATCTTAAAGACATCTTTTCAAAGCGTACATGCAACACCGCAACGTTAAATCAGACATTCCTGAATTTTGACAATGTCTTGAAGAGAAAACTAGTGAGAGTATTTATAAAGAAATGGTTCCACGGGGTTACTGGATACACTGACAAACGAAAGAAAAAACAACAGCCAATATATCATGCATACAGCTGGGTAGCACATGGAGTATTCTTAACAGGAAGTAGACCAACAAAAGACATGCACGATAGTAAATCAAAATGGCACAGGCAAGGCCTGGATACACAACGGATCAAATGTACGACAGGTTGGTGTAGCATGCGGCATGCCACTGTACCTGGCTTCTTACTCCGATTGGCTGCATGTCGAGGAGAACGAAGATTGGTGCGTTTATATTGTGACAGAAGTCTAGCGGCTAGAAGAAGAAAATGGTCACGTGACTGAGACAGACGGTCAACTTGACTGGTGCATTGTAAAGTGAATGATTTAAGACTTTGGAAGAAACAAACTGAACAGAATTCTAGAGCGGTTTTGATTAACCACAGATCAGAAGACAATGTGCATCGCAAAGGCATAGGAAAAGTAAATAAATCAATGTTACTATGATGTATCATATCGAAAGAACTCAATTTTTAAAGACTGAGAGCACTAGAAAAAGATGCATGTACATTCTGTTAAAGATTTTGTTTTTAAAGACACACTTGAAGCCACACTTTGCTACCCTTAGCTAGCTAAGAACCAAAATCCAAACAGAATTGGGCCTTTTCTTCTCATAAAATCAGTTTCATAGTATATTCCTTACCATGAGAGTATTCTATTTCTGTTACCAATAAGAACATCAAAGCCACCAGCGACTCAAGAAAATGCTTCAGAGTTTATTGGGATTGGCAGACTTGGGAATTTGAGAAAGGCATGTATACACATTGTCAGTGAGATGGCAAGGAAGATACCATCCTATCACAGTAACAAATACTGTGAGAGTAAAAGGCTTAATTTGATTTTTGTTTTTTTAGTCAACTAAACACGGTGAATTGCAACATTAAAGATTTGTTGAAAACAGCATGAGCTACTGCACACTTGACAGTTAAAAATGCAATTAAATCAGACTACAATCTAAACTCATGCAAACTTCACCATTAGCTATGCAACACTAGGTTACACATTTGGGACAACCAGATGCTTGTATTAAAATGTTAAACTGAGCTTCGTAAATAAATGTAGTTGTTCAATGTGATGAAAGATTGGTAGCACAGCGTTAGATGTGTGGAATTCTCATCAAAAATAACTCCCTTTTATCATGGATTTGTTTTTCTGAGCCTGCCAAAGCATACATTTTGACGATATAACTTGTATTTTATCAACTGGGAAAACATAAACTGCATTTTCAAGGGATTAGATAGACCGAGATAGCTTAAGTGCTTCTTTAGAGATGACTGTTCATAGTATTACTTCTAACTAAAACAACCACATTTCGAAATTAAAATAGATTGATTAGGGTAACATGTTTGACTAGAGTATGTGTTCAATATGCCCAAGTTTTGAAGACTTCACTGACGAATTAATTTTACTTCACAAAACACAAAGGTTGTTTTCAGGACTCGACACACACCATGCAGTTTCCATGGCAACGACAAATGAAGACAACACAGGAATATGCACCATATCAAGTTAACCGGCTCAGTGAGTGACAAATGGTGACGAAGTTCTTGCACTGTGACCAAACCATGTAGTTTTATCGATGAAAAAGAAGTTCTTGTGGAAACAGAGAACCACAAAAGCATCTGTAAACCTGCCTTCCGTCACAAAAACATGACATTTAGAGCACTTACAGTCATGAAACTGATCTCAAATTGTTCCTTAGTTGAATTTCGGGTGATTTCAGAGATTCGACGTGAGCTGACAGTCAGTTATTGCTTGAGACCAGGTTCTATCAGGGCATTTTCTTTTGTTAGTCGAGCATGGTCTTAAGGAATAACGAACTTGTCAGCCCTTTACAAACCCAGAAATTCGTTCCATTTCGAGTGAGAAACAAGTAGAGACCAGTTTTATATCATAACTGAGAGACAGAGACTTCACAAGGCACAATGTTTGGTCACAGTACATGGCAGTGCTTGCTTTGGTTCTGACAGAGACTTCACAAGGCACAATGTTTGGTCACAGTACATGGCAGTGCTTGCTTTGGTTCTGACAGAGACTTCACAAGGCACAATGTTTGGTCACAGTACATGGCAGTGCTTGCTTTGGTTCTGACACAACCAACTTGAGATGATGTTCTAAATGTGCGATCATATGAATGATTTTACATAATCCAAATAAAAAAATCACTCTTACTAAATGAAGCACAATCACAATCGATGCCTGAAAGATTTCTGGCTCATCACCATCCACCATGTATGCAAGATTGTGTCAAAAATGCAGTCCAAAACAAGCACACTTATTGAGAAGTGTTACTAAACGCTACACTACTGTTACCTACAATCAGGGGGTTGGGGTTTAATAATCTTCCTACTGGAAATTGAAAGGAAGCTCAGCATTTTTGTTTTACTTTTGTGGGAGCCCAAGATAAGTGTCTATTAGTCAGTGCTCAAGTAAATCAATGTTTATGTGCAAGAGCGTCTAGTCAAACTTTGCATTTGATGACTCTAACTTGAGTAAAATCTCTCGAGATTTTGAGTAAACTTCAACCAAAATTTTGGTTCAGACTCGAAACTTTCAGCCGTAATGCTGGGATCACCAAGTGTAATTTAGGATTAGATAATTGATGTACTAGACACTTATCTTGATTTCGCACAACAGTGAAATAGAAAATGCAGTTTGATTTTGAGTACACGGATTAGACTGCAGACGCTGATGACACAAGAATGAATGTGAACAACAGGGTGAGTTGAAGAAGATATGAGCAGATTGCTGTAACAAGCAGCTGTACTTGGATCTCTGACTTGAGTATTTAAGATGTTTTGTACTGATCCTCAGTTAGACATGCAATCTCCTGTGCAGTTAACCATGTACAGTGCAAACTGTATACAAAGCTGAACTCATGCATCACTAATCACGTCCAATAACACAGCAGCAGTAATTATCTAATAATTACAGTACGATGTAATAATGACACAGCACAGCCATATCACATTTGATTAAAGGAGGAAAGCCGTGCTTTATTATCAGTGCCACTTACAGCTGAAGCAGCCACGGACCCAGAGTTGGCAACGACCAGGAACAGACATATATAGAATATAGGCCCTCAGCATCCAAGCCTCTGAATCCGTGCTTACAAGCAAACTCAAAATGCAGCAAGCGCTTGTATTATTTAACCTTGCGAAAACTACACATAGATATGGTGCCGACAGGAATAGATGATGGCTTGACAGCAATTTTGCCACATGCCAACAACGGCACCATCTTGTGAATCAGAACTCACCATTCATATCATCCTCGGACTCGGACACAGGTAGACTGCTCGTGGAGCCAGGATTACAGGCAGCTTGCAGATCTTTGGGCAGGATCTTATCCAGCTTATTACTGGGTTCTGCTGAAAACGATTATAACACAACATTAGAACTATGCATTGTCACTCACTAGAGCATTTCAGTCGATACTAATCAAAGTTCTGCTCAATACCACTAAATACGAAGTTTTATTCGTGTTCAACAAACAAGTTTTAAAGTGCTGGAAATGGCAAAAACTGTTGCTATCAGAAAAATGATGAAAGTAAAAGGCGAAAATCTCAGCCTGGTAAAATAACTGAAATCGTGTGAAATTGTGCGAGAACGTACAAAATTAAGGCAGAAATCCTGCTGTACCAGAAGTCATTATCAAAGAAGGCACTGTTTACTAGGCAGGCTTAGTCACACATACCTTGTGCGTAATTCTCGTTTAAGTTGGGATAATCAAACTCCCAAGCTGGCTTTTGAATTGAGTCCGTGTCTGAGGCTGAATTTGATGGAGGTGGTGGTGGCAACGATGGTGCTACCGATGCCATCGGGTTCTTGGGCAGCTCCTGTTGGAAACTAGACAAAAACTCGGGTGAGTAAATCGAAGCCGCCTGGCACGTATCTAACTCATCAGCGGCGCTACCATAGTTGCGCACACTGTCAAAGTTATTCAGTGTGTTGAGAGACTCATGGTTACTGCTAGGCGTGTACGAAGCCGGTCGAGTGGGCACAGGGGGTGGGCGAGGGCTTGGTGGGGGGTATGCATTTGCCGAGGCGCCAGTTTCCAGATTGCTGAGTTTGTTGCGCTGAAAGTCCTCTTTGCGGAACAAGTCACTATCTGATGGGTTATGGCGCTGCATATTAGAACGTCGGCGACGAACATACCACCGACGGACAAACACAAATATCACGACGATAAATATGAGGCCGACACCGACACCTGAGGACAGAAAAGAGGCTACATTATTCCTTGCATACAGAAAGACGCAGACACTACGTGACATATGTTATGATAGATACCATGACAACATAACTGAGTTGGCATCCTGTGTCCAGGAAATCCAGATAATTTTTCTGAGATTAATTAGGACACCCAGACATCAAAACAAACACGAGATATTTTCAATTAATATTTTCAGCAAAAAAAGACAACTGAAACCATTTGAATCAAACATGGCTGTTCACAGAAACTTATCAATAAGAACCCAGCACACAATCAGGATATTTATGGTAAACAGAACCACACTATCACCAATGCCGACACATGATTGCCTGTCCAATACCATGGTGACATTCTACATTACCTGCTATCCCAACAATCTCCTCCGTCCTCATATTAATCCCATTGGATTCTATCTCGGCATAGTTCGTATCCTCATCAATGACGAACTCACAGTGATTACCTGAAGTAGAGTAATTAAAAGTATGAAACGGTCTGCTTGAAGTCACTTTGAGGACCCATTACAACTGTTGGAAAGAGTCAGTTAATTTCCGTGTGATCGCAACATTAACTATCTCACTGAAAGGCAATCTGTAGTATTCTGCAGTTCATCAGCTATTACTGCAACATACCTCAAGAAGGTAATGGCTGTCCCAGTAAAAAACGTATGGGATCGGGAGGCACTTTCATTTTTTACCCACCGCCCATATTTTTCTTTGGTTTCTCCAGCCCACCACCCATAATTTTTAATCAAGTAGAAATATAAAATGCAACCACCATAACATTTTTAAAATATGCTTGAATTATACATGGTAATGTACATGTCAGGTTTAATTCTCTTTGGATATTTTCGATCTTCAGTGTATCGTGAGCCTACAACGGTCCAGCAGACACAACATCAGCTTCCTCCCAGACAAGGAATAAAACTTCACACATGCATGCCAGTGAATGGTGCTTAATGAACAAAAATGTAAGTATGCGCCCTTCGTGTGCACTGCAAATGGCAGGTACTAGGGGTGCTCATTACTCAAAATTGGTACAAGAGGGCGCAACACTTGTTAACAAATTGCCTCTAGGGCACACATCATGATCAGTTAAGAACTTGGATGAAACATGGACAAGAAATTGCTGGCTTGTCGAATGTTGTCGAAAACTAAAGCGACCAAGAAGGTGGTCGAATAAAAGTGAAAATCGACTGCTGTCAGCGCATCCATCCCTGCCATATATCCGTGTGCCAAATTTCATCTAGTTGTGTCAAGCGGTTTTTGAGATAATCAACCTGTCTTGTCGAACACTAAAATGGCCAACAGGGGGTGCTACGGCAGCCAAATCAGTTCGAAAATCAACTGGTGCCGGCACATCCTCGCCATCTATCTCTACGCAAAATGTCATCATGATCCGTTATGCGGGTTCAAAATAATTGGCGGACAAGGAATAACTTGAGCAGTCGCAAAACAAGGGTTGCCACAGTAGTTGAATCCGTCCAAAAATCGACTGGTGCCGGCGCATTCTTGCCATATACCTGTGTATTGAATTTCATCGTGATTCACCAAGCAAGTTTTTGAGGTAATCGATGCACAAGGAATGGCTTGTCAAAAACTATAACACTCAACATGGGTTACCATGGTAGCCAAATCCGTCCAAAAATCGACTGGTGCTGGTGCATCCCCGCCAAATACTTCTATACCAAATTTCATCATGATCCGCGAAGTGGTTTTTGAGACTACTGACAGACAAGAAATGATAACGATAGACTGACTGACAGACAGACAGATGGACGAACAAACAGACGGGATGCCGACTATATGCGACCACAAAAGTTTTTGTGGGTGCAGAAAAATTTCATGAGACATCACAACTCATGCCAGTTATCAGGAAATTGTCAGTTACCAGACACATGTAAGCAATACTTTAAGCAGCCACCAGGTGTCTCTGTCCACCAGGTGTCTGTAATTTGAATTAGATTTTTTCAATCTGATGAATCTAAGAATTTCAAAGTTTCCACAAATACTTTTAGGCTGCTACGCCAAGTGAATATTGGAACTTGTCTATCTGACTCATCATACTTTTTATTAAAAATTCATCAGATTTTCTTAGATGTGTAAACACCAGCTAAGTGGTGCCGTAATTTTCATTGTAATAATAGTGTACAACATGTGCCTGTTATCAAGTTGCCCATGACTTGAGTAATGGCATAGCGTACATACACTGTACACTAGCAACATGGACTTGTTGTTTTTGGATATATTTGGGCATCTGCCAAGTGAATTTGTGGTGAGTTTTTAAGTTTTTCAAAGGTACTGAAAAGTTAAAAATCCATCGAAAACATATTCAAAAACTTCCAAAACCTGCAGCTCTATTTGCCATAAAAGACACTACCAGTGGAGTTCACATTTTGGAATGTCGCTTAACGACTTAGCAAAAACCAACACGAAACCAGCCAACTTCCTCAACACTAAGTCTAACCAATAAAATGAGTTTGTATTACCTGTGAAGCCTTTGCAGGTGCAGAGTGCTCCGTTGGACCCCTCCTCACACACGCCACCATTCAGACAAGGGTTGGGCTCGCAGTACATGCCATAGTCACAGCGCTTGCCGTGGAAACGCCCTTTACACACACACTTGTAGTTATTCTGCAGGTTCTGACACTGACCACCGTTTAGGCAAGGGTTGGAAGCACACGGGTTCCTGTCGTACTCGCAGTTGGTACCGACGAAGCGAGGGGGACACTCGCAGCGCCGTCTGGTGGGCCCCTCTGGTATACACTTGCCGTGGTTCTGACAAGGGTTGCTGGTGCAGACTCCTGTAACAATATGCAATGAGAGGATTGACACCTATGAGGACTTAGCAGGCATTGATGCAGATTACACAGTACACTAAATCCAAAAAATGCTCAGTAATGCAAGAATCCAGCGAGTTAGTCTTCACTCAAGTCACACCCTTGGGAGTAACTGGTGTGCCTGTGCTGGGCTTGTGCTGTAGACATTTGAAAACTCCCGAGAAAGTCATTATTTACCCTTTATGGGAGTTACACAACTGTGAAACCACCCACCAAGAACCACAATAACCAATCTGTGACACTGTGAGTAAGTTTTTACTTTTATCACTCAAGTGAGAGGTAATGGCAAATTAGCAGGGGACAGAACAAGGATTAGTTGAAATCACTTAACACGGTTTAGTATCCTTTTAAATGTTCATAATACATTAAAATCAATCGGAAAAGTGAGAAAAAACAAAGCAACTCCTTACCAGGCATGTATGAGTCACGACATGCGAACTCAACATTCTTGAAAGTCTGGTCAAGAGCAACACTGTTGGCACCATCGTAAGGCAACAGTTCCCCGTTGAGCGTTATACCACGCATACAACCCTTGAACTGGTTACGTGGTGTGAAGCCATTGTGCTCTGCACCAAAGTACACATCTTTACTGGATAGGTCAACCACGCCTTTGGTACCCAGGGCCTCCCCCTGGTCTATATAAAGGCTGTCCAAGGTCACCTTAGCATGCTTGCCCTGTCGCTCAACCTCCACATCATGCCAGAAACCATCATTGACTTTCTTGCTGATCAGCACGTAGGCAGGACCACTGCCGCAGTCGAAGCGGTAGCGTATTTGACCGTCGTAGATCTGTCGCAAGAGAAAAATGTACAGCTGAAGAAGAAATGCTATTCTAAAAGACCACAGATTCTCACTACATATTTTTCGAATTGTTGACAACACGGAAATGAAATTTACCCTCGCCTATTTTGCAAATTAAGTATTCTTTGAGTTTTAATTGCTAACAATAACACTGCATACGTGTGATACAATGAATGTGCAACAGTGCCATGTAATTTGAACATCAACGACACACCACTTTAGTTTACAGTCACACTTGTAGCAGACGACAAAACATCAACAAAATATGTGTAGGCCTACTTGTAAATAACGTAAATACGATATTGAAGGCTCCAATCATTTTACTTAATTTACATGTATTAATTAATGAACAATTTTCAATTAACACAACTAATGTTTTGTTGAATTATGTAAGCTGATTCTCTCTCAAAAACACCTCAATGACAGTAAATACATACCTCCAGTATACTATAATCCGTCAATCCTGAGGCGTACATGATAACACCACTCTCCTGCAGGGTGCGCAGCCTCATCTTCAATCTGAGCTGACGCTCTATCCCTTGCACCAATCGCCATCGGACGTAGCTGTCTCCCGTAAATGTCATTGGACGTTTCTCTGCAGGATCAAAAATAAAGAATGAAATAAGCGAATAAAAGACTTTGAATAACCAAACATTGCATACATAGGGCAAATTAAGTGCTAATCAGAGAAGACTTAAAGCTGCACAGATCTATGAACAGTTACAAAAATTAAGAAAACTTAGAGTTGTGAACTGTTGCTTGCTCAAACAAGATTACTTCTGTGTTCGCAAAGAACA
Source organism: Phoronis australis (assembly GCA_002633005.1). Taxonomy (NCBI): domain Eukaryota; kingdom Metazoa; phylum Phoronida; family Phoronidae; genus Phoronis; species Phoronis australis. The sequence continues at coordinate 663,817 of NMRA01000109.1, read as the reverse complement.
GTCAGTTTGTTACTGCTAAAGATTGGGCTTGTCTCAAAACAACAACAAACTGTCGCATCTTTCCTAGCCCACAAACTACTTTTAAGTAGTACATAAATGGTCTAAATCAAACATTTGAGTCTTCCAAGAAACAATTGATATCACCTTAAGACATTAATTATAATACAACGAGTGTATTTCTTTACATTGAACTGACTTCTGGGTTTAGAATATAATAGATGATCACAATTATTAATAAACAAATCTTCATTTCAATCTCACCATCCCAATTTTTATAGCTTCTCATTCCAAAAACAACCCGTCAGCATTAAGGAGATCAATACATAAAGCACAACATGTGAAAGTCCCTAACTCAGGATGGTAAGATTGTTCATTGTCAACTCAATACATTTCTAACACTGACCTTTGACACACTTCCCGTCTACACAGTTTGTGTCTGGTTCCTCCAGCTGACACTTGTCTCCTGTTCTCCCATCAGGACACGTGCACACGTAACTCATGTCCTCGCGTGGCCGACACACCTCATGGGCAGGGCACGGGTTGGGCTGGCATGGGTCCTCGGAGATCACACCTATGCACTTATCACCTGTGGAGATATTTGTTAATAAATTTAAGTTTGAGCCAGCATATTGACGTATTTGATTTTGAAGTATGGAGTTTTCAACAAATAGAAGACAGTGAATCTAACATTCAGAAATACTACACACACAGGCCAATCCAATTTAGATATTATTTTATCAGAATGTCATGTTGAGAAGCTGTTACTGGCTGAGCAGATCACGCTTTCGAATTATATTCAATAAATAAATACTTAAAGCAAAATATTATTCGAACATTGAACTGTAATTGAAAAAAGTGCATTCTGACTGTCATCAGTTCACTGTGAGACCAACAAGATCTGTTCATGAGGGAAAGCTACAATGAAGACATTCATGGACAACTACAGAACAGAAGCAAAGCGATTAAAGAGTCAGGACAAAAACTGATGCATGCACATGAGGAGATTTATGGGATACCAGTCTTGCCAGTAGCACCACCTGTTGATGGGACATTACATTTTGCTATGATGACTAGGTTTCCCACAATCCAATGTGCATATGTTTCCTCATAAGGTCAACGGCACCAAAGGATCATTGAATAATACTGACTGGTTCCTCACTCGTGACACATTAAACTGACGTACGTTGTAAAATAGTCTTACCTCTACACACACACTTGGGCACCATGGCATATCTGAAGGACACAAAGTTGCCTTGGTCCGTCTCAATGTTAATCATCTCATCTTTGTTCAACTCGTAGAATGTCTTACACACCTCCCGCTCACCACACAGGAAGTCCTTAGTGCACGCATCGTGGAACACCTTGACCACGTCAAATGCACTAGCGGTACCTAATGCTGTTTCTAGACGACGTCGGAGCTGGCGACTCCTGTACAGAACGCCATTGTGCTTGACAACAGCAACAAGAACATCAATACTATCACGTGTTTCAGACCTGCGTTTGCGACGACTTGTATCACGTGCCTGCTGTACGCTCAGGATGTGCACTAGTCGCGAACGGAAGTTGTCATGAATTGTGCGGATGAACTCATCTCGGAGTTCATTAACAAATGCTTCAGGAGTCACCTTGGCAAGTCTAACAGTGACCGCATTGTTGAGGATATCTTCAGAGATGGCATGAACCTCTAAGGACACATCTGTGTATACTGTATTACGGCCGTCCGTCACACTAACATTCAAGGTATATAGTCCACTATCCAAGCTCTCTGCCTTGATGGTTCCATTACTAGCATCGATAACGAACAGATTGGCATTGTTTGACACTAATGCATAGGTGAGTTTATCGTAAGGGTCCCGATCGGTGGCCCGCACACGCCCTATAACGCCACCGGGGAACACTTTCAGGTAGGCATTGACAGACAGCGAGAGTGGAGTAACTTGTGGAGGGAAGGCACTCTCCTCAACTACATTGACTGTGATGGTAGTTTCATTATACAGAGGAGGAGAGCCATTGTCATACACACGGACAACCAGACTATACGTGTCCTTGAGCCGCCGGTCAAACCGATACACAGTTGACAGGTTGCCTGAAGAGTCGATGCGGAATTCGTTGTGGTCATTTCCGCCAATGATGTCAAACTGGAATGGTGGGCCATTAGAGCCAAGGTCGGCATCAGTGACCTTGACCTGCAGCAGCTGCAGCTCAACAGGCAGATTTTCCTGGAAATAAATTTAAAATGACTAACATTAAATCACTGTAACGATGTCATTTCCCATCCATACAGTAAAGAAACGCAGCAACTATGACAACACAAGCAGTCCACTATGGCAGTAACCAACAACTTCACAGCACAAGACATGAATATATTGAGAGAGTATGTAGTCAACTAGTACATAACGGTGCACTATACTTGCATGAAGACTATGTCCTAATGCAGCAACTTGAATGACAGTTATTGAAGAAGCAAAGTGCATTGCAAGAAAATCATTTGACAAATACAACAGCTAGACACATCATAAAAGTTCACAACGACACTATTTTCCATCAGCTAGACTGCACAGACATCGTTAACACTTCACAGTATGCTATTATGGAAACATGCCAGCAAAACTCATGAAAAACTGTTCCAAGGGACATAAAAAAGTAACTTCTAAACTAAATCAGCCCATGACTCATGGCAATTACCATGCGTATGTATGAACAAGAGCAACACAAAGCATTGATATGCGCCCACCGTGTGTATCGCATACAGTGCAGATATTAGAAATGATCATTATTTCTAACATTCCCACCGATAGAGGAATACTAGTTAATTTAGTAATCGTCTCCAGGGGGTGCAAAAGCAATTCTGAAATGCTCTCCTCAATAGGAAAAAACTCCCACCTTTCATCATGGTTTTTCTTGGTTGGGGAGGCAGACGGCAAAGGACACAAAAAACAATACAAAGGCCACTAGGGGGCGCAATATCGATCAAATCCATCTAAAGCAAGGCTGGTGCTGTTGCTAAATAATAGTAACAAGAACATCCATCAAGAAAACTGGTAGATATCCAGGCGAACGCAAAGTAAACCAAGTGCAATGCCAAGCATTGAAATGCACCCACAACTGCAACACAAACGTTTTTTTATTTAAGATCCTACAAGAGGTTTAGGAGATACAGCCACGGACGAGAAAAAATAAAACTGCCGCTAGGAGATGCTACAGCAGTTGGAGGTGTCCGCAAATCATTGACAGCCATCCTCTTCCCAATATGTTGAATCCATCCTAAAATGAGACACCATTGTAGTCTCCTTAAGAAATACTGTCAAATTACATAAAATGGAACTCCAAAAAACACAGGGGCAAAAAAATTAAACTTGTCACTGGGGGTACACTGGTAGATGGATCTGTCCAAAAATTTGCTCGACATCTAATCCATGATAGGAACACGTCCGCAAAATATCACGAACATCCATTAAGTGGTTTTGGAGATACAGCAGCGGATGCCGTACACGGTTGACGGCATAATGCACCCACATATAAATATGTGGTGCACAAAAATGCTTGTATTGATAGAACCTACTCCACAACAGTAATCTCATATCAATTACAACTGTATCATGGAACACAGTGTGTGAAAGGTGCTGATCTCGCTAACATTAATTGGCTGTGTATTGGTGTAATGTTAAAATCAGAAAACAACACTAGGTTGCACTAGTGTTTCTGTGTCTTCTTCTAATCTAAAAGTGCCTATATCGTGCTCTGTACAAGAAGCGTGAATTAATGCTCGACTTTCACTCAGTATGTGAGTGCCATCACTATAGCAACCTGAATAGCATGCAACAACCATGCTAAGTTAATTAACAGCATGATCCTATTAATTTAAAAACTAGTACCTTTGCATGCAGACCAAACTATAACAAAAACAGTGTAATTTTAAATTATAAGATATTATGTGCCAAAAGACGATACACAAAACTAAAAATTTGTACAAATCACAAAAACTAACAAGACAAAGACAACTGCACAACAAAGAACCCAAAACTGTTTTCCACAACAGACAACATGTAGGGCATGACCCCTGAACTCAGTGGAGGCCAAAGGTCAGTAAATGATGTGAGGTGAGGGGTGAATGTAAAAGTTCACAACATGCGGGTGACACGATGCATCACTGCAACAAACCATCTACAGTACAACGTACTATATAGCTCTGCTGCGTGTAAACCTGGCCGCGAGAGAGACCGTGTTCATTCACCTGTAACCGCCAGGTAAAACAAGTTGTTAACACAGAGAACACCTAAATCAGCCTCAGTCTAGTCTAATGTCAGCAGAATGGAATGCAAATGAGTTAGCTTAAAAGAATTAGAAGTTCAACTCGGGGAAAATCACTTGGGAATAGCAAACTGAAATGTCTCAATGTTAATAGAAGGGAAACGAGGTCCAATCGTTATCATTGGCATAGGGAATTTTTGTAGTTAAATGGACGAATTTTGGGACTTTTTAATTAAGCAAACAAAAGGGTTCTAAATTCCATTTTAAAATATTCAACTTTGAAATAAAAAATCTACAAGTTTATGAATCCTGTTAAAAACAAAAGGTCACACCAAAATATTAAACTTTAAATCTAATTTCTCAAAATATGTTCAACAAGCAGAAATGAAGTCACATTTGAAACTGTGAGCCATTCTGATGGCAGCCAAGACAGCCACAAAATCATTCCCACTGCCTGCAAAAAGTTTCAACAACATACCTGCACAACAGCGGAGTAGTTTGCCTGGTCAAACCAGGGTGCATTGTCATTGGCATCTTGTACTTCGATAAGTACACTGACAGAGCCTGACTGTGGTACCATGCCGCTATCAACAGCTGTGACCACTAGACTGTAGTTGGGTACCTAAACAAAAACAAAACACATAAAAACAAAAAACAAGCACACATCAATTGCATTAATTTCAATTAACAAATTTTAAATTATTTAAATATACATTTCCTAGTAAATCATTGTCAGAGTACTCTAACTTTTTAGTCAGAATATCACCCTCCAATATCACCCTCCAATCTGCTAAAGTGGCATCTCAAGACGAGAACTGCAACAAAATAAGAAGATGAGCATTGACTGCTGCACCAGAACTACCCAAGAAAAAACAAGAGTGTTATTTCTATTTTACCTCAGTGATCAATTCAGATTCATTTACTGTCCATTTGAGAACCTGAGAAAATGGTCTGTCGACTTTTATCAAAAAATTCTAACGCCACCGAGTAACAGTGAAAACAAAATCCACGAGACAGTGCACATAAATGAAAGCATAATGCACATATACATATGTACATATACATACATAGATGTACGTGTACGTACATATGTATGTGCACGTGAACATGTACATATATGCGCGTGACAACATAAGCATTACAAGCCACTAAACATATAAAATTATCAAACATTTTAGAAAGTCTAGATTAGTTAGTATGCAATAAATTTACTTACAGTTTCTCTGTCCAGTGGTTTGGCTACAGTAATGTAACCATTGTCTGAGTCGATGTCAAATTGACCCAGGTCATCGCCGTCGGTGATGCTGTATGTAATTTTGGAATTGGCTGGACTGTCCCGATCACTGGCTTGAAGCTGATGGGTTACAAAGAAAACCTTTTAGAAGCAGTATTCGTGAAGAAGATAAATTTTGGACACAATTCGGTAGGAAACTGAAAGATTACTTCGTCAAAAAAAGATGACATGATTTTCTATAACATTGTAAGCATTGCTAACAGCAATCAACATTTGGTAAAATGGGCAATTGCAGCAATGTATCAAGTCCTTGAAAAAACAAAAAGTGTCCATAATTACTTTTGTCCAATGCTGAAGAAATTTACCGAACTAGGACAAGGAGTTATGAAAGTGACTCTAAAGCCCATACTAAATACCGAAAGCTGCTACCTTCACACACATCGTTTTGTCCAAATATCTTTATAATCTGAAATGCACTCATAATTCAGTGCTGACATCTCTGGTTCTATTTTGGACATTCAACATGTATTTCAAAACAATCAGCGACCCTTTTCACATCAACATACCTGTAAGACTGTATCCCCAGGTACGGCATCCTCGAGGACCACAATCTTCTCATAGATCGGTTTAGCAAATACAGGTGGGTTGTCATTGGAGTCCAGCACCTGTATCTCGACTATCGTGGTGTTGCTAAGCGAGGGTGTGTTGGCCTGTACAGTGAGGAAGAATTCCCGTTCACCTTGATCGTAGTCCACAGGGGAGATAAGTTGAATGTGACCTGCAAATATAGTTACAAGAAACTACTACATTGGGGCAATAGCCATCAAAGTTCGTTGGCTGCGCAAACTAAAAATATCAATAGCAAACCTTAAATCATTTAAATCTTTGAAACTAATTGCCAATTAAGGTAATTAATAGTTTTACTCAAGTTAATGCAACTACATGTAACTATTATTCCACCAAACCACACTTAGCGGTTACATAGAAAGCTTAACACAATTTCCCTTCACAAAATGGCCGACAATTTTCTCTTTAATCAGCAAACATGAGAAGAACTTTCACAAACCTGTCCGTCGGTCTATCTTAAACTTGCTGTGATCATTGCCGCCAACAATGGAGTATGTGATCTCAGCATTCACGCCAGAATCCCGGCTAGTAGCCATCACTTGTATTATGTCAGCCACAGGCCTCACATTCTCACGCATTCTTGTCTTGTACTTGTTGCGTTCAAACTCGGGGGTGTTGTCATTGACGTCCAACACACGGACGATGACATTGGCTGTTGAAGTCTGTTGAGGGGCACCCTGAAAATGGCAGTAATGGCACCAGATCAGATACTGTGATTGAACAGTTGGCAGCAGCTTTGATAAGGTAACCTCTACTCCATCACAAGACGTGATTTAATTGATGAAGTGTACTGGAGAAACATCACAAGTATAAATGTTGAGATTAATACACTAAGGTCCACCCCATCATCAGAAGCATTAATGCTGTGATTAGTTAAAATGCCGCTCATATGAGATGTGGTTTTATTTAATGAAGTATACTGGGGAAACACCAAAAGTATAAATGCTGTGATTGACAAGCTGACAGATCACTGACAGTCCAATTCCATTTTTAAAGTACACGAAATATACACAGAGTTTCAGTTTGACAATTTTTGATGAAAAGCGTTTGAAAGACCATCTAGGACCGGTTAAGTAAATCATTAATGGCATCAGAAGTTTTATAACACGGGCATCAAATAAAGAAAAGTTCAAAAGACTCACTCTATCAGAGGCCCTGACAGTCAAGTTGTAGTACTTGTGGGTCTCGAAGTCCAGCTTCTTGCCAAGGCTAATGATACCACTGTTGGCGTCCATCTTGAACTGACCACCCATGGAGTCCAGCAGGTGGTAACGGATCTTACGGTTTAGACCTACGGGACATTATATAAAGCGTTACAACAAAGTTGATATGGGAAGCAATGTTAAAACTGGGAAGGATGTCCAACTCAATCTAAAACTTCTATAAGTAAACCTTTTGGGCCACCTACCCTTCTTCAAGGCTCTGACTTTTTGGAGACGGCCGGACAAATGATTTGCATTAAATTTTTGCCAATGAAAGAAGACTAGAGGTTGGTGTAAATAGATCAATAGCCAGGACATCACTACATCACCATGTTTAAGCTGTTTAAGAATATACCCTAGATTGCTTTTGCACAATGAATAACTGAACAGATACAAAAGCACTGCGGAGTTAAGCAAAGCATTCAGTATTGAAGGACAGTTGGAACAAAATGTAAGTTAAAAGTAACTTTCTCAACTCGGACCTCTTTCCTAATAGTTATTATCAAATTCCAATACCTGCCCAATCCAGAACGTCAATTCAATATTTGCCTAAAGCCAATACTGGATTTCAAATTGAAATGACACACCAAAACCAGTTGTCGCTATGTTCAAAGGAAAATCCACTCACCCAAGTCGTCATCGATGGCTGACACCCTGGTGAGCAATGTGTTGACACTCGAGTTCTCCGCCACTTTCACATTGTACACGTGACTGGTGAATCGCGGCACATTGTCATTGATGTCCTCCAGGGTTACGTAGACGTCTGCCTCACAGTACTGCCCACCGCCGTCTGCTGCTCGCATAATCAAGTGATATTCCGGCTTTTCCTCACGGTCGAGGACGCGGGCAGTAGTCATTATACCTGCCAAAACAACACTTACCATGACAACACTTATCACCACAACGAAGGTTAACCCCATACCTGGCATGAAAATCACTCAACAGTCGACAAAACATTTTACGCACAAATTTGTCAAACTCATGTATATTAGGGTTTACTTTAAAAAGTTCACAAATCAGAGAACTGGCTGAAAATCTGCTGTGACATTCGATAAAAAGGCTGTAAATCAGAATTTTGCCCAGTCCTCGCTCTTGTAAACGGTAAAGTAAAATCTCTCAAATTGAGGACTCAAAGCAATGGTCAAGTGTACTTCTCATATTTCATATTTTTCATAAGATACTGCAGATTAAGGCTTACTGTTTTCGATATCCATTATAATAAGTATCTAGAACCATGCGCTATATACAAAATTGAAGGAATTCATTGGAATATCAGAAGCCCTTGGAAAATGAACATAATATTGTCATTGTTTTTGTCCAAATTTGGTGAGATTTCACAAACATGTGTCTTTAAGGAAGCACCGCATTCCACCCACCTGTGGCCCTGTGCATGGTGAACATCTCAGCACCGTCGCCCATGATGCTGTATGCAATACGCACGTTACGCGTAGTCGGCTCGTCCAAGTCCGTGGCCTTGACCCGTAGAATGAATGTGCCCTCCGGTTGCGACTCTTTTACCAGCACTTGGTATAAAGGCTGAAATCACCATTTAAGGCATGTCATGTTCTACCAGATTATCCACAGCAACTGACATACTTACAGAGATGAGGAACTAGAGTATAACAGGGATCTGCTCTTGTAAGAAATACAGGTTTTTATGCCCTTACTGGCCAAGCCTGTGTGTTTAGCCAAATATCCATAAAACTAGATTTTAACCTAATAAAAAACATTTTGTGAACATCCAAAAGATGCAGAATTTGATTTTTGATTTTATTCGAATCCGATCAACCATTTCTGAGATATGTTGTGAAATTAGTCAAGTTTTGGCATTTTTCTAAAGCCTACATAACTTTAAGCAATGACTCAACAACACAGTCTGAACCCAATGGTACCTTACATCACCTTAGTAAGTAAAAATTACCTCTTCACAGACAGGTGAGTTATCGTTGGCGTCCAAGATGACAATGTCTATCTGTGCTTTGCCAACATGAGCTCCATCTGTGGCGGTTACCTCCAGGTTGTAATGAGACTTTGTCTCTCGGTCTAGAGGTTTTGCCACAAACACCTGGCCATCATCTTGAATGTTAAATTGTCCAAGAGGGTCGCCACCAGTGATGTAGTAGCGGACGTCAGCGTGACTACCCTGGTCAAGGTCGGTGGTCGCTATGGTGACAATGATGTTGCCAGGTAATGCATCCTCATTTATGGCTCCTGAGTAGACTTCACGCGTGAAGACAGGTGGGGAGTCATTGTGGTCCAATATGTCCACATGTACCTCGCAGGAGCCAGTCAGTTTCTTGGCGCCCCGATCAGTAGCCAAAATCTGTATTGTGTACATCGCCTGTGTCTCACGGTCCAACTCTGAGATGGTCGATATCCAGCCTGTTTCCTGGTCAATGGTGAAGACCCTTGCATCGGCTTCAGAACCCGGTGCAAATGCATAAGACAAGTCAGCATTAGAGCCATCATCATTATCATTGGCACTTACTTTGATGACACGTGTACCAACTGCGGTGTTTTCATTCACGCTAGCTACGTAGATGTTTGAACCAAACGTCGGTGCATTATCATTGATATCCATGGTCTTGATTACAACACCGGCCTCGGCCACCAACGGTGGTGTCGTCACAGTACTAGCCCGCACCGTGAAATTATACATATCCACAGTGTCAGCATCAAGTTCCTTCACAATCTTAATGTTTCCTTCCTCATCAATCCCAAACATTCCGTCAGAGTTGAACTCAGGGCTACGTCCAGGGACAATGCTGTAAGTGACTGGAACAACGCTGGTGGTGGCGGTCAAAGTAGCCACGGTGTATCCTGGTGACATATTCTCCAGGATGAAGAAGGAAAAGTGATCCTTGGCAAACTGCGGCGGCGCATCTCCTCGTCCCATCACATAGAGGTCGATGGGTACATTGTCCCGCAGAGAACTCCTGTCCTCAGCTGTCACAAAGAACTGGAAGAGTTCACCAGCTGCAAGGACAAACACGGAGATAATAACAACCATTTTCAGCACCTGACTACAGACTTGAGCATAATTTAGCATTGTGCTATCAAAACCAAATTGAACATTATGCTCAATCAGAACAAAATTGGACAGCACAATGTTTTAAGAAATTCATAACCTATTCCACAACAGATCATGCAAGAGCTATGATTTAAGGTCACATGTTAAATAGCAATCCTTTTTCTAAAGCTGAGAAATCAGAATGTGCACTGACAGCAATCATAGTGTGTGTATTTCAAAAGCAGCAACACGCCGCAATGAGCTAGGTATTACAAATTTTGCAAATAACGGAAGCAACATACTATAGTTGGCCAGGCTGGCTACAACTCTTATCTCGCCATTGTCTTTGTTTAGAGCAAATAAAGAGGTGACTGCCTGCTGGGTGCCCGTGGAAAAGCTGTATTCAAACGCCGTATTGTTGCCCACATCCTTGTCTCGTGCGTGAACCTGAAGATAAAAGGTAACACAGATAACAACAGGGCACACACAAGAGGAGCAAAAACATTAAAAAATTAATGTTCGTGTCTTGTTCACTTAGTGATGCACGTGGACACTCACATATGTGACCTACTTTTATGTGTTCAGTGATTGAACTTGAAAGGATATTTCGTTATAGGAGCATGGCAAAGAGTCCTTTTACAAGTTTGCGGCAAGGAATGTTAAGATTGAGTCAGTTACTAAAATAATCACAAATCATTCGCTACAGTGCAGGACCAAACTGGGTAAGAGTGACATTTGAGTGCACAAAGACAACAACACTATGTTGATAGTTACCTTGACGACAACTGTCCCTGGTTTGGCCGAGAATATCACATTTGCCTTGTAGTCCCTCTGTTGGAACTCAGGTGGGTTGTCGTTGACATCAATAACCTTGACACGGATCAGTGCGAACCCACTGTCTCCACCGTTGTCGGTGGCCATGATGGGAATTTCGTACTCGTCGCGCCTCTCTCGGTCAAGAGGCTCGACTACCGTCAGCTCACCAGAGGTAGCATCAAGATGGAACACTTTCTGAAGCTGATCAGAGGTGATGGAGTAATTGACTTTGCCAAAGTAACCCTCGTCATTGTCGAAGGCGACAAACTGACCAACTACAGACCCGACGTCAACGCTCTCCTCAACCTCGATTTCGTAAGCGACCTGTTCAAATGCGGGAGCATAGTGATTAGAAGGAATCACCCTCACATTGACCTGGGCAAAGTTTGTGTACACGCCATCGCTGACTGACACATTGAGATGATATGTATTGTGCAAAATTGTTCGACCAAGGTTCGAAAGTGAGATAATTCCTTTTGTGCTGTCAATATTGAAAATTCGTTTCTCATTGCCACCAACAATCGTGTACATTAGCAAGAGAGCATCAGTAGCATCAGGATCAAATGCTGACACCATCACCACAAACTGCCCTCTGGTAGCGATGTCCGACACTGAGCAGTCATACTCAGCACGCGTGAACTGGGGTGGGTTGTCATTGAGGTCAGAGATGGTCACGTGGACATGAGCAGCAGATGACAGTGGAGGGTTCCCACTGTCCTCAGCACGCACAACAAAGTGATGTTTTTTGCGCAGCTCATAGTCAAGAGCGTGTCTTGTGAAGATTACGCCAGTTGTCTGATCGATGTAGAAGTAGTCGCTGTCATTAGATCCTAGCTGGGCCTCTTCTAGTTGATACGTGATCACCTTGTTGGCTCCAGAGTCTTCATCAATTGCTTTGATACTCAGCACCGAACTGCCAGGCATGATGGCTTCCGACACCTCAGCATGGTACACAAGGCGCTCAAAAGATGGAGCTTGGTCATTCACGTCCTGCAACAAAGCAGCACATAAGAAAATGCATTAAAAAAATAATAGGATATCATGTCCATTCAGGAGCTCCAAAAGAGGATGTGGTCTTACACTCAGCTGGGCTTACACTGGACTTTTGAGTACAAACGCAGGACTTGCACTATTCACTCCTACATAAACACAGTAGTCTTGGTATCACACATTTGATGAATATGCTCAGTTGTAATGTGTTTTCCTAGGTATCTTTGTGTAATCATGCCTATCAATAGGGCACAAGTGAAAAGAGATTGATTAGACAGTTACTGAAAGGTAAGATGTGGTGGGATATTACCTGAGCAGGTGGACTAATACATGGGAAATCAAAACTTACTCCCCTCTGTATGAGAGTAACACACAAGTAGGTGATGGGCTTATAACTTGGGAGTGTACTTGTACCCACAAATAGGGTAAATTAGAAGTTGTTTGCTGTCCATGGTGAAACAGGAAACTCTTTTAATGAGGAAAGAGGAAAACACAACGAATAGACAAATTTAGCAGTTTTCAAAAAATATCATATTATTATAAGAGGGATAAAAAGCCAAACCTATTCAAAGGTAAAAAACCAATAAAACACAAAAAATAAAATATTAAATATGTAAATGAAATGCACACCTCAATTTCGACACGGACAGGAACTTCTGAGTATGCTCCAGAGATGGCGTCGGTGGCTCTTATGATCAGATCGTATTGGCTTCTCATCTCATGGTCTAGAGTGTCAATAACTTTGAGGTAACCTGAAAAATTAAAATACTGAGTTGAGAGAACAGAGGCAATTTCACCTAAAACATGTAAGCTCAGTTTGTGACATAACATACAATTATATGAATAAAATCTCACCAAGAAAACTACAAAGATTATCTACCTTCCACCACATGTGTAGCCCTGATGAACCGAGAAGGTATTCAGAAAGAGACAGATCTGGCTTCCAGGGGTGGGGGCAATAGAGGACCAAATTAAGTAAACAGCAATTACAGTAAAATGCAAATTAAAACGTAAAAAGACCAACATCGATGAGATTGAATTTTTCAAGCTAGCACCCTTTGTTGTAGGGCATGCCACAGTGACATGAACATTTGACACAGGATGTTCTTAATTTTAATTATAACACAGATATTGACGTAAACCTTCTTGTATCAAATAAAAATTAATGGTATGCAAACTGACATTATCCCAGAGGTATAAAACCAGTGCTGGTGAGACATGCTGTTATCTTATGATGGTGCACACAGTCACCATGAAATTGCAATCACGGATACAGTAAATGTGGCTGTGAACATGCTTTGAGTAAGAAGTTTGGTGGATCTTGTACAGAAGAACAGTAGAGCAGATTGATTACAGCCTACAATCCACGGTTTCACAGAACTAACCTCAGGAACCATCAACAGAAAAAGCAAACAAGAAACACCCAATGACCTATAAGCAGCTCACTGAGCCAAATAGCCGAGCCACTGCTAGTTTAGCCCAAAACTTTGAATGAGCAGCACACCACGCCAAGTAATTACAACACTACGCAGTTGTGGATAGCCTTAAACTCTCAGTTCTGTTCATAACTGGGCTATATGAAGCTCAAAGCATTTAGTAAGTGGGAGCAAAAACAGCTAAAGTGACGCATGAATTATGTATTGACATGCCACTGTTGTTACAAAATGACAACCCAGCAACAAGCAGTTAGTCATATAGCCATTCATGTCATCTAGGGAATACCACGAAACATTCACCTCAGGTGTGCACGGAATACTCCAGAAGATTGAATTATTAAAATGCTAAGCTCAAAAATAGCAGGTACCCATTCCACAGATGTGGTACCCTCGCGAAAATGCAAGATCACATTCGTGTCTGTGAGACATCACCATGCATTTCAAGCAAAGCACGTGATTACAATAGCGTCTTTCTCGAGATTCTTGCATCTACTCAAGCCAGTTCTGCAAACCTTTTCCTCTTCACAACGCAGGAATGTACAAGATGTACCGAGACACCATACCAAGACTTGCTAACAGATTATGGCAATTACTTCAACAGAAGAGTGAAGACAAAAGGGCAAGACTGTGATTATGATAAATTATTGTCAAATATCATATTTGGTGAAAAAATGGGAGTTTGAAGGGATGACAGTCCAAAAGTCAAACAAAACAGACAACAAAAACATCTGGCTGAGGCCACGAAAGAGACATATATTGGATTTTGTACAAGATGATGACAAAGATGACGACAAACTGAGAGGCAAAACACTAACTCCTACAAAACTGTTGGGTAACCTCAGAACATCATATCTGAGAAATGGCTACTCAGATATATATGAAACTTTCAGATATTATGCTTCTTGCATTGCTCTCCATAACGCTGTTAGGAATCAGGGTAAGCTTTTTCATTTTTGAAAATAAGACGTCTATGGTTTACACGAAGAAACTCAAAAGTTGAATCAAACAAAAAAAAATATATTTTAGAAAACTCTAACAACGTTTTTAAGATTTCATCTCCAACACTTATATCAAAACAATTATACCAAAACGAAATTTGGTCATGTTATTGATATTGGTGTTTTGATGTCAATGTGCCTTTTTTCATTCCTAAATTTTATCAAAAAACATAATCATATGACCCAATTGATGGCAGATTGCTAAAAAGTAAGAGATCAAATCCAAAAGTTTTTGTACTCTCAGAAAATATGTACTTTTATTCAGTTAAAATGTGTAGTTCTATTGATATTTGAGCAAATACAAATTTGTTAATAACGTCCTACTTAACGTTACTTTTAAGGAAACAAAATGGCCGAAATGGCAGACACAATTACAAGAAAAGTCCATGCAAGGTGAAGGTCAAACATAACAATAGAAACCAAGAAAGCAACAATGAATGAACAACGTGTGCTGTTAAGCTGAACGTGACAAGACCAGGTGCAATACTTACATGGACCGAATGTGTTCATGTCTGCATGTAGTGAGAGAAAACGCGGTGAAATGTTAATCTATTTCACGTTACGTGTCACAAACAGATTCAAACTCTTGAGATAACTGCACACACTCTACACAACCAAACATGGTGAAGAGAACGCATGTCTGTCAAATCACATAACTCTCAACCAGAGAGTTTCAAGACATCAAATGCGTTGACGTAAATTTTATGCAAGGTTTGCTTTTTGCTGTAAGTCACCACCATGGCAACAGTCACAATCCAGAAATATGTATTCAAAGTGGCAGCTTTAAAGTTCAGTTATGAACAGTATTTAAATTTCCACTCTATTCCTGTGTGGAACACTGATTTTAAGTCATTCTGAGGCCAGGAGTATAAATCTTAAGAAACAAGAATAAAAAAATTGCTTCACCCAAGTTTTCAATCTCACTTGAAATTCCAGATACATTCAGTCATTGTGTGATGAAAAAATATGTTTTGACAGACAAGCTATTAGCTAGACAGACGTGAAGAGTAAATTACACCATTTTCCAGTGACACACTATAACAATTCACTTGCAAAACATAGCATTTATTCCATTTTAATACATCATACCTGCGCTGAAGTCAACTGCAAACTCATCATAGATATCACCATCAGTTATTGAGTATATCAACTTAGATGAGGTCGCACTGTCCGCCTCAAGGTCGCTAGAGACAATATGGTGGAGAGGCACGTTCTCTGGTATGGAGAAGGAATAGTACGGCTGTTTGAAGACGGGGGACAGTTGGTCCAGCACACGCACTGTCACATAGGTCACCGCTTTCAGGGGAGTCAAACCTGGACAGACAAATAACATTAAAAAAAAGACTCTAGAGTATATTCAGCTAATTATGCAAAGATGCCAAATGTGGTGGACTGCCAATTGGTGTCCTTCAACCCAATTCTCCGTATTCAACTGCTTCATTTTTGCCTGGTTTAGGTTCTTCAAACATTTCCATGACAAACTATGGAAGCATGCAAATAAATCCATTGAAGTGCTATCTACCCCATCACTGAAACCATGTAAAAACTCCACATCTATAAATAGTTGTGAACTTCAACGATACAGTGCTTGAACCATACATGTCAGGAACGAGATCAGTGTGGTGAACATCTTGACAATTTGCTAAGATAACACAAGACGATGCTCGTATCCCTACCCACAATACCAAAATGGCTCCATTTCAAGTGATCAGAAGATTGTGCAGGACTGGTGAACTATGAGAAAAATTGACAGATAATCAACAAGAAAAGAAATCACTATTTTTTCTTAGACTAGCAGACGCCAAGATTGCTTGCAATGAGTTTGTTGTAACAGGCAAATCTTACCAACCCCGATTTCGCAACAGTCAGAAAAAAGTTATCAAACTACGACTCCCTACAACAATTATACTATGCTTACCTCGATCTTGAGCCTGTACTTTGAGCGTGTAGATGTTACTATTCTTCTCATCAAATGCTTGTCTGACAAAGATTTGCCCACTCCTCTTGTGAATGCGGAACTTGCCTTTGTCACCGTCCAAGATGAAGTAGCGTACTTCACCATTGAGCCCGATGTCTTGGTCGATGGCAGAAACCTTTAATAAACACCAGCAAGGAACATAAATAAAAAATCCTCACTATGTGGAAGCGAGCATGCATAAAAGTAGTGAAGACCATCAAAGACATTTTGGACAGAAAGAAGAAAATTACAGGGAAACAATTGACAAGTTAATTACTTTCTATGCACACGCACACGCACACACACACTCTATTGTTCTGGATTGACAAAAAACTATTAGAAATAATGTTCTTTAGTTGACATGGCAGATATATTTTTCGTACTTAAAATCATACACCAACCTTTTTAACCATGTCGCCTTTGCCAGCGTTCACAGAGAGTATAGCGTGATAAGGCTCATTGACAAATACAGGGGCGTTATCATTCCTGTCCTCCACCTCAACGTCTACAAGAACGTGGGCGGTACGTGGAGGTGACCGTAGATCTGTCACCTGGACAACCAGACGGTATCCGTCACGCTCTTCACGGTTGAACCGAGCTCCTGTCGTTTTTAACACCCCTGAGGTGGTGCCGATAGTGAAGAAGTTGCTTGGATTCAAAATAGAGAACGCAAGATGCTCGTTAAGTGCATGACCCACCACCTGCACCATGGTCAGAGTTTGTTCGACAGTCTTCTCCTCCATCACACGAGCAGAGTAGTGTTCGCGAGTGAACGCCAGGCCGGTGTCCTTCGAGTTCCTCACATGAACTATGACAGTAGCGCTGCTCTCGTGGCGGCCGTCGCTAACCTGCACGTGCAGCCTGTACTTGGGAGCAAGGTTATGGTCATTGACCACTCGGATAATTCCTGTGTCTTCTTCAATGATGAATTTCTTGAATCCATTCCCGGAAACGATAGAGTACGTCAGATTAGTGTTGACTCCAGTGTCCGGGTCAGTGGCCTTCAGATGAATGACAGCTACATCCTTGTATGTCGGCAGCAACATTGTTGCATGATAGGTGTCCTGGGAAAACGTGGGAGGGGAATCGTTGGTGTCAATCACATTGATGGTCACCATGGCAGCAACCTGTGCGGATAGACTTGGCGAGCCCTTGTCACGAACCTGCACTGAGAACTCGTAAGAGGCGATGGCTTCATGATCCAATGGCAGACGAGTGCGTATGGCCCCTGTGTTGGTGTCAATGGAGAAATAGGTGCGCGCCGCAGAACTAATAATGGAGTAAGACAATATGGCATTGAGATCCGTATCATTGTCTGTTGCATGCACTACCAATGGGAAACCTTCGCCGTTGAGCACAATGCTGCCTGATGGAAGACCCTCCGTGATAGTGCCAGCATACGAGGTGTTGTCAAACTGA
Organism: Phoronis australis; assembly: GCA_002633005.1. NCBI lineage: Eukaryota > Metazoa > Phoronida > Phoronidae > Phoronis > Phoronis australis. The sequence continues at coordinate 645,877 of NMRA01000109.1, read as the reverse complement.
GGCCTGTTGTCGTTGCAATCCATTATATGTAACAAGACTGTGCAGGAAGACTGGATGTTTACCATGTTGGTGGCGCGAATGGTCAAGTTGAAGAAATGACTTTCCTCGTAATCCAACACCGCTGCGGTTGCCACAACACCAGAGTTGGGGTTGATAGTAAAGTAGCCCTTCTCATTTCCAGCCATGATTTCAAACACCACAGACGAGCGACTGACGGCGCTAACACCAACAATATATGTCCCTATTGGACGATTCTCATAGACCTCACCAGAGTACTCTTGTTGCGTGAATCGAGGAGGAGCATTGTTGGAAATGGTGACAGAGATTTTGACATCGACCGTATTCCTCTTTGGAGGTGAACCAGCATCTACTGCTTTCACCACCAGGTGGTATTCCGGTTGGCTTGTAAGATCCAACTGTTTCGCCACCCTGATGATCCCCAGCATTTTGTCGATCGTAAATGTTCCTCCCACATTTCCTGTAAATAACATCGAATAAAACATGAGATGGTTTTGACTTCACATCATTTCCAACAACTAGTCATATTCAATTGAATTTAAACAAAGGCTCGGTGCCACTTACACGCCTAATCCACTACCTGCTCACTGGAGGTACAGTCTGACACGAGCGTGTTAGGTGGACAACTTATCACATAACCCAGTGAAAATCACGAGGGCTCAGTGGTTCGTTCTGCAAGGTCTATCTAGTCAGCAAAGCACCACTAAGTTGTTCGCAACTCTACTTTGGTAGCGGCTGTGTGCGACGTTTGCAGTTTAAGGCGAGTAATTCCGAGATTTGGGACAGCTAGTGACGTCTCGTGGCAAGAATATGTAACCAAAATCACATGATCTCATTGTAAACACACGGTAGTATCTCGTGTGTAATCTCGCAAAGTCTTGTTTACCTAGCGTGATCCTTACGTTATTGAAATTTACCCTGGCTTCCGTTACGGTACCGAATGACATGCACATTCTACATCCTTAGTAATGTCGTCTGCGGCAGATAGGCGTCGAAAGATTGCTAAGGATTATTTTACAAACCAAGAGATGTTTCAGATACTGATGTTGACTCAAATGCAAATACGAGAGATAATCTAGATCCAGATCACGATGTTACTGTCCGGCTCAGACAACGAATCGGAAATATTCATGGAATGAACGGTAAACAAAATTTTTGCTGAAAACATCTGACACTGGCAATTTAACAATTCGCTCCAAACTTGAGAGTAGATGGTTCTCAGGTAGAAGAATGAGTTTGTGACAATCCTGAGAATGCCAGAGTAGCAAACATTTGACAATCCAGTCGATATCTTTCTAGAAAAAATAGTTTTCATCAACAGGCCTAACGCCTAACATTCCTGTCCTAGTAAATGGAAAACGCACGTGAATCGGTTTGTTTACCCTACCTAATTTGTATTTATGATGGTGGACTCGCATTTTGTGCAGTTTTTACAAGAATTCTGGTCATGCAGAGGTTAAATGTTGTACCAACTTCCGAACGTCGAATTCAGACAGACATTGCAGGCTGGGGTATTGAAAATAAGAATGCTGTGCAAGACATTAGACTGAGAGAAAACGTAGACTCTGCTATAAAAATGTGACTGACTTTACCAAGACACTTCACTCAGACTGTCTACTTTGTAGGAAGACAGGACACTGCTGCTGAAAGTTTACCTCAATGTTAGACTTTTTGAATTAAGTTGACACTGACATCACAAGTATTGAGCGAAATATTTCCGCATACTGTTATGAACACATCTGTGTAGACTTCCATTGTAAAGTTATTAACTAAACAAATGGTTTATATGACATGTTCATAAATAAATCCACTCTCACCTTTTAAAAATAAAAAGATGAACAAACACAGTTAGTTGTTTGCGTTACTGTGCATTACTGTTGAAGTGCATGGGTAAAAATAAGGCGTGCACTAGCCTACGGAGAACGTTGGCCGCCGCGTGCTTCCGGCATGTTTTGTAGCAGTTTTTACGATTGCAACCTGTTAAGATTTTCAGATGTCGAGAACACTGCCTATAATGTTAAAAATCCCCAAGAAAATAAGCATTTCAGTGCCAGACCTAGGAACTTATGTGCAATACAGTCTGCACAAATAAATTTTTGATTAGAAGTAAACAACTATATTATTTTATCAATAAAAAATAATGTAAAACTGACAACAATTTGTCAATTCAAGGGTAGGCAAGCATGAACTGTGGTCATTTAATTAAACTATATTCTTTGACATTACCTTGACCATGCAAGTAGAAACAGGTAACCTTTATTTTTATAAAACCTGTTCTTATTTTTTTACTAAATAGTAGTTATTCAAATCTCAGACTTCACTGGACAACCAAAACAACCTAACAGTCACAGGCCTAGATACAGCATCAAATTTCAATGAAAAACAAAGACACCACTTTGGCAAACTAATCATCAGATCTGACCCCTGGGGGCCAAGCTTTGTGCCTGTCCATGATACAGACCTTAACCTGTAAGCCTTGAAACAGATAACAACTTGCCATTCAAAAGAAAATCAAAACAAAACAAATGGCAGCCATGGTTATGTTTTGATTATCATGCAGTCAGGGGTTTCTCTCTGACACTGGTTTGACTGCTGTTGTGAAATTAAAACAGGTGAATTTGAAAAGAGGTGGATGAAAGGAGTTGACTGACACGGTTGTCAGCGAATGAATGGCAAAAGGTTGAGGAAACGGGTAATTTGACTTCAAACCAATATTGATTCTGTGCGAAATTTGAAACTCTTGCACAAACATGGAGTTTGATAAGCATTTAGCCCGCAATTGTATGGTCAAACTCTCAAATGGCCAGCTTCCCCTATCAACTTTTAATGGCAGGAACAAAAGTACACCCATAAATCAATCTCTAAATTTTATAACATATGACGACAGCACACGGCTGAAGAAAGATTATTTAGTTATTTTTTTAATTTTCAAACTAGAAATTTTATTTAATGACATTAACTTAGTTTTAAGACCTACTTTAACTTTCAGTATTTTATGTGCACTTCATAGTGACTTTGTTTCATTTTCTCTTCTTGTTTTAAGCTAGTTATGGCTGTTTATGCATTAGTCACTTATCTTGTTTCCTGCCTCAAAAAGAAACTGCAACATCTTGACACATGAAAAAAGCTGTTGACACTTCTGCCTTACATTGACTATACCAAGATTTGATACAACGAGAAACTATCAGATGACTATACAATACACACCTAGGAATGAGAGACGGCAAGCAAAATAAAACAGAAAGGAAGACTCGTGTGACTGAAGAGGTGTCACGGTTCTTAATCAACAAATGCAAAGACTCGAGAAGGTTAATACAAAACAGATTCACCACAAGTTTTGAAAAGTCTAAAATCAAACCAGGCATCAAAACCATGGTTGGGGGCTGTTTACAAAACCAAGGAGTGTCAAACCACAGAGGAGCACTGTCGGTCCACATGAAAAAGTCATTTAAAGAAGCAGGGGTCGAGTGCACAAAAATTTCAAAATAAATTAACACCTTTGTCCAAAGTTAACAATTTACAACAGCAGGTAAATGGACCTACTGCAATCACACACAGGTAATGCGTTGTTGTCAAACCTCCCAAACAAAATTACATCTTTTGTATGAACTCAGAATCTCCATCACCATGTTTTTAGTGCTTATCATAGATGACCTTAAAACCCATAAAGACGTGTCCAAATGTACTATTCGAAATGATTTGATTAGGGATTTAGCTTACCAGAATGACAAAAAATTTATCAGTATTAAAATCCTTAAAAAAATAGTTGCAGGCGGTCTGGTACACATTACACCAGATGTGCGCAGGCCGCTCATTGCACTGATAACCTGGAACCATTTTTATGCATTTTAACAGATAGTTAAAACCAAGCCGAGGAGATGAAGACGTGACTCAAAGGTCTAGCAATGAATCCCAGCGGGACTCGAGCCCACCACCTTGAGTAAAGGGAATTATGGACACCTATTCCACTTGGCCACAATGCCTCCTGCCAACTACCACTGACCTGATATGATGGAGTAATGTATCTCCGCGTTTCTTCCTTTATCTCTGTCAACAGCCACAGTGCTCAACACAGAGCTGCCTATGGATGCTGTCTCATACACCTAGATGTGAAGAAAGTAACAACACTAGTGAGTTTCACTATGGAGGCCAGTTTAATTTTGCTTTGAAAATTATTGTTTTTATAATTAAGAAAAATATTATTTGTAATTGATTACCAATAAAACATTTTAATCATGTGCTTATGATGCACTACATCACACAGGGATAATTATTTTTTTATTTTAATTCATGCCTCAGCATGGGTAAATTGAAAAAACAACAGTTGAAAACAGACAAATTAGTGGAATTATTTAAAAAGAATTCTCACTATAGCCAAAATACAAGAAAATTCATCTGCTAAACCAAAACAAACTTAAGCAATAATAGAGCTTAAAACGAAAAGATAACTACCTGTCCAACAAATATGTCCGACAAGAACTCCGGCGAATAGTCGTTGTGGTCCGTTACGTTAATGATGACGTGGGCGAAGTTACGCAGATGCTGTAGACCTGTGTCACGGACCATCACAGTCAGTTGGTGCTGTTGGATAGTTTCACGATCCAGCGACTTCTTGGTGAAGATCACACCTGCAACGAGGTAGTACAGTCCAGTAATAAGCGAAGTGAAATCTCAACCATTTAGTACAGAATATGATAGACAGGTGAAATTTTACACACGTGTTTTTCTCATAAGATACGTGGCACCAAGTAGCTTTTCCATGTTCAAGTTCTTTCTCATAGTTATCAACAGCATTTAAACGATTTGGTAATTACTTTTGTTGGACACTCGAAACTGATAAGATCTTACCACAGTTAAATTATGTGTTGTAACGTTACTTGACAGCAAACAACGGCACAATCTCACTAACACAAGCTACAGTATCACCGCTAAAACTATTTTTCGTGACAGACAATTTTTTATCAATTGAGGAATGTGCTCAAAAACCAGATTGTTATAGTCGGCAGTAGTTTTTATATGCATAGGAAATGTACAAGTTGGTGTACATAAATGGGCAGGATCCCATCAAATGGCTTACAGTTTGGATAGCTGTATTTTGTGGGCTGAAGATCAACTCTGAGAAAAGTTAATTTATACCTTTGCCAAGTTGAAAAATAAAGAATTTTGTTTTTTATTTGTCATTGGTGATAGGCTTGCAAGGCTCGAGCCTCTGTTTTTAATTCTGTTGTCTTGGTAACACCATTATCGTTGTCTACATAAGGATTATTCAGCCCGTCACTCACATGCTATTTGTCAATATAACAATCAGGGGAAATAACATCAGATGCTAGCACAAGTTAAACATTATTCCTAGACGACACTTGCCAAAACCACACCACTGTAAACGCCCACTTTCCACACTAAAACAACAGACAAACGCAAGCTGGCAGAAAATTTCCATGGCAACCAAAACATGCCATGAACAACACCATCAAAGGCTTTGCCCTCTCCAGGCATTATGCGGACCATTATAAAAAGAGAGTGTATTAAAATAACACTGGGGTCATGAAGTACATGCAAAGGAGACAACTTCATGCTGTGTCTAGCAGCATGATTCTGAAAACAATATCTGCATATGTTTAGGCTAACTGGCAAAATGTGGGATTGAGTTGACCTTGTGTGTTTTTACATGGTTGTAAAATAACATTGATCTTGGTAAGACTGCACAAGTAAAATTGTTTTAAGGCCAAAAATATTTCACTGCAATGAAGAGCGAGAAAAATAATTAAAAAGTTGGTTTTTTTGGGTTTTAATTACAATGCCATAATATGAAAGCTATTAATTGGTCAGAAATAGTTTCATGAAGTAATCGTTTCATGAAGAAATTTTGTTTAATATAGGTACTTTTTATTGTGCAGACAGTAATTTCAAAACTGCATTTTGCTGTTTAGTTGACAAAAAACAAAAAGTGAACAAGGCCGGATACTCTCATATATAGGTATCGTAATATTCCTCATCAAGGAAGGATTCTACTTCTGTGACCAACTAGAAAACTGAAACCATCAACGATGAAAAAGTTTCAGAGTTAATTGGAGTTTGCCAAACGTGAAACTGTGAATCCAAAAATGGCACATGTACGCAGTGCCTATGACTTGAGTTGGCAACGACAATGGAATATCACGGTAAATGAATATTATGAGACTGTTTTATCAGAACAAAAACTTCAGTTCAATTTTAGTTTTTCATAGCAAAATACATAGTAAATTACATATTTCATGGCCTGTAACACATCGGGAAAGATACTGACACTAAGTATCTTATTTTTGTAAATATCCGAAAGGAGAGAGTAATAAAGTATATCCATCTATATACATGGAAATAAGTTTTCTCAATACTCATGCTGAATGGATTTATATTCACCAGATAACAACAGTGACTTTCTGAGTTTAATGGTGCCAGTTCCGAGTTTGAGCCAAATGAAAAAAATCAGTGAAATGACATGACAAGATTTTGTTTAAAAAGGTCACTAACACCCATTACCCAAATTGGATGGTTTATTTGCTTTATTCAAACACACCATGTAAACACCAATTGAGCTTGACACATGGGAGGAATTGGATTTGCTAGAAAAATACCTCTTAACTTAAACCATTACCCAAATTGGATAGACTAAATGTGCAACAAAAACTATTCACTGGAGCAGGAACCAACCAATGCCAGCCCTTACACGTGGCAAACAGTATACAGAAAGCAAAAAGAGGTATAATGAACCGGGCTGTCAAGTAGCCCATTATTTCATTGTCTTATAATTGGACAACAGCAGAAAAACAGAATGAATTCAATTTCATGGACATGAGAAAGTACAAATGCACAGTGGGGGGCTCTCAAAGACCGATGTTATTTTGTTATCTTGTTGACCGTGATTCCGTGCCCGTCTGATGCCAAGTGAAAAACTGAGTTGCCAGTAAGAACTGAGAAACAAAGTGAAGTATGTTTTCCTGCTTGGTTTGCCCTTTATACCTTTCTCACCCTATTTCCAATGACCTAGTGCGACACTATCTGGGGATTATTTCATCATGATGCCATTACTAAAGAACACTGTCTGCTGCTCATAATGTTGAAATTTACACAGTTCAGAAAGAGAAGGTCTGAGATTGATAACTGGTCAATCTCAACAGGGGCAATGTCTGAGCAGACGTGTGAGGACACAAGCAGATATTTCATTCAAGTGCCGACAAGCACGAAAACGGTTACAAGATCCAAAACAGGCCTTAAGTTTTACTTTAAATAACGGTTCCGAGAATATGCCAAATGGAAAGCCAATTGCTAGAAAAGCAATCCCAATAGTATGGAGATCAATTGAAAATAAGAGCACCAGTAATACGTTAATATGTTAATGCGTGACTGCTGTCATAAATCTGTTAAATATTCATATGGAGAACACGATCCTCTAAATTAAATCTAAAACATAAAGAAATGACTGATGAGGCAGTTATAGCTCAACACTGCAGGGAGGTACGTACAAGGCCCCCCTTTTTGACTAAATTAAGGCAGGCATAAAATATTGATCAAGAAAAAAAGCTGCAGTTCATTTATAATATATTTTTGCAACAATAAAAATTAAAATAGCATATACCTACGGTACTTATAACTGAGGTCTTTCATAAATTTTCAAGCCTAAAAGCTGAAATTAGGGGCTTTTCAAGATCAAAATTAAACTCGACTAGTCAAAGCCAATGTTCTAAATTCAAGGGCTTTCAAAACTATGAACCATGGCCTGTAACTATAATGACACCTGCATTCTGACCAACACAAACTACCATACCTGTTCGCTCATTGATTCCAAACAGCACCAAACTCTGACTGTGTGAGGCCTGTGATATGGAGTAGAACACAAGTGAGTTAACATCCTTGTCAGTGGCAGCCACTCTGGCCACGCTGGTCCCCTCCGTAGCGCTCTCCGTGACCTCCGCCCGGTAGACACGCTGCGTAAACTCTGGTCGGTTGTCATTGATGTCTGAGATGTCAATGTGAATCTACATAAAACACAGAGGTTACATTACAACTTCCTTTAGCACCAAACAGACCGTCTCATATCTCACCATAGTCAGCAAACACCTCCATGCCACTGATAATAAATTTTCCAACTTCTGCTGCTAATTATCATGAATCTAGGTTATTAGCAATTATAATTACTAAAGGAGACCCTTCATCCCACAACACTAGATGTACTTGCAAACCAGAGAACAAATTGAAAATCAATAGTGGCCATGTAGTACTAAAGGGATGTCTATAAGTTAAAATTTCATTCATTGATTAGATCAGACGTGATCATGTATCATTCTTCAACCACTTTTGTTATGGCTTTGTTGCATATTCCAAGTTCAACTTAAACTAACATCTCTCTTACAATAAACTGCAACTTTAAGAAATGACAGAATTCAAATTTGGAGTGTCACGCGTCTGAACAGGTGACTGATGATAACAATAATTGTTAGCCAAGTTGATTTTTAGACATAGGCATTCATATATTTACATTTTTCATTATTGATTTCACAGACTTCACAGACAGTAGTGCTAAAAATACACCCAAAAAACTTTCACACCAGGACTGATCTAAATTGGCATGAACGTAAACCACAAGCACTTGACATAGTGCCCCACTTGCTCACCAGGTGGTGGAGATAACCTACCCCCAATATCACTGAGACATACACTACAGTAAGCCTGATCTGACAAAAACGCACCACTAGCAGAATTCATATCGTAGACTTATTTTCTATGTAAATGACAAACTGCCAATTTGTTTTGCCATTCATAAAATAGGAGCAAGCAGTCAAACTGAATGTGTTTATACAGCAAACAGTGTTAGGTGTGTGCCATTGGTTTGGAACGTCTTGTGTGGTGATACGTGGCAGACAATATGACAAGCTTTGCTAACGTCGGGTGGGCAGAAAAGGAGATGATTGGCCAAATGAAGCCTTGGCGACTGGAATCATAAGGTGACCGTAATGTACTGTCAATATATCACAACGTGGAGATGTGAAAAGGTTACAAAATGCATCAGTACCATAACGTGGGAACTCCAACATGCATTTTTCAAAAACAGTTGATGTTTCCTGGAACAATCTAAAATGTCTGCACGTAAATTATGCCCAAGCAAAGATCATCTTTGTATTAGAATCATTTTTCAGATTTTAAAATTCCATATGGCGATTGCCTAAAGCTGGCTGGAGAATGAGAACAGAAATCACAGAACCCCAGTGAATATAGTTTGTGTGTTCATTAAATGCCTGTTGAAAGTCATTCTTGTGGTGTTTGTCACTGGTAGAAAGACCAGCAACTGAGGAAACAAAGCATAACAACTGGCTCTTCAAGTGACAGAAAAGTAATTGAAAAGCAAGCATTGATATATTTGACAACTGTTGTGTAAACATGAGAGGACATGGTCATAGAAATTTAAAATGTGACTACCAGAACTGGTGATAAATGGTAGCCAAACAAAAAATAATTATAAACTAGGAGACCAAATAAATGGCCACATACAATATTGGTACCCCTGATATGAACAATCTTTCTCCATGTTTACATACACCAAGTGCCTTGAATACTAAGAGCTGTAATTTTCACTGTAAACAGGCAAAGAGCGACTAAACAAATATAATGCTGTACTGGAAAATTCTGACATGGAGTAAATGATGAGGGTTAGATGTAGCAGATATTCATGTACGACTACGACCAGTTTCTAAGTAAAATTTACAATTCCTACCTTAGCAACTTACTAGACGACTATGACCAGTTTCTAAGTAAAATTTACAATTCCTACCTTAGCAACTTACAAGACGACTATGACCAGTTTCTAAGTAAAATTTACAATTCCTACCTTAGCAACTTACAAGGAGACGCGTGGTGCTTATTACTTTTAGTTTTGCTTTTTATTCGAAAATATCACACGGCAACATTCATCATGAAACTGCTGCTGCTTAAAAGAGTCTTGGCTGTAACCTTTATATCAATCATGCATTGCTTATTCAATATGAAATTTGATGTAGAGTAACTACTCCATTACAGGAAATGATGTTTACATTGAAATCGACACTACTAAATAAACACTAGTTGACATACAGTGCCAAACTAGTCCTGGGGATGTTTTGATGAAACCAGATGTATATTGCAAAGATCTGTTGAATTAGAGCTAGTCTCTAAGCTTAGAAGTAAGGCTATGAAACTGGCCAACGAACTCAAGAACAGCAGCAAAATATGTGTGTTCTCAGCAACTGATTACAAAATTGTAACTACAGATATCCACAAAGTGATCTCAGACAAACATTCAAAACTGCAATCCGTAATTCTTCACTAATATGTGCACAACAAGGCGAACAATGGAAATTTTATTTTGGCCAATTTCTCAACAAGAATTAGGATTAAGACAATTTTGCTCTGTTGTTAGTTTAGTTTGTATTGTGTAGACGCCGAAAACCTTTGGTAAAGTTCCCTGGATTTCCATGAGATATTCAATATTTGAAAAATAGAAAATGACAATAATGGCGATTACCCTTGAGGAAAATAAATCAAGAAGTACCCATGACGGCAGTACAAGAATGATTACAACAATAACAACAATTACTTTTGTGTGGTAATAAGTGAAGAATCACCAAGGTTCTATAGAAATGACTATACCACCACAGGCAATTACTTTTGTGTACAAAGATGAGTACAACTATAAGTTGTTGTTCATGACCAGCAGATGGGTTTGGAAAGACAAAATTCTGATGTGCCTATGTGGATCTCATAATTTGGGATGAGCAATAATATTACAAGACAGCTGGGTAACTAATTTGTCAGCTAATTGCTCTAAGTGGTTTCTGGCTGTAGGAATTAACAACAATAGCATTATCAAGTGTAATTACTAGTTGACTAATGAATGGTATAATGGGCCAATTATCCCTACTGGCCACTAGGTTGCGCCCACGTGTGACATGAGATGACTTTTACAACATTCCCAAATGATTTCTAAAACGTCATGTTGGACCCTAAAAATGTAGAAGTTTGGCTAACTTCCAAACACATCTCAAAATTAGCTCATTGGATCCAAACGAAACTTTCCTACATTATGTTTTAAGCACTGATCTTCAAAGTACTATTATGAATTTAAGATGGTCAACTTTTGCATGACAGGCTATCAAAACTGGGACTTTCACTAAAAAAATGGAAAGTTGCATAACAGGAACAAAATGTAACTTAGTGTTTTTGATATTTGACATTAAATGTAATTCGGTCAAGTTATTAATACCATTGTTTTGCTATGATTGCACTTTTCTATTTTTGCTATAAAATTTGAAGCCCATTCTGGATTACACTACAGGCAAATGCCAAGAGTTATGGTGAAGTAGTAAAGATGAACACGAATTTCAAGTTTTTGAAGGTGGCATAGCTCTGAAAGCAGTTCAAAGACACAGTCTTCAACAAAAATGGGTAACAAACAGCTGTGAGCACAGGGGCTTACAGTTAATTCACCATGACAATCAGCTTAATGTTTCTACATTCTATTTTTATATTTCTCAAAGACTAGATTGTCATGGGAAGGAAACTTCTAAGCACAATACAGTCTGTGATCCAGATAGGTAAACAGAACGTCATTGTTTATTCCAAACTTGGTGTGACTTTACACCAGGCAGTAAACAAGGAAACCCACAGATGAAGATGAAGCCAGATGTGATATCTATGTTGTGCATTTGCCTTGGCTTTTATGACATTTAGCTCTTTTTCCTATCAACAGTTTGTTATTGTTTACCAGCCAGTGAAGATAAAAAAGGACAAAGAGATGACATTTGGAGTTGGCCATGTGGCATTATCCAAGTGCATATCATTAGTAAAACAAGCCAAGGGTGGATAGTGGTCTCTGCCATGAAAGCCAGGTGAAAATTATGTTTGAAAATGACCTGCTTAAATGAAATGCGTCAAAAAGCAACACTAAAATTAAAATAGCTACAGAAGGGGTATATAATCAGAGGCAGTCAAAATCATGTCTGAATAACATTATCTGATTTTTGAAAAATGCAGCAAAGATTCGATTCGGGATGATGCATATTAAAAAAAGCCATTTTGCCACCTTTCAAGGGTTTATGCCACTGATATGACTTACTAACACTAAGCCGAATTTCATTTCATGTCAACTGAACAATGAAAATTGTGCCAACAATGAACTAAATGCAGTCTCATGGTTATATTTGTTAAGATATTTAACAACACAAATTTACCTTTCTGCCATGTTGGTTTCTAAACTGAGGCAGCTTAACCACATGAATTTGCAGGACTTCCTGTCGGGACTAGTGTGCCAACTAAGTACACTGTACGAACTAAGCTAACATTTTATCGACTGCTAAGGTGGATTCATACTCACCCACAGAAGAACCTCGTGTGTTCCGTCAGAAACACCGACCGTGATATTGTAGAAGGGTACCGTCTCCACATCCAGAGGACGGGCCACAAACAAGATACCGCTGTCTGTTGCCACAGTGAACGCATCACCAGTGTTGCCATCTGTAGCCAGATTTGTAGTGTAAGGCATGAGGGGCACAAAAATGTCAATTGTACCAGCGAGATTTCAATACATTTCTTTTTGAAAAAGACCTATTGTATTTAAAAGTTCATTGGCAGTTAAAATAATGATGAACAATGGCTATTCACAAAATAACATATCTTTTGTAAAAAAGATTAAGGACTTATAACTTCCATTTTGATGAGTTTAGAGAGTTTGTCATACAATAAATACAGTTGTCAAACCAGTTTGCTGCTCTCAAAATCTACACTCGCATCAGAAGTGCCAACATCTCAACTACTCTCATCAAATGACTTGAAATTTCCACAACACAATGCTGACCTTTGATGTAATACCACAGCCGATCGCCGTCTTCGTCTGTTGCATCAATTTGACTAACAAAGGAGTGCACAGGGTCTTTTTCCGGGACGATGACCTTTTGAACCCGCTGGTTGACCTTAGGTGGGTGAGGTGATTGCGATGGGGTCACAACCATCGCCACTCTTAGGTCCACAGTCGAGTTACGCTGGGGTTGACCAAGATCCGAAGCCCTGACCTGTTCATAGACAACAAGAAGAGCTACGTAACCACGTTTTAAAACATAAATTTGAAAACTAATGACTGACCTAACTAGGATAGTTTGCCTATTAAAAGCAGCCTGATATGAGACTTGCAATGTTTCATTATCGCTTGGTGGTATTTTGAAATTTCTAACATATAACGAACCTTCAGGTGGTATACTTGTGCTTTAAGTGGTTTAACGGCCGTGATGAGGCCAGTCTTGGGGTGAATGTGAAACCGTCCTGCCCCACTGGTAGCGTGATCATCGAAAGTGTAGTCGATATCTCCATTCTGCCCCTCGTCACAGTCCCAGGCAAAAACACGCAGCAGAGGCAGGCTGGGTAATGTGTCAGCAAACGACAGCGGCACCTGACGTGGGTAGATGGATGGCTTGAACTTTGGTGCACAGTCGTTCTCATCGGTAACCCTGACGACCACGCTACACTTGGACGTCTGCTCCGGGTCGCCATTGTCGCTGATCATGACCTAAAGTAGACATATCTGAGGTTGAGTAATGGTGACCCAGAAGCAAGTCAGTCAAATGGCACATAGTGGTGTCCTGAAGGAGACAGGTAACAGGACAAAGGCTAAATAATAGTGACCTAGAAATAGGTGAGCTAAAAGGTTAAAAATGGTAACTTAGAAGATATGTTACTACAAAAATCTTTTTCCTGCCATTTTGTTACCAAGATCATTAATGAGAGTTACAGCACCTTTTTGGTTACGAAAATGGATTGGCCTTATTTTGGAAAATACTAAGCCTTAAGATCGGAAAAAAGGGTAGTTTTGTCGGCTAGGAAAACAGTTATTTCCGCTCAAATTAGACAGCTTTAATGTTTTAATTCCTTGGATGATTACTGGTTAGTGGAATCTTGTTTGGCATCCTCAGTAATGTAAACCAGCAGTGTCTCAACTGAGAAGGTTATTTAACAATGTACAAGAGTGATCTGATCTCCCTCTTAAGTGGTGGGAGGTATGCCATGGACAACTCAACTCAAATCAGACCAGACCAATAAGTGGTCTACACAGCTGATGGGAACAGACAGGGCCATCAATGTCATTCAGGCGTACATCCCATGGGAGGTGAAATGTGAGCGCATCACTGTGCCCAGGCACACCTGTGTGGGGAAATCAGCTTGAAGACAATGCCACAACTACTTCAATACAACCATTTTCCGCCACGTCTCACATACAATACTTTTGCAAAAACTAACAAAAAGTCTTCCCATCGAAAGTGTACGAAATTCCAGAGGATATTTTAACTTATTATAATTCACTATCACCGTTATCCCTATCACAGTCATCCTATAAGACAGAATAACACGTGATATCAATCTTACCAACAAAAGAATTTGACTAGTTATTTGATTAATGGTAACAACTGCTTGGCGCAAGTTACTAATGTCAAGGTATGACCTGTCTTGTGATAAAGTGAGGTCTGTATTGGCGGTAGAATACACAACACAAAGCACCAAACTATACTTCTGGGAACTCGCCAAAAACATTCAGGAGTGTGTTAATTAGACTGTAACATGCAGTCAAAAACACACATAGCTGTCTATAAAGGCAGTCTAGAACTGCTGCTGCAGTCACATGACACCTGCAAAACTGCTTAATAAATCGCCGAAGAGATTTGAGTTATTTCTTGAGGACTCGGAAAATTACTTTTTACCGGTTCATAATGAATAATGTAAAAGTTATTTGAGAAGCAATAAGGATACTCACAAGGGAGATAATTATGTTGTCTGATGGTTACATTAACTAGATAACTTGAAGGTAGTTATTAAAACTGTGCAACTATTTGACTTTGGCTTCAAAAGGCACTTTTAAGGGCTAACTGGGTTGTCACTTATGTAGCGGAATGATAACAGCTTTCTCTAAAACAATGCCTGTCATTGAAACAAACTTCCCTCAGAACATACATCCTTCTTGATTGTAAAGACAGTAATATTCCAAAAATTTGCAAGAATTTATAGGTGTTCGAGTTAGGTGTTTCGCTTTGCCAGACACAAACAAAAGCCACAGGTAGGCTATGAAGTTTGAAACAGTACCCAAAGTGTCGATTATCGCTAGTTTCAAACAAAGCAGGCCTTTATGGACAGGAAATGTGTTAACATTTAAAATAAATCACGGCTTTTACGAGACTGTAGCTGAGACCCGATACCCAAGTTTTCTTTAAAAAAAGAAACTCTCAGCAATGTTTCAATGATCTGGAACGCATCACGCACAGCGTTAACAAGACAGCGAAAATGGCAACTTCCTGTATTGAAAACAACTTCACAAAATACTGAATGATTGCCACTGGTATTCTTTAAACAGTGTTAATAGTATCCGCTGGCAAATTGAATCTGACAGAGAAAAAAGAACTTATGAATGAAATACCCGACAAAGTTCCCAGGCCAACTATTGTAGCTGTGGCCATTACAAAAAACAAGAAAGAAAAAATGCCCCGAACTTGTATATATGAAACCTACAACCTGTTTTTACCATCATGTGACGGGGCCCCCTACTGAGACATCTAATTTAGCATGTGACAAGAGGACAGCTGTATTGACAAGGAAAAGCAGAATCCAATGTCAGTTAAATTTGAAAGAAATTTGAGGAAACTTTTTTTGCTTTTCTGTAATTAGAACACTGCTGCATTTTACTCTACAGTTCATCTGTGTGCATTATGACAGTACAACACCAAAATCATTACAGCAATTGCGAGTTTGGTATCACCGTGGCAACTCCCAAGGTAGCAACAGCACGAAGGAATGCCATCCTGGGCAGGTAAATTGGACAACATGAAATGCATTGAAAAATATCCCACCAGCAGAAAAACTATAAATCATGACAAAGAACACAGGATCCATAGCAATAGCTATAAAACGAGAACATTCAATTAGTAATAAGCGCAACACATTTTGCTCAGATCCAATATTTTGTCATTTTGGTTAATTTATATAATTCAGCAAAACCATGGTTTCATAGGAATCTCTGCAATGGATGGCATAGACAAGAAGAGACTTGAAAACCTGAAATAATTTGCACAGTTACTGGCAGAAACACATTGGAAAAAGATTATTTACAGGCGTTAAGTAGATGGTGAGATTGCTTTAGCGCTGGCCTAATTTACAGACCCGCAAAATAACGCAATCATAATCACTAACTGCTATACTGTTGACAAGTTATTAAATCAACTGTTATGATATAACATTTAAAATCACTCCATTTAAAACAGCCATTCACAAGTTGTTATTCTTTTGAAAACAAAACAGACTCCAGTCTACACACTGCCAGCTACACTATTGTCCCCTGAAAGACTGGCCCAAGTTGAAGGCAAACATCAAAGCACCGCTCTCTTGCAGCAAGTGGTCCCAGGAAGTCTAGCGTAATAAAGCTGGCAGTGTTCTAATCAAGCCAGCTCACAACAGAAAGGTCGGTCGTTACACTTTCCACTGCCAAACAAACGTGGCTCGTATTACCCACACCTTAACATAAAAGACCCACGCAAGGCGAGAATGTTACATATTACGCTCCCTCAGCACTTCCAAGTCTTCTTATCAGAGGCAAAAACTGAATTATTGTCTAACAAGTATCAAGTATCAAACGCACACATTAAAGTTTCTAAGCCGATTTAATGTCGGGATACAACACGAACAAGACTTTTTCTACTTTTTCTTCACTACAAAGAGAACCATAAATACACAATTCCTAAATAGAAGTGAGTGAATCAGTGAATTAATCAGTCCCACAACCATCCACAAACATAATTCACTACAGATCAAACAATGATGAACTGGCTACCCACAACAATAGCTCTCTAATTACCGCAATCAACCTCTCCCTTGCCCACAATTATTTGCACAATCTAATTAGTCATTAACTTACTTTTGAATTTGCAATCAATGAGCTGACAAAAGAAATTTGAATGACATGCCCAACCCAAGGTGCTAGTTGAAATTCAGATTTTCTGTAATCAAAAGAACTTTCGCCTGGCTAAAAAATTTTCATTTCTGCTGAACTTTCCATCATAATAGTTATGGTCACTAATTGCAGCAGAAACATCTCTAATATGCACAACTCCAGTTTTTGAAAAATAAAATTACTTATTGCAAACTTCGAGAGCAACTGGTGGGGCACACTTGAGACAGGTAAGCAGACAACACCATCTTACCTCTAACTCGTGCTCCGCCTGACTTTCACGGTCCAACTTGCGCTGGCCAGTGGTGATCCAACCTGAAGATAAAACAAATCATTTACATTAATAATTAGATCCAGAGAGCTTTGTGTTCCCCAATTACTGCCAGTGTCAGTGGTCTTACAATTTTGATACCTTTATTTTCTCTTAGCGAAGAACAAACACAGTAAAAGCACTGTTGGATGATGACAAGTATACTGAAAATTCTTTTGTTAAAGGACACAATGGTCTATTCATTAAGGTGTGCTTAATCTAGTTGCTTACAATCTCAATAACACCAGCATTCTGTCTACAAAATCTTAAGATTGACCACAAAATTTGACATCATAGAAAACGAGATTAGGAAAATAAGTGATCTCAGTGAACATGAACAGTACTGTATCCAATATATCCTAATGAGAGAAAAATGTTCACTGAATTTGCATAATCGCTTGATAATCTCCTTAATGGGCCATTGGCATGACCTCCCTCAGGGAAACATTCAATTTGTATTTTGGGGTGGTAGTGTGAAATTATTAATACCACACTACCATAGCTTTAGGCCATGTACCACTAATCCAGCACAGATTTATTTGACTGGTTGTGGAAGGTTAGTTTGAAGGTGTAGACTCTAAAGGGCCTTTCATACTAACGTCGACGCGTCGATGGTTTGGGGAGTTGCGGTCAGTATGAACGCTTAACTCCGGTCCTGGATGGCAGTCGACACTGCGGTGCAGTATGAACGCTTAACTTTGGTCCAATCGAAGTTATCGCCAGGTGCCACTGTTATCGTCAACACTTAAATGCTTATATTTTGCTCTAATAATAACCAATCGATTTAAAAATAATTTTATTGTCACTTAGCACATGTAAATGTTTCCATATTGAAACATTGAAAAAAATCTTAGCGTACAATGCTACCTTGCGATAACTTCGATGACGACAGCGGCACCAACCGCTTACTTCGATGTTCATTAACTACCGAAGCCAGTATGAATGGTCCAGTTAACTGCGCTGTTTACGTTGACGCTCCTCAGACCGGAGTTAAGTCAATATGAAAGAGCCTTTAGAGCATCATCTCCATGAGAAGGTAACACAGCAACAAGTCTGCTAATTTTGCATACAACTATCCAGAGAAGAAAAAAGGAAAACCATTTGATATTGAAGTATACGGCAGCTGGCATGTTTGCATGCCAAATGTAAAGCTTGAAAATCTTGTTTTCCGACTCCAGTCAAGAGACCAAATAATTCAATAGCTGAGGTTAAAACCACTAGTTACAGCATCAAAAAAATATCCACCGTTTTGTCTAGACGTATAAAAAATAAAAAATGCTGAACACAGTTTCGACAGAGGACAGCTCTTGTCCAAAAAACGAGCAAAACTTGTCACACTGCCAATATGTGAAGGCACCTCATTGTGGGGGCACTAGCTCAGGAGTGGTGGTTAATGACCTGACATCAACTCGGAGGGGGGTGCTTTGCTCTCTCTCTCTCTCTTATGTCTCTCTCAGGTACCTTCTGAGGTAGGCCTTTTGCCTCACAGGGTACATTCCCTTCTAAATATATGTTGGGTGGGTACTTTGGACTTGACAAAAAGCCCCTCGTTCACCAGAGTGGAAAGGTGCCTTTGCTCCTGAGAGGGGAATTCTGTCAAGTGGGGAAAGTTCCACCACCCCCACCCCTCATCGGCTCTGCTATACTGTAGCCCAATTAACACTCTGTGCTGTTTCAAATCGTNCAGGGTACATTCCCTTCTAAATATATGTTGGGTGGGTACTTTGGACTTGACAAAAAGCCCCTCGTTCACCAGAGGGTAAAGGTGCCTTTGCTCCAGAGAGGAGAATTTTTTCAAGTGGGGAAAGTTCCACCACCCCCACCACCTCCGTTACCCCTCATCGGCTCTGCTATACTGTAGCCGAACTAACACCTGTTTCAAATCGTCGCCTTTGTGAGTTACAAGTGATTCTAACCTAGAAGAGTATTTTGTGCCTGAACAGGGGAATTATGAGAGAGGAACGGGGCCAACATCCGTCCTAAATTGAGGCATCGAGGGCCCTGGAAGGGGATGGCGGTAGCAAAGGTGCTATTGTTGTAGTTGAGGTTTTCACCAGTTTTATTATCTCCGGTACTTTAAGTCCCAGTTTTGGAATTTCACCGTTCTAAATATTGAATGCTTAGTTCCTTACAGGAAAAGATATCTAATCCCCCATAACACTTCAGCAGGGCCCACTATCTCAGCTAGAGATGATAACAAACCTCAAATGACAAAAACATTAACTGCGTAAGATCTTCGTCATGATACCTGATCCTTGTGAGATCAATGTGATAGGGAAATGGCCATGCAAAATTAACATCTCTAAGGACCTCAGGGATCCCTTATAACAACCATACTAAACACAGAACTCGCTTGGGTAAAATGTCACCAATATCGGACGACAATATTTGACAAAATTGCATTTTTCAAAGGCTTCTAACGTTGTTGTGAATGCTCACCAATTTTCAAATTATTGTCCATATTGGTTAGCTATGGTACACGACTTGAATATGATAAAGCATAACTTTGGCACAGAGCATCATGAAAGTAAAATTTCTGTCTGCTACATTTTGTCCTAAATTGGTGAGATTTACTGCAACTCATATCCCACAGACAAGTCATGTGACTGCTTTGTTAATCAAATATAGAAGATCCAGTACAGCATCGGAAAGGTCACCAATGACCATTTCCCCCAACCCAGTGTCTAGAAATTTTGTCCACAACTGAACATACGGTAAAAACTGTCCAGCAAAAAATCACTATTTTGCTCAGGGTTAGAGCTTGTCCCAAATTCTAGACATAGGTGTTATTGGCCTCTCAAATTCAAGAATCACTGCAAAATTATCCACTCAGTACATTGAAAATGCATTGTCCAAAATTTGAGGAATACTGTAAACACCAAAATCGCCCTAGTTCCTAATACCAGAATCAAGAACAATTGTTTTTGCGTCAGTTTCCACGACCCAAATCCTAGAGACTGCCCCAAATTTTTACAGTGTAAATAGTTGACACGCAAATTTTCAATCTCCTGTATAACAGTGGGAAATAGTGTTAGTTTGAATATGGGAAAGCAATTAAGATAAGTCCCATGCAAAAAATGATGAACTAAGAATTCTCTATTTAGAATTGTTTCATGCAACCAGGCACAGTGGTCAAGTATGGTCACCCAGGTCCAATAGCCAAGTATAAAAGAACATCAGGTAAGTTAGACAAAGCCAGTCACATAGACCATTCCCTGACAACAAGAATGGCTGAACCACTTGACCCAACGCCAGACTGGAACTGGTTACTGGCAAGTGATGACAGAAAAACCAACTAATTCAGTAAACAGCAACTCTCCGCCACACAGACTCTTTTGTAAACAGCTAAGTTCACGGCTAGACAGACACATAAAATCATCTCAACCTGTAAGATTGTTGGATATAACCTTAGCCTTTACTCCTGTTACAAATTTCTGATCCATAAAGGACAAAAGGTAAACATCAAAACCCAAGTACAAGAAATAGCACAACATGGAGAATTAGATAAGGCCAACAAATGTATAAATTTGCACCAAATAAAGGTGATACTAACAATATGCAAATTTTATCTTTGCTCTGGCCTATCTGCAAATGATGCTTCAGTGTTCATTGGAATGTCTGTCACTGAGAATGCTTTAATTCAGTCTTGGGCCCAAGTTTACAACTCAGGTTTACTTTGCACTAAATTAGTTAACAGTTTACTTGACTCTTCACTGGTACCAGATTTAACTTGGTGGGAAAGCCCTTGAGAACACACGAAATCTACACATAGGCAGGATTCAGGAAATTGAAAATTGAAAATCACTCTCCTCTCTCTGCACATTTTCCCAGCAGAGAAAACTGATAAGACAAAGGAAAGGAACACCATTGTTTATAATGGAAAGAACCATTGACACGTCCGGTCCATTATGACAGATGGAAAACAGACAGCAATGTTGGAGTCAGGGCGAAGGCCTAAGCTTTTCACTCAACACCAGGCATTTCTGGTGGCTACACTATCAATGGCTGGCGTCACTGGCCAGTTTGAGTTTTATTGAATCAGACACAAGCAAAATTGATCTGATGCCTGTCAAAATAAACAAATAATTACTAGTTAATCTCCAGGAAACTTACAACAGAATATGTAATAATAATATGATAGGAATACAAGGACTAAACAGGCAAAGCTAAAAACCTTCATTGCTGGCTTAAAGGATTTTAGTTTTTCAGCAACTTCTTTTATATTTTTATAGCAGGATGCACTCAAATCGAGTCGTGAATGAAGGCAAGTTTGAAAATGAGCAGTAAACTATGAAAATGTAGTTAACACCACAATGTAGACGGAAAATGTTAAAAAATGAGAATGGCTGAAATTAACTTTAAGATCAAAAACAATGTCTTAACAGTGTCTGCTGAAAACGTGTTTCCATACAAAGTATATCGTATTTAGATTGCTTGTTATGAAGAGAACTGCGGAGGTAGAAACTTGATTTGAACTATAAATAGAAACAAACTGGCTCAAACATGCTGAATAACATTTCATCACCTGAAGATTATTTTGTCTGCCATTAAATCAAATTCAATCAATCTCAAGGGGCGAACATGTACAGATAATTTATCAGCCTTTTCACTGTTTGTTAAACAATGTCAAACTAACCTGTTTAACATGATTATTAATTAGCCAATCGCTGTCAAGTAGTATCAAAATTTCAGCAACTTCAAATGTGAGAAGAAAACTGCTCAAATCACTAGTAAAAATATCAAAAGAATGCGAGTTAACCAACACTAAAATGTTTGTCTGTTGCTATGACTAAAAACTACTAAATATTTGTGCACTTCTACATCCATTCAGACCAGATTTTTATAGCCACTTTTCAAACCAAGATTACTTGATGACAAATGGTTCCTGGCAATCATAAATCGGGCGACGTTTTACGGTATTAACACGATTTTCAAGAGATATGCTATCGCGAGATGCCAGTCATGGCCTAGACTATCGTAGCTACAATCAGGCCGTTGGCATCGCGTGACATGGTTTTTTCGTGCCAATTTATCACATTCTAATCATACGACCAGCCTAGTATGATGCAGTGTCCTTATACACATCACTAGCTCTAGAAAGCTATCTCTTTATCTATTGGCCAATCGCTTGTGTAAATCCTGTAACACTGCAAAGACAGGTTTCATATGTCATGTTTGTATCGCACCATTAATCAAGCCTGCCAATAGTCCATTTACGAGTCTATACGCATTCAATAAATTCATATCACGAAATTGATCTCAGACACCTGCATGGGGCCATACAAGTCACCAAATTCTACCTTGTACACAGGAGCTGTTGATGAATGTTCATAACAAAGCAAATACCAGAGTTCAAATAAGGTATACATCTTGATGAACATACAAAATGTATCTACTTTGGTCATCAGCAAGGAACAAAGGTAGTTATTGTTAAAATTTTTGTCCCACAAACCTTGTTTTTGAATTAGGCGGAATTTCTCCTCTATTTCTTAACAAACACTCAACATTTGGATGAGACAGTAAAATCTTCATTAAATGTGGTATAACTCACAAACTTTATGCCAAAAAGTTTCCAAAATTGATCATTTTCATATTTCAATGGCTTTAAACATTTCCTGAGACATTTTCTAATGATAGCTAAGGAGCAGAGCTTGCACATGATAAAGCACTTATTTAGTGGTACTTACCTTCTAGTGAAAAACAAATTACCTTGTATGACATATTGTGCCTTAAAGAAGATTCTAAAGCTTTTCTAAACAATTGGTTCGGTACTCAACTTTTCAAACATCGTTTTAGAAAGTATTTTCGATTCAGCGTTATTTTTCATATATCAATTATCAACTTTATGAAAATTTATCACCAACTAAAACACAAACACTTCTGACGCGTTTCCTGCTCAAACAAAGTGTCGCTCACAGAATCACCCGTCTTATCACAGGGAAAACATCTCACTACGCCCCTGCCCCCTCTCAGTTTCCCCACTATGTTGAGCACAAGATTAGGTCGTGCCCAGTGACAAAACGAGGAAGAAAACATCCCGTGATAACACCCCTACCCTGTAGGCTCACAGCCAGATTTATCATGATTTAAGCAGTCCTTTCAATAGACCAGTAATTACCAGTAATCCCAGTTGTCGAGAAGATGCCGAACGTTTACTGTTGGGTGCTTTTTATAAACACTAAATAAATTATTAAACACAAAACCAGCAGAATGTTTTTTCTAAATAAATGCTGCTATGTTAACATACTTTTCATACTCAAGGAGACAAACATCCTTGTATACATAGTTTGAGAACAGGAATAACAACTATCAAAGACAAGTAATAAATGTCTGAAACAGCAACACCTGCAGTAATGGGATAAAAATCTACAAGTAAATTTGATCACCAGCTTATTGTAACCTAGAGTCCAGCAAAAGACTGGTTCATCCAGGTAGAAGGTAATTACTTTCTGGGCACAACTGACCAGTGGTCAGTGACCAGAGAACAGAGTCACACTTGTTACTGCCCTTAAACACATGTTGACCAGTTAGTGAACTTGACTCTGGACTGGACAAGGTCTTATCCAGAACATCATAAAGGAAAAATGGTCTTTACCAGAGTACACCAGACACTTCTAATTTTCCCTTCAACTACGTCAGGGCCATTTCGGTGGACATTTGCTGAGTTCAGTGGCCTTTCACTTCAGAAATTCACTCTATTTCAATCTATGCTCTTGCCAACTATGCGTCGTTTGCAGGGACCCAACGCTTTGAAACCCTCGTACAAAGATCCTTTGTTTTTGATACCTCAGTTTCTGTTTGACGACTGAATTTTGCCAGGTTGCATTTGGCGAGTAGATGTTATGCTTAACGTTGAGCCTTAATGTACTTGTAAAATTGCGGGCAAGTTATGAGGTTCCAGCAATCACAAATGTAGCCTCAATAGATGACAATACCTCACAGCAATGTAGACATCAATGTTTTTTTATCAACCACTGCAAGATTTTTTTAACATAATTAACCTCAATATTGGTTATCATAAGAAGAGGAAAAAGAGTGTACAATCTTAAAACATATTCATTTACAACACTCGCAAATTTTTCTATGGTGGAAAACAGTAGATAGCATTACAACCAGTGGCAAAATAAAAACCCTTTACAATTCATGGCACAGACTAAAAACTCAATGCTAGCCGTGCTCGCAGGGGGTTGTAGGCGAGATGCAATTACCAAAGACTCAAAGGGGAACAGGCTGGTCAACTGGGAGCATGCAACCAATTATAAAGAAGCCCGTGAAAATTGATACTAACCATAAACACAGCGAATTCTTTTGACAAACACTACAAAAAACTAGCTAACGCACCCGAGGGTCATGCGTCTAATTATGACCATGTTTCATAACTATGCCACGGAATTAACACAGGCTTCGGGCGTGAATTAAAACAATCTCAACCGATTGGCCCGAATTATGACGCTTCCAGTGGGTAATTGATGGCGTTGGGGATTGGGGTAAAATCGAATTTGCCGCATTCCACGAAGTTTGCTTTTTGCGTGTCAACATTTTGAGTGTGGCGTCATAAGTAATCAGTTAAGTGTCAAGTCTGGCACAACACACTGGGTCAGAAATGGAATCTTTTACTCCAGTTGGGTCACCGCAACAACAAAGAATAGAAAGGAGTGAGAACAGATGGCAACAACTGTTGGATTTCTAACTCTTAGCACAAACCAAGTAGAAATTCATGTCTCTCCAAAGTGCAACGATTCACCCAGAAAAAGGGAGTTTGTCAGCTGAACATTTACAATTTGGGTAATGTGTAAATATCATGACTCTTCTTCATACAAAGTATTGCGAACTATTATAATTTTAGTTTGTGAAAGTTCTTAACAAAAGTCAAAGGTAAGATCAATATACTCTGTTGATAGCTAGGTACATCATAGCTAGGTATTATACAATTAAGAGTATTAAAAGGTAGTGAAAGGTAGTGAATATTGGAACAATACTGATTTTACCAAATATTTTTGTGTGCAATAATAACTGTCTTACCGTGATGTTAAATATCACATAAAATGAATAGCAACGATAAACAATGCATTTTAAAAGTTATGGTTACATTGCTTCCAAGCAACAATATGGAAGTGTTTCACAAGGACGATGACTTGCTAGGGAATAGTTCTAAAACATAGTACTCTGCATAACCTGGTCACCTGCCAGGACTAGTGACCAGTGACCAGTGACCAAGCCATTTCAAGAAAACAGCATAGTATGTATAACTGGACAATAGCAATTTGACCTAGTTCCTCTTCCAGGAAAGCAAACAGGCAGAACACAACCAATGAGGGTCTGCTCACCTGTCCAGGTAAGTTATATAATGTACCTGGGAAATACACCTGACCCATTTCACACATCCAAATGGAGACATGCAGACAATCATCAGTGAAAGAAACGAAGGACATAACAGTCGAGGAACACATTGAGAAACAGTTAATCAAATTGTTCCACCATGAAGATGAATTCATTGCATCCAGACACACAAATTCTAAATCGTGATCTTGTAAACAGTGGATTTCACTGGCATATCTAGGTTGTTGCAAATCACAATTACTGGTATAAAATTCCGTGTAGCCCCTAAAAACAGCATGCAAAAGTTTTTTTCTCCCGGTAGCTCTAAATCGACCTATGAAGTCTTACTGCACAGTCAAGTCCTATGTAAAAAGCCTACGGTGTTTTCTCAAACAGTTCGTACACTAATGTAGGTGTGAAGACTATTATAGTGTAGGAACTGTTAGATAAATCACCCTTTGCCAAAATCTGCAGCCTCTAACATGAACTAAGTTGGCCAACGCCTGACTTTTCAGTGATATTCAATAGTCCTGTTTAGACATCAACTTTTGGCCCGGCGCAACTGAAACGGAGCAAATTGACCCGTGTCAAGCGGCCTTTTACACACACAACTCACTAACCGTGGCAAGACGGAAATTAAAGGCTGGAGAGACTGTATCGCACATGCGCAGGTTTACAAACAACGACAGTTACAGAGACAAAGAACCCGTACATAGGTCATTGCACAAGCGCAGTAGAGATGATCCTTTCCGCCTTACTCCAATTTCGCATTTAGACTTATAATTGACACGGCGCAAAATGTTCGGGTGCAAATTACTCTACCTCACAAATGGGTAGCAAAAAGTTGCCACAGCAGTGTCAATTTGCGCAACCTACACATTGGAACAACTTGTTCCATGTCAGTTGATCCCTGTCAACTTTGTAAGTGTAAACAGCACTAATGACTGCAACCAGGGACAAACAGTCAAACTTCAAAGAAAATATACAGTGAAATGCTGCTAATGTTTTTATCACTGCTAATCATTGACAGGATAGAAATTACATAATTTGATGTCTGAACAGCTGAGTGTTAATTGATGATATAACTCTGCTGCTACAATCAGCAGAAGTGCACTAAATGATGACAGCAATCAAAACAAGAAAATGAGAATTGACGTGCAAGAGCAAGCCAAAGCAACGAACATATCAACAATTACTAGAAAACACTGAAAACTAACGAAAAATCTGGAGAGACAAAGAGAAAGCTTCTTTAATAGAATATTTATGTTAGAAATCGGCATGTTGTCTTGCTGAAAATGATGGTAAAAAGTGACTGTGCTGGAAAGCTATTAATCACCTGTCAGTGTGCTTTAACTGCATTGTTGGGGACATGGAATGCAGAATGACATTCTAACATACCAATCATTTGACCAGAAGGGGCAAGTCTGTTGTTTCAACAATTGTCAAGCATTACTATACAAATGACACAAATAGTAAATAAATAAATTGATGAAAGCAACACATAAATGATGTGCTTTCTTGCTCAGAATTTAGGTTTCATTATCCACATCTGAAGTCAACTGGAAAACAGCACGCTCATGACACACGCAATCTGCTGCAGTTTTTATGACATTTTTAGGGAGATGATTACAACTTCCCTGGAGCAAAATTTGGTCAGAAATTTGATTTGCTCGTAATACAAAAACTAACAACTCGTAACAAAGAGAAACCAGTTCCAGTAATTTTTGTGACATGTATGCGACCTTGTAAAAAAGAACAGTTGATTGAAGAATCG
Source organism: Phoronis australis (assembly GCA_002633005.1). Classification (NCBI taxonomy): domain Eukaryota; kingdom Metazoa; phylum Phoronida; family Phoronidae; genus Phoronis; species Phoronis australis. Next base: position 618,469 of record NMRA01000109.1, on the reverse strand, counting down.
GCAAAAAATGACCAATAGGTGATGCTCTATTTCATGCCGCTGAAAGGTGACAGAAATTATCATTCTACAACCTTATCACCAGAGAAACAATAGAACAGTATTTTTGCAAAGGTATTTTATTGAACTCAATGAAGAGAATAGATTTCACGACAGTGTCTGATTTCATTTTGCTAATTTTTTACCCACGTCATTCCAAAGTTGTATATGTAAACAATTTTGTGCCAAGGCAACCAAAGACTGCAAAAAATGAAGTGTCATGCGTGACAAATCACTTTCCACCCAAAGCCCGAATCTCAAGAGGTTTTGAAAAAACACCAACGCAGAGAATTTCTAACAACAGCCAGGATTATCTCAACTGGCCACAACTAAACACTATCAATGTTAGCCAGACCGGCTGAAGTACCTCAACAAACAAATAAGGGTTGAAAAGAACTACGCTGGCGATGCACCCACTTAATTATTTGAAAAGGGCAGCACCTTTCGAATGAGCTTCAGAAAAATATCCCCACGCAGATAAGTCAGATGGGATGTATCTTGTCAGGCAACAGCTAAATCGTGAGAAGTAACAGCAAAACTTCAGATTAGAATAAAATCAATTTCAAAGACTTCAAAATTCCCACCAATTTCAGACAAAAATAATTGGCAAAATTGGTGTTCTTTTCATTTTTCAAAGGCATCCCACTTTGTTTTGAATGCTTATAATTTCGCATAACGTTGCCTGACGGTAACCATGATATAGAAATTGTAAATGATTACTCATTTTATTTTGTGTTACTAACCTTCATACTGTTCCTCAAATTCATAAAATTTAGAGATAGAATGTGATTACAAATTACAAACATCAAAACATAAAGAATAGACTTCCCAGTTCATTACACACTGTGGCAAGGATTATTATTATCTTAATGAGTTTCTAAACAAAACTAAATATCAAAACATCTCAATTTGTTGTTAGCAGCTATTTTTCTGCACAAAGCTCAGTAAGATTTTTATCAATCGCCATAATACATAAAGCTTAAGAAAAAAAGCAAACGTATCAGCCATTAACCATAGCCAAAATGAAGAATCTTGACCTTGCAGTAATAAAAATACTGATAAATGAAACTGTTGGTTTTGGCACTCCCCTCCAAATATTACACCGAGAGCATTCAAATGGGAGGTAAATTAGCATTGAGTGCATATGATGAACATTGAAAAAAATAAATGTCAGCTTAGCATATTTGTGAATGGCAGACTCCTGTATTATTTATGATGAATGGCTTGTTGGTGACAATGACCTGGATGTAAAGGCCAGCCAGACAGACTGGGACAACCACCATCTGATAAATCATGAGAATCATTCAGAAACAAAAACGTTTGCCAAGACTAAATACAGCTCAGAAGAAAAGAAAAAAACTATAGACGCCTTTTACCAAACAAATGCCGATGCAGACACGTCGAGAGTTACTGATCCAGGACCAGAGCGAGGTCTGGCACTGAACAGTCATGGGGCACATGGTCATATGGAGGGGGTATCCATCATGTACAAACTCTGCACAAAATCCTACCCATACATAATATAGTTCCGTAGCAGCCCTTCATTGACACATACTTGGTAGAAGGAATGACTGTACTTTTTGTAAGACAGCTTATACATACTCGCTAGTAGTCTCTATACAGTCTTCACCGTGCACTTATGAAGCAAAAGACCAAGAGACATAACGTACAAAAAATTAAATTAAATTAGCTGCTATATTTCAAGACCATGTCTCATCATCAGGCAATAGAAGAATTGAACATGGATGGGAAATAAATAGTGACAGCAGATCGAAACTCACACTACCACAGAGTGTGAATGCATCACACAGAAGGGAGCCCACAAGCTTAAGGGAACAGGGCCAGTGTGAGGTACACACCTGAAAAAGTATGCCGTTGGAAGCATGTATATACCTCCAGGAGTAAATTTGAAGACATCAAGCCAAGGGCTCGTTTTATAAAAAAAGTAGTCGGTCGTTTGTGCGAAGGTGACAGTGCATATTTTGTCACAGCAAAATTTTGCTATGGACATAAACGTAATTGCAGTTCACATTCAAGTTCAAAGTATTTCTTCATAATCCATGTTAATTAATTATTTGTCATCCAGAAACGATAGTCTTGGTTACGATCCAACTCAAGACCTTTGATAAAACGGGGCCCCTGGTTCCTAAACTAAAATATGTTTGGAGGTAAGGCTTCACCAGTTTCAATCAACACCACGCCAACTTGTTGCAACTGTTGAGATCTCAGTCTCTGTTTAAAGAAATTCAGAGTCAGCTAAGTCAGCACAAGTTTTGTGATACAAGAACAAGTTTGAGAACTCCACCACTCACTCAATGACGTAAATAATCTATTTTCTCCACGCTCACCTGTTTTCTTGTCGATAGTGAAGAATCCCTGAGGGTTGCCGCGGGTGATCTCATAGGTCAGCATGCCAACGGAGAGATGGTCCTTGTCCTCGGCTACCACCTGCACAACAGACGTGGCCATGGGGCTGTTCTCGCTTACGGATGGGTAGTACGCAGGCTCCATAGTCTGAGGCACGTTGTCGTTGACATCATCAACCTACCAAGAATTAATAATTAACGAGTAAAAAATTAATACCCATAATACTTTTATTTCATTTCTATCTTCAAAATGTTTCTGAACCACAATAGTGCAACAATAAAAAGAAATAACATCTCATTTTACAACAACTTAATCCAACTTGCACAAGCAGTCTTGATTTTGTCTCTATCAAATTCCTTTTTCAATGAATTCTTACCCCAAAAATTGTGTTTAATGGCAAATTGTTCCATGTCAAAACTGTCATTTACCTGAGCAAGGCATAAATGAGAGGAACAGTCTGAAGCAAGCACTAGAGCAACTCAGTTTACCAGTAATAATAATAAACAACAAAGTTTACCTGTATGTAGATCCAGATGTAGGAAGATAGCGGGGCTGTGCCGCGGTCCTGGGCGTACACTGTTAGCCAGTAGAACGGGGTTGTCTCACGGTCAAGTACCTCATTTGTGTAGATTACACCTGAACAAGGACAAACATAGATGTTAAAAATAATCTTCAAATCCAAATTCTCAAACCAAATACACTTCATACAAAATTGCAACAAGCAAATAATTTCTTAAAAACCGAGCCTAGAAATACCGTAGTTTTAACGTGAGTATGGAATGAGATAAAGGAACAATTTTATACTGATAAAGAAGCCCAAACCAAATGCTGATTTTCAACAAAAACACCGTTTCTTGCCCCTTTAATTTTGAAAGTACAAGCACATGTCAATTTTCCAAATTTCCATGCATACATATAATATTCAAATCATGCAAGTCTTCCGCTGCACTTTTCAGTGATTACTGACATCACTGTGATAATTTATTAGCTGAAAGTATCTAATCAAGTTTGTTGATTGGACTGTAAAGCAAGCATGTCGATTTGTTGTAAACTCCATACCAAAGCCCTAGCAAGGTAATGGATCAGCAGTGACAAAATGGGTAGTGAACAGGACCCCTGCAGAGCCTCAGGTTACAAACTACAGTCACTCCATTTTTTTTTGTTTATCAGAAATGCACAATATACTACAGAAGCATGTGCAGACCCTAACCCAAATCATCGGTCATCAGGTGGCACTGGGTGAAAATAGAGGATAGATCCCACCCCATTTTAGCTAGCACCAGGTGAAAAACGACCCAAACCCATTTTAGCTGGCAACACATTACTTTAATTTAAAAAAATGACTTATCACCACATCAAGTTTTGAAAACACACATCAGAACCAATTATTACCATTTTCATTAGCCTAATCAATAAAATTGGGTAACCTGCAAACTGTAAGATTTTACAATTCACAAAAGTATATTGGGTTGCAATTACTTTGGATATAAACAGAAACTTGCATACCAACACCGGACCACAATTGCCAATCACTAATGTACTCTCTAAACAAAAACTGAATTTCAATTTTCTCATTTTGAAATTGGTCCCAGAATATACACGTACACTAACTAGCCTTTGTACAGTAAGCCTTGAAAGTTCAAAAAGTCAGAACAAACACAACACAGGATGGCCAGTGCTAATGATTGGCTCAAACATAACAAACCGATTAACCAATGAAAACGCTCTAACAAAATCAAGTTAATGAGATTTTCAAAAGGAATATGTTACATAACAGCTAGAAATGTCAGGTTGAAATTTTTCTCTGTGGAATTAAGTCTTCGCAACAAAGAACTTCAACTGTTATTTTAGACGATAAAATGAACAATTGACAGCTAATGCAAGTGTAATTGAAGTGCTGCCGACTGTCGGGACGAGACTATTTGACAATGTGGTAACTGTCTTGATGGCGTGTAGTAATTACATATGTGACAATCCACAGTAGCAATTTTGAAGCAATAAAACAAATGATACAAAGAAATCCCTGTTGCCAACGCCTATTAAAAGCCCGCATTCAGAAACAATTACGCACTCAGAAAACAATTTCAGAAGGCTAATGTTCAACGATTCACTGAGCAGAAGTGGGTCAAACCATTCAGCGAACTTCTAAAAAACGATTCATAATAAGCCTCTGGAAAGGATTTCAATTTAGAAATTGGATGAGAAAATAATGACTTTATTAACGAGTACCGTGGAAATTTCTCCACTAACAACCTGAAAACCAAAAGGAAATAGAAATTCATTTGGATGCAATCAACAGAAATTTTGATCAATTCTAGAAAAAATACCACACACAACGTAAACCTTACCAAGTGTTATTTTATAGCAGTGGTAAAGCACAAACGTTTCTAGTATTCTTCTAAGTATTTCTTTTATTGAGAAAAAGGAATTAACAAAAATTTTATTATTTCACCAATCAATATCTTAGGTGGGGGAAAACAACCCTACAGCACAAAATAATAAAATCTCCCAAATTTCGGATAACAGAAATAGTCGAAATTGATCCTTCCTCCTTTTCCAAAGGCATCCAACTCTAACATTATTGTGAATAACCATTTCTCAACACATTAGCAAATGGTAACTAGCTATGCTATAGAGCTTCAAAAATTACAAAGCATAAATTCAGTGCAACAGATCACTTATAAAAAATGAAAAAAATAAAAAAAATTGATTGTCTGCAATACTGTCTCCAGAGTTGTTTTAATACTTAACTGCACCCTGGTTTTAATAGTCAATTCCAATAAAGGTAAAAATATCAAAATGTTTTAACTTCATTCTTGCAATGAAATTAAACCATTTGCAAAAGAGTGGTATACAACTTCTTTGAGGAACTTCAGTTTTGTTATTACTGCACAATAGAGGTTATGTTTTCAACCTCCTGTCCATAGACTGATGGAGGTGGCCTGGTGGACAAATGGAATGACCAGATGGACAGGTAGACAGACACTCAAAGAGGTAATGGGAAAACTGAAAAATGTAGAGGTAATGGACCATGAAAAACACAGGTTAGAGCTGACATTTGTATTGCGTATGATATCCAACAGCTGTAAAAGGACAGCAAAATATTACGTCAGAACCATGCTTATATGAGATTTTGAGTGCAATTTCAGACAAGACACTAAATCGTATTGGAAAAACATGAAAGGAAACAAAAAGAAAATCCACTTTAATAAAAGAGGCTGCCCTAATGTTATCGTCTGGACTTGTTCACTGATGAGAGGCTATTAAGACCACAGTTGGATTGGGAGAGAAAACTTTTCAAAATCTGACAAAATACATTTCTAAGTCAATCTGTCCTTTCAAACATCAAGTAGCAGGATAGCAAAAAAAGAAAACAGTCCTTCCGAAACATACAGAACAAGTATTTGGATAAAATGGCCCATAATTCCCCAGGAAGTCGAATTCATTGTCAGAGTGGTCTCCCCTGATGACCAAGAATGAAGGTGAAATAACAGGATAGTTAGAAAGGTGGCTAAGCCATTTTGTAATTAGAATTTTGCCATCCCAATAGCTGGTAGCAGTCATTTTGTAGTTGACAGAGTTAGCTGTTATGACATAGGGAACATGACATTTTGTCAGATTACTTTCGTCCTGTAGGTATTCTCTTATCGTCTATTCCATAGACACACGTCGTGTTTCATTGTGTTCACTCTTAGATGACTTGTTATAAAACACATGTTCACAGGTCTGTTTTAGTCAACTCCCAACCTGGCTATTTCCAGAAGTTGCGACTAATAATTAAGGAGATCAAAGGGTACCCTACACAGTCATCACTGACCACAGGTCATTATTCATCTATTTCCTGTGATCAAACTATCATTTGAATAGATTCTTCTGTTGTCTGCTGTTGGCACATAAATTGTGCAACAGGTTGAACCGATGTATGGGAGTGCAAGTGGGAATGGGGCTTAAGTCTGCCTTTAAGTATGGTATTGTCCTAGCCAGCAGCAACTGAATTCTGACCAGGGTCAATATCTGAGTAGCATGTGCCACACTAACATGTCAGACTTAACAATTGAGTGGTCAGCATGTAGTTCCAATCAGTACCTCATAAAGTCTTCAATATTAGACGTTAAAAGCGTAATTAAAAACAAAATCATTACATAATGATCTAGTCGAAGCCCGGAAGTCAGAAAAACAATTTTCTACACCAAATTATCTGAGACAAGAAGTTGATTAATCTCATAGTAATCAGTAACAACAGTTGACAAGGGTATTAACCATCAAAGACTCGTCAAGTTCAAACTACCTGCCCCATCAAAGAGCTAGCGTGACAGCAATGCAACTTCAATTCAATTCCGATTTGAAATGCTTCTCCATAATTTCGACAATCAAAGAATACATGTTCATTGAGAAAAAACGTAACAGGGTTTTAAAGTGGCTCCTTTCAAGATGTAATGGGTTTTAACACAGCAGGTTTCTTTAAATTGTAATGGCTTCCAAGAAGTGAATGGGTATAGTACATCCCAAATAATTTGCCTAACACTTTGGACTCAATACAGTTTCCTTGCATTACAAGTATTTGCGCAACAAAGTAGTAGACAACATATTCATTTAGCTCTTCACAACCATTGTTTTTTGACTTGCAGATGTCAGTACAGCTTCCGTACAGAGTAAAAAAGAACGATTTTCATGTGATTCTAAATGCTTTGCACCCATTTTGAACGGAAAGTTTTAAATGAAAATTGGGTTGTGAATTTTCACGCCATGCTATTGAAACCCGTTTCCCCAGCAGTATAAAGTCGCTTTGTCAAGAACAGCACAATCGTACCAAGAGGTTGAATGTTTTCTCACTATCCAGAGCAAACACAGATACTGGGTGAAGAAGTGTGCTCAGCACATTGGTAAAAAGATGTGTTGACGATATAAGCAGATTTAAATGGTATCAAAGCAAGGCGAAATAAAGGTATACATAGACGTTGGGGTACAATGCAATGTGCATAAGGACCAGCATATTTGTTTGGATAATTCGATAGTGAGTTATTACAACTAACAATCTTTTCAAGGGAATTCATTTGACAAACGAAATAGGAGATGCTTCAACACCATTTGTACCTACAGTCAAATGCCTCAGAGCAAAGAAAAAGCAGCCATCGCACAGTAAAACATGCTTTGATTTTGCATTTGCTTTTTAAAATAACACATGTGAACTTGACTGTTCAGGCCTATCCTCACTCTTACATTTACTTATGTCTAAACTTCAAATTTTTCCTCAAAGATCGTAGATCATTTGACTGCACTAAATAAGCGACATAATGTCTGAACAAAAACATGCAAGACTTGTAGAACTTTAGAAAAGTGACTATAGCAGTTATTTGGGTGTTGCTATGACAACTGCTGAGATAAGATCGCAAACATACCCCAAGAATGACTGAACAGTTGTACCAAGTCCCACTTGCTAAACACAAAACCTTCACATTAAAAAGACTTTGGACAGTTTGCCCTTACATTTTTGCAAAGAACGAAAATCTTAAATCGAACTAATACACAAATCTTGCTGATTTTTGAATCACTACCCTGCTAATATCTTTTAATTACTTGAACCCCTTTTTAAGCAACATTTACACGATGACTTGAATTTTACCCTGAAGAGCATCAATAGTCCCCTCCATGTCCACATTCTCAATAGTCCCCTCCATGTCCACATTCTCAATAGTACCCTCCATGTCCACATTCTCAATAACCCCTTTGCTCCCATTGACACCCTGTATCAGCTTGGTGTTGACTCAAGCTATTGTGGGCCCCTGTGTTATGCAACCTTAGGAAATGCAAGCTGAAACTTCTGTAAAGGTGTGAAATGAGACTGGGGTTAACAAGTACACAGTGTTACCAGACCATTCAAACTTAGTGATGGATGTGGGTACAAGGGACTATCTTACAGTGCTGGCCTCCATCTGTGTGGTTTGTGTGCTCCTGTGTGCAAGGGAAATATCACAGCTGATAAAACAAGAGAGCCCACTTGTAAAAATGTCATCAACCAGGAAAGAGGTCTAAACATTTAGACTTGTGCTGTGAAGAACACAAGGACAGAATAGAAACGTCACAAAATGAAATGTAAAGTGTTGCAGGAGAACTGGCATGATAGTGATTTTGGCAACTGAAATCCAATTAAATATAGAGAAGCCTCGAGTACAGACCTCTAAAGGTCTCTATTATGGTTATAGCTCACAGCCCCACCTTAGAGCACACAATGTAGCGCACAGGCCAAATTTTATTACGTCCAAACTATCATCAAAATAAACACAACAGATTCTCTATAAATTTGAGCCAAAATATGGTTATTGCTGTGAAGCAGGGTCATAAATGAGCATTACATGACTTTGAATATTTGTAGAAAGGTAGCTGGTTTAATCCCAAACTTAAAAAGTAAAAAATTTGGCCGCTTGCTCTTGTTTAAGTACGGTAGTTCAGAATTAAAATGAATGGCATCATACAACAATAAACACTCACCTTTATTGTCTATGGTAAAGTGGCCTAGTCCTGATCCCTCACGTATGGAGTACACGATCTCCTTGTCTCGCGCACCCACATCTAGATCTGTAGCGATCACCTGCATGACGCTCTTACCCACTGGCGAGTTCTCCTTCACATGTCCAGAGGCGAACTGGCGCTTGAACTGGGGTTTGTACAAGTTTTCGTTCACATCAACAACCTCGACTAGAACAAGGGTCAAGGTATTGAGGGATGGGTAGCCACGGTCATGAGCCTGCACAGTGATGTTGTATACCTGGCGCTCTTCGTAGTCCAACTGTTTCGTAAGTCGCATTATGCCAGTAAGACGATCGACATTGAACATGCCCTCACTATCACCGGACTTTATCTGATAGCGAACCTCGCCGTTCTTACCCTCATCAACATCCTGAGCACTGACCGCCATTACCACGGCATTGGTTGGGTGGTCTTCTCGAATTTTCACGTGATATGAATTAGGAATGAAAACTGGAGCGTTATCGTTGACATCTATCAGGTCGATTTCTACTGTGGCCGTTGCGGTGAGCTGGTTCACCTCTGCGTTATCTACAGCTATGACTTGGAGTTCATGTCTACTGTGCGCTTCACGGTCCAGTGGGGCAGCAACAGAAAGTACACCAGATGTCGCATTGATAGCGAACTCTGCGGCCTGCGATAACAGAAAGTACGACACTTCAGCGTTCCGTCCCAAATCGTTATCCGATGCAGACACTTTCACAACAGCCGTTCCCACAGTTACGTTCTCCAACACTGCCATCTTGTACAACGTTTGGTGAAACATTGGAGGGCAGTCATTAGCATCAAGTACATTAACTCGGAAGATTTTTGAGGATGACTTCGACGGCTTGCCATGATCATAGACAGTAATATTGAGTTTATAGTTGGTCTTACGCTCACGGTCAAGTGGAGACTTGACCTTAAGGTCACCAGTCACGGTGTCGATCCAGAAGCAACCATCTTCATTGCCAGCAGAGATAACATAAGAGAGCAGACTGTTGAATGCATGATCTCGGTCCTTTGCAGCAACCCTAAGAACAGCAGTGTCTAAGGGAGTATTCTCGGCAACATCAATAGCCATTGGCAAGGACGCATCAAACTCTGGACGATGCCGGTTTTCACTATAAATGGAAGACATACGATGAAAACCGTCAACGGTCTCCTTGCGACTATGAACCTTTTTGATTTGGTTTGAGAATAACTGCGTCGCGTTGGTTGTCTGACAACTCACACTCACATCATCATTAGCTAGTCGGTGGTTCCTGTTATTGTTAACAAGAGTCAAGTTAAGAAATGTGGGTTTCGCCTTGTTCACGCTGTCAAAAGCAATGATTTTCAATGACACTGCTTTTTTGTCGACTTTAGTGAGATCACAAGCTACAGTGATAACCCCGGACAATGGTTCTAGGAGGAAACAGTCTTGCACATTGCCATCAATGATTTGATACTGCACCTCGTTCCCGACGTCAAAATCAAGCGCGGTCATGACAGCGACGCGTGTACCCACGGCTGCCTGGCGAGACAGATAGCCCATACAGTTGACCTTCTCAAACAGTGGACTGTTGTCATTCACATTGGCCACCTGGATACGCAGAATAGCCTCAGACTCGCGTCGGAACGGTTCACCCCAGTCGGACGCTCTCACACGCACATGGTACTCACGACGCATCGACTCGTAGTCCAAAACCTTGGTTGTGTAGATCTGGCCGGTGAAGTGGTCAATGCGAAACGGTACAGATGACGGATTGGCTAAACTGTAACTGACGAAACCATTGTCATCACTATCTGCGTCTTTGGCAGTCACCGTGGTGATGTACGTGCCTGGCTGTAGGTTTTCCTCCACTTTAACGGCCTTTTTAATGTTCTCATTGAACACTGGGGCGTTATCATTGCAATCGACAATGACCACTTCTATAAGAGTGTTACCTGCCTTGCGTGAGGCCACGTTTCCTTGGTCTGTCGCCTTCACCTGCAATTTAACAGTGCTACGAGTTTCCGCATCTAAAGTCCGATTGGTAGACAGCAGGCCGGTTCTCTCGTTCAGCTTAAACCAGTTGTCATGGTTGCCCGAGAGAATCTGGTAGCGAATCTCCGCATTGCGGCCGCGATCGAAATCGTCTGCCTTAACGAAAAACAATGGTGTGTTCTCTGGTACTGTTTCATTAACACGCACTGAGTACACTTTCTCTGCAAAGACTGGAGTATGATCATTCTTATCAAGTAAGCTAATGTGAATGGTTTTCGTTGAGGATCGCGATGGCGTTCCAGCATCCACTGCTTTAACTGTGACTGTGTAGCCATCAGGTGCGCTAGCAACGTCTAGAGATTCTACAACTTCCAGATGATAAACGTTTTTCTTAGGAACGTAGCGAAGGGAAAATTTGCTCGATGTCTCACTTGGAACTATTTCCAAGCCTTCGATTTGACCGTTTTTACCCTTGTCTTTGTCCGTCACTGTTAGTATGCCATACACAGTGCCCACTATTCCATGCTCCCCAAAAGTTTCTAAATTCCTAATTTTGATTTCTGGATTAAAGAAATTGACTTGAATGACTTTGATGCGCACACTGGCAGGACATTTCCGGCTGTACGTCCGAAGTTTTGGACCCCTGTCATGCACCTCAACGCACAGCTCGTAGTAATTGTGCTGGTTATGGTCAAGATGTCGCGTGAGGGTCACGACCCCTGTGACCGGGTGGATGGCGAAGGTGTCGTGTGCTTTCGTAAATTGGTAGTAAACCTCCCCATTCTCACCGATGTCTGAATCAGACGCCCGCACTGTAGCTATGCTAGCGTGAATGGGCGTGTCCTCCTTGACGGTCACATCATAAGTGGTCTCGTAAAATATCGGCTTCAGATCATTAGTGTCCAGAATTTGAATCCGCACTTTTGTCCGAGCTTGCACCCTCGAGCCGTCTCTATATTTGCCTCTAGCAACAATATCTATTATGTAATATTCCTGCCTCTCCCTGTTGAGCACATCACTGTCTGTCTTCGTTCGCAACAACAGGAAGCAAAAATTTCCCACAATCTCTGCCTCTGTCTGGAAGTATGCAGCTCCCTTCTGACCCTTGGCTATCCGGAACCGGACAGTCATATCGGTGTTCTTCAACCAAATGCCCATCATTGTCTCCGGCTGAACGTAAGTCTTTGTTACTGCGTTTTCGGCAATAGTTGCATTGTATATCACCTGTGTGAACTGGAACTCTGGCGTTCTCTTTGCTCCCTTGCCCAAGGCTCCACTGAATGCAGCGAGAAGAGTGGTCAGCCAGAGAACTGACGTCACGGCTGACCCGTGCCCACTCGGCCCTGGCATGGCGGTGGACCTGGGGTGTGGTTCACTAAAAAAACAAAAAACAAAGGTTGAACTCATGAGACCAGGCACTTGAGAAAAACTGGCTTACTTGCAACAGACAAACCAGAAATTTCTACAAAATAAAAGCCAACAACACTAACAGTCAGCAAAGGACATAGTTTTACTGTGAGAAAAATTAAAATTACCTCACTATAATGCAAGAAGCAAACCAGAAAGCCCATGTAGACTGGCTCAGAGAAGTAGAAAAGTTTCAAAAGCAAGTAGGTTGAACTGGCCACATTTGTGAGGCTTCCATTAGGGCCTGACCAGAAATTACATAACCGGCTTCTTGAACTTAACCCTTGAAAGATTTGGTGCCAAAACACAACCACCAACAAAATTTAGACAATATCGAGTAAAACGCTGTATCAACTATGCATTCTTTTTGACAAAAATTTAAAAACTGGACAGCTGTAATTAGTTTTTGCTAAAGGCATAACAAGATGCCAGCTTTACAGATGACATGAAGCTCATGGTCCTGAAAAGTGAACAGAAATTCCATCTAACGCTTCATAAAACAACTACAAAAAATTATTTCATCTTACCATATCAAAAGCACAAAGTCTCTGAAAATATATAGACAGATAATTTTCAATTATTTCTAAACTGCCATGTGTCACTGAGAAAAACATGACGTACAATGACAGCAAAAATTTCATTCAGTAATTGTTGGAGTACAAGTCAAATTTTCTAGCTTAAGCCTTGAGTCACTTTTCAAGAAACAGCCGGGTTTTGAAGTGAATTTGCTGACACGAGCTCTTGGAGTAAGATAATCATGTATCTGAGAAACATTGGACAAAAGACTTGAGATTACAGGCTTCATGTCCAACACTGATCAGTGGAAACAAAACAACTTCAAGTCTCCAACACTCATTTTAAAGGACACAGGCAGAGTCATTTCAGTTGATTAAGCCCATTTGTTTCAGATCAGCATTCCACCACTCTCATGAATTCACTGACAAGCAGCTCATGACAAAAGTAGTCCTGTGAGTATACTACAGACATGTGCAGTTGCACTTCTCTGCAACACAGTATCTCAGCAGTCAACACAAAGCACTAGCAACTTTCAACACAAAGTACTTTTGTTAAAGACAACTGATAAACCATCCCAGGATACAGGAGAGTAGCGTTAAGCAAAGCAACCTACTGCACTGAATTTCACATTATCGTCTCAATTACCCCGCTGATATCTCATTACGCTTCTGTATTTCAATATTTTCATGTAATGATGAAATTGAATAAAGAGAACCGCAACCCTTGACTGCATCAACTATTGTATAGTCAGCATTAATGTGTGTGTAATTTAAGTTCTCCTGATTTGTGTGGTATTGTTACCCATAACTGACTTTTCAATGTTGATCTGTTACTTAATCCAAGCTCAGATAGACCGAGATCTGATATATCTGAGATCCAAGCTGTGACAGGCAACTTTGGTCACATAAAGAATAACTAGGTGCATAGACATGTGACATCTAGCAAGGCCCAGATAGATTCAATTCAAACAAAATCCAGTTGAATAAATTGTAAATCAACACGACTGTTTGCACAAGCTCTGACCAACAATAAATGCATACAGACAAACGTACGCACAAAGCCCAGTCCGAGCTGTCTCGCGAAATGACACAACCAACAGTAGACAACCTAGGGTCAATACTTCACAGGATTCTTAGTAATTCAATTATCCGTGTGTTGTTTGTAGAAATTACAAAAGAAAAATCATGAGGGAGCGAGTACTAAGCGCATATCCTTAAGAAATGGTCCTCTTCAAATGAAGGGCCACTGGTACCTGACAATGGACAGAGAACGTACTCTTATTCTCAATCTAATAAAACCGAGGTAGCACTCTGCTAAGAGGAGGTCAAGGGTTCATCATCAGCTATCATCAGAAGACTTAATGAGATATAACGGGGTAATTAGAGTTTTTTGCAGCTTCTGAACAGCAGTCTACAATAACATTGTACCAAGGGTCATAAGTACACTTAACACGCACCTTAACAACATCCCCCTCAACATGATTTCATCCTCAACATAACCCAGGTAGTATAACTCGTGTGTATAAATGTTAAAAACTGCTGCGTACTCACTCCTAAAACACTGTTTTTCTGCAACTTGACAATGGCTTATTGCAAGACCATACAACTAGGATTTAAGCAGAGCCATGGCTCATATTTAATGTGCTACCAACAATGTCAATGCATATCCAATGGAACAAATATTAAATATCATCCTACAGGTGAACCCTAGGGTCTATGTGTAAACTGGAACAACAGTATACCTGAGCTATATACTGGTATGTACCTAGACAGAGAGCCCTGGGCAGATAAGATAGTCACTCTTTGTTCTGCTGGTAACTTTATGGCTTTTTGTATTGCTGCCTCTAATCCAAACAGGTGTACAGTATTTCTCCACTGACTTCGCACAAAATAATCGCCAAAATCGCCACTTTCCCAATCTCCAAAAGCTTGTTATTTTACGACAAACAATGGAATATATACCAAAAATTTGTTTATGACTTCTACACAGTACAAACCATGCTGTCAATAGAATAAAATTCTCGTAATCTTTATTTTTGTGTGGGTATTTGATAAACAGAATTTTATTTGTCAGCCATATTGTGCTAGTTGAGTGCAGAATTACAGTTTGTATATTGAGGCCTGGGTAAGGATTAGCACAGCTGGAATGACAGCACCAGCCTGATGACCTGATTAATTAGATTTATAATTAGGTTCACTGCTTTCAACTATGGTTCACTTAGAATACAGTTGAAACAGATGAGTAGGGGCTAATGCATTTGCCACAGGCGGGACACCAGAAACTGGGAGTATCGAAGGGGGGGAGGGGGGCAAGGGAGGAATATTAATAGCACAGAGAGGGCACAGAACAAATACAAGGTATCAAAGGAAAACAGTGTTGGTCATGTAAGCTTCACCAACTTCAGTTTAGGAATATGCTAAGAGTAAGACAGTACAAAGGTGGACACATAATTAGGACTACATGAACATTAGCTGTACTTAGATGACAATAGTTCTGTTTCAGGTGAGAAACAACTGGGAAGCCTCAAAATGACAAATTCGACAGGTCCAGTTGACAGTGACAATTTTCATAACCATTTAATAGGTAAAAAAGTGACTTTCACTTACTGAGGATGGGAAATCCAACCTTGAATACTTCCTAATCAAATCTGGACAAATCAGATATAATTTAAAATGTAAAATCCAATCACCATATTTTTCCCCAAGGACAGACAAGGCATGAAGTGGTTCAGTCACTTTGTTCCATTCTATCACACACCATAACTATCCCTGTGCAGACATCCACCAATAACTACACAACCCTACCCATATGGTTCACATGATCCATACACTAGGTTAGTAACTGAACCCATGGAAACCTAATAAATCCAAGCTGGACCAACATTGACCACTGGTCAGACCACCACTTACCAGTGGCTCAACAACTAGTGGTAATGGTGAAGTTCATTCACACTAGTAATGTGCAAGTGTCATATAATCCATGTCATAGGGGCCTTTTATACTAACAGTGACCTGTTGATGTTTTGGGGAGTTGCAGTTCAGTCCTGGTCTGAAGTTAACAGAGCCAGCTAACTTC
Source organism: Phoronis australis (assembly GCA_002633005.1). Lineage (NCBI taxonomy): Eukaryota > Metazoa > Phoronida > Phoronidae > Phoronis > Phoronis australis. The sequence continues at coordinate 602,595 of NMRA01000109.1, read as the reverse complement.
GAAGTAAACAGTTGGATTTAACAGCAGAGCTTCGATGCTGTAGTGTAGTATGAACAGTCACCGTCACCGGTCTCATCGAAGTTATCGCTAGAGGTCGCTGCTTTCGCTAGAGGGCATTGTCGTCGCTAGTGGTTGCTTATATTTAGGTCGAATAATCACCAATCAAATTAGAAACAAGTTTTGTGTCAATTAGCACATGTAAATGTTCTCAAATTTTCACATTAAAAAAATATTAGCATGCGCGAGATGCATCAGCGCTACCTTGCGAATCCTTTGATAACAGCAGCGTCACCTACCATTTATTTCGATGCAGTTAACTACTGAAGCTGGTATGAACGATTCAATTAACTTTGCAGTTTACGTCGACACCTTAGTAAGTAAGTATGAAAGGGTCAACAGGTTTTCAAACACAGTGCAATTTACACCGAGGTTACGATAAAATTTTACCAATGTTGGACAAAATATTTTATATTTCTTCAAAGGCCCGTATTAACATCAGGGCCCTCAATCCCTCCATTTTGGGGCAGAATATTGGTCCCATTCCCCTCCTGAAAAATACCTAAAAATCACACAAAACTCCTCTCTGAGGCCCAATATTTCCCTCAAGTGATTAAAAAAATTACCTGAAGGTTTGAGTCACTTGTAACACACAGGCGATGATTTGAAAGAGCATAAAATGTTATGATTTGACTACATACAGCAGAGCCTATAAGGGCTAACAATGAGGCGGGGGTAGAATTTTCCCCTCATGGTCACCAAAAAATTCTCCTCTCAAAAGGCACAGGTACTCTCTCCTTCAGGTAAACGAGAGCCTTGAACATTATTGTGAAAGCCCAGAATCTCAAAAATTATTTCATAGTAGCTATGGTGCACAAGACTGTAACATCTTCATTTCATGTTACTTATCTTTCATGAAGAAAAAAACAACAAAATTTCACCTGTACACCATATTGTGTGCTAAATTGGTGAGATGTCACCGTACCTACAGCACAAGTTATTCCACCCTCATAGGGGTAAATGAGTTGTCACACTTGAGTCACTTCTGTTCAGTTATAATGCTCTGCTCTGGAGAGTAAGTGTGTGTAATACATGTAGCACTACTGACATGCTGTATTCAATAGTTGGGGACCATTTTACACCACAGTACCAGCCAGCACTCAGTGACAAATCATGTTTATAATAGATGTGTTTATCAACTGTTCCTCTTAGAAATCTATTGTCTACACATACAATAGCTGGACAAACATTGACTTTTCTCTGGACTCACCACCCACCATCAACAAATCAAACACACACACACAAGGCCAAGTATGTGTCAGTTGGTTGTAGATGACCAACAGCTAGTAGTCAACTGGGATGGGATCAACAACACCACTTGTTACATAACTAAACTGACCAAGGTACAAAGTAGTCATTGTAATCTATGCAGCCATTTTACAAGAACACCAAAGTACAAGTACAAGACAACTCTGAGTAACCCTGCTCCAGAGCATCTAACTTCACTTGAGATTCTCTTCACAAATTTCACAATCCCACTGCCTGAAATTTAAGTTTACTGGAAACACCCCACTTGACTAATAAATTTTGAAATACTAAATTCACACCAGTGGGAAATACTAGCAGTTCCTCCACATCCATCAAAACCAAAGTCGTCCTGGGAGATGGAGGCCATCATAAGCCAAAGAGACAGGAATTTTGTGGAAGATAATAATTTTGCTGACAGTTATTGTTGTATTTCACCCTGATGTAAAATTCAAACTAGGTGAAAAGTGGCTAGATATGATAAACCAGAAACCCTAATCTTAGAAATGACCTAACTCGGTGATTTGAAGCATTAGCGTAAACACCATCCCACACAAAACTTTGATAAATTAATTACAAAACAGACCCTCATACTCTCTTAGTGGGATCAGGCAGACACTTCAGACCATAACCATCCCGGTTGTAAATACTGTACATTATAGCAAGCACCAGCACCCCTACTGGTGTTTGTAAAGTTCCACATTCTAACAGTTGCACAACCCAATACACTGACAGAACAGCAGACCTTCTTTTACATTCAAAGGTGTCACAAAGCACTCTGAAACCCCCAGCTCAGGCCACTGTTCTAAAAGGCCTAGGTACCCCTATCAAGGCAGACATACAGTTATGTACCAGTTATACAGAATTTGTTAAACGCACGACACTTTTCATTGTTCACAGTCTTTATTCCCTTACATTCGTACTTTCGGAACAAAACTCTACTCTCAACTGAACATAGATACAGCAACTGACCTAGTGACATAATTAAAAGACACATTTCGAAACATACTTGTTTCACTCTCAAGTGAAGATAAAGTGATACAGTGATGCCACCACAGAGTATAAACTGACGACACACACAGTGAGACACGGCGGGTGTGAAATACTGCAAAGAATGACTAATGAAGGGGGGTAACAGGAAAGTCCCACAAACAAGTGTAACCCTGTTTGCTGCTCATTCAAAACAGGCTTCTCAAAAGCAATTAAAAGGGACTCTAATACTTTCAAATGCAGCACATCTTGCTCCACGTAGCGAATTGACGTGTTTTCAACAATTTCTTAACGGTTGATTTTACGTTCGTGACATTGCAGAAAATGATCTTGGATGGTGCCCGAAGTACAGCCAGTTATGTACCATTAAGTGGGAATAGCATAACGCCTTAAGATTCCCATCTCACACAATACACTGAACACGCTCATTAGTTTGTTTGCATGGCTAATTAACTGCAAAAATCAATGACAAGTTAATACCCGCTCCACACATAGTTAATGACCTTACAGTGAAACAAAAGACCTAGATAGATTATTTCTTCCTTGATTGTTACCTACTCCTAATTAACTAGCTTATTGAGTAAATGATGAGACACCTGCCCTTAACAATTATCTGGGTTACTGGAGAAATAATAATAATAACAGAACACCTTCTTGCAACAACTCAACAAAATGGTGACTGCGCAAAACCTTTGAAATCAAGAACTTGAAATCAAGTGCAGCACAAGGCACACTATGATGAAATTTGAGAAGTTCCTACTCCAGTCCAAGTATCATGCCGAATAAACAAGTTAATATTCTAAGTGTTTTATATCAGTATCCTTGGGTATCAGAGATCACAGCTTCCTTGATGTTTGTAACCTTCAATCATGTAACTAGGGTAGACTGTAATGAACGCTGAAGCACAATAGAGCATATATACAGAAGCGTGTTCAATAGAGTGAGCGCCCGCGAGCGATTTGAGCGCCCTCGTCCTGAACAGCTGTGTTCACGTTAGCGCTCGCGAGCGCTCGCGAACAACCTCGAGAGCTTGTTCGCTTAGATTTCCAAGATGGCGTCCTGCGAAGGCTTCACGTCTGCAACATATGAACCCATTATGGTTCTGCTACACGAAAACTAACCTCAAAAGTTGACCGACTAATCCGAAACTGCGACTTAAATTGCGGGTCGCTGTAGCGAGGTACAGTTTCCTCGACGTAATTTTCGATTCTTGTCGGGCCAAAGCCTTCACGGTTGTTGTCTTGGGGCTGCCGATATTAATAATTATTGGCAAAGATTAATCATATTTATCGCTCAGTACGCCATAGGAAGGACTGTTAGTGTTAAGCTCATCGGCTAAGACGTTCAACACAATCTGCTTCAAAGTCGCCATACTGGATCGCACAGTGAGCGCTCACAGCTGTTCAGGAGCTGTTCCTTGTGTTCGCGAGTACACGCTAGCGGGCGCTCACTCTGTTGAACACGCTTCTGGTCTGGGCCTTATTGAATGTGGTATACAATCAAAGCCAAGCTGAGACTGGTCAGTCACGGGCTAACAGCTGATAACTTAGTGCATAACAGTCCACATCTTTATGTAAAGGGTTGGGTCTAGTCCAACTGCAAAAGGATGTCAGTAATGGAAGCATTTATTGCACAGTTATTGTAAAAATTGTCCAGTTAGGGACAGTCTCCAAAATTCAGGATACAGAAATCAAGGCAGATTTGAAGTTACCGTACCGAACAAGATTCTGAAGATTGAGACAAGGGTGATTTTGGTATTCCATCATGTTTCTCAACTATTGAACACTGCATCATAGAAAATAGCCACTGGGGCATCCACATAACATGTAACATCAAGGTGAATGACGATTTTGTTGATCTTAATTCTTGAATTCGGGACAGTCAATGTTGCCTCTCCATAGTGTGAAATGTCCAGGCAAATGACCAATTATCATTCAACGGAATTCTTGAATTTGTTTCCACCAAAACTGCCTACTTCGACCTTCAGCAAAATAATGAATTTATCACCGGGAACATTTACTGCAATGCCCCCGGATTTTGTGCAGTGTAACCCCCCCCCCGAATACATGCGGGCCCCTGCATGTTGAAAGATGATCTTAACAAACATCAAACCAGTTTGAAAAATAAACTGCCTCATTAACATGCAGACCTATAAATGTAAAATACACATAATGACCTTGTTTTTTCAATGCAGTCTCACATTAAAGGCAGCAGAGAGGAAAAAGTTTGTCAAAATCAACACAGTACTTATCTACCCATACTAGTGATCATTGACATACATAACAAGTTCTGACTGGCGACAAAGGAGATGTACTAATGGTCCCTGTAGAGCTAATTTGTGCCCAAATACAAAACACAAACATGATTTATTCATTAACCAGGTCCTGAATATTCGCTATTGTTTACTTAAGCATCTTAACCAACGCCCTGGAACTATAGCCCAAGTGAACAATAAAACATGCCAATCCAATCCCCAGTGTTGGAAACCACAGGAAGGTTTCACTATTAGCTGATCTCTGAATTAATCATGGTTCTTCCAGTTGAGATACAAAATCAAGAAAATTGGATGTTTTTGTCACACCTACACGACACTGTGTTCAATGATTCAGGCCCCCAAACATGAGTGAAAAAACGTGTACAACTTGTACTCATGCAAATATTGTCCATATGCAATAAATGGCCTTGGTCATAAATTCTATGGATAGTTGTATCAAACACTTGTGAATTGACCAGCAGAGGGTTGATAGCCAGATAGCTAGACCAATAAAAACATCAGTGGCAAACTAAGGCTGTCATAAACGCAGTTTTCTACAGTGTAGAACTTCGGAAAATTCCAAGCTGTTTTCCTGTACAAAGGAGAGATTCTACTTCCTACACTAATAGGGAAGCCTAGTGTCTGCATCCAGTAGTAAAATTTGCCACTAATATTCACTGACCTATAAGGGCAGGGCCCTCGTTCACATGAGAAGAACCCCCCAAAAAATATTTTTTCATAAAAATAACAGGCACAAGTAAATTATATGCTTCACCATTTTAAAATTTGATTCCATTGGTGTTCTCCACAACAGAAAATTCAAACTTGACTGGAATTACAAAATTCCATTACCTGTTCGAAAGTCTATGGTCAATACGGTTGGAGAGGTCATGTGTTAAGTCTTGGAACAAATGTATTGGATTGGTAACAAAAATACAAGATGTCCTAACTTTCTTAAAAGTGAGTTATCTCTCAATACTTCAAACTTGCTGAACAGGTTTTCAAACTCGATGCAAGTAAGTTAAACTCGTCACAACAAAATTCAAACTCGATGCAAGGACTAGTCAAAACAGGTTGTGATCAACACTAACTACCAGCAGACAAGGACAGCAGCCTTTAAAACATGAAACAATTGTATCCATTTTGTTTGAAATTGGTGAGATTTTAGGAGGAGGGAGCAGGCCCTAGGGAACAGAAAGACCCACAGTCCTTTTCAGGCACTCATGTTCTGAATATGAAGTCAGTATTTCACTCATGCCACAAACATAAACATATAGCCCACCACACTCTTATACAAATAAACCCTCTTCCATAGCAGGTTTGTTCATACATTGTGATGAGTCAGGCTTTGTCAAAACCAAGACCAGGGTGAAATGGGTAATACAGGACAAAAGCAAAAGTGCTAAGATAAACCTAGATAATAATTCATGAATTATACATATGTGTATAAGATTTATTCCTTACAAGTACTCTAGGAAAACATTAAGAAACTGCATGGGATAAACACCAACATCAATATTCTCTCCAGGTTTTTTGTCAATTTATCAAACTCAAATTTTAGCTGTCATCATCAAATTCGACCACCACCTTCAATTTTGAGCCCCCATGTTCAATTTGTTATTGATCCCCACACCAATGTTAACAACTGTTGGGGTTTACAGGACCTGTAAAATAATGAGTCACAACTGTCACATGTTGGTTTCAATATGGTAAAATTGCAAATAGAAAATCCAGTCATTTTCATCAAAGTTTTAGCTACGCATGACCTAAATTCACAAAAACGACATTTTGGCAAGAACGCAACACCATGGTCTCTGATCCAATGGCTGTTGACATGGACATTTGCAGACAGTGAAAACACTGAATACTTGTGAAGAAAACAAATCAGATTTATCATCTATCAGCAAAATTCTCCAACCAGTGGACAATATTCTGGTCACAAGTGTAAGAGAATTCAAACTTGTCACCATGGTCCTTGAGACTGAGACCAAAATGTTGTCATTAATTTGTGTTCTGGCCCTCCAGTTGGTATGTTTTCTTGAGAGGAATAATACAGTCCATGACAACGCTATTTTTAAGGATTGTGATAAAGGTAAGACTAAAACTACGAAACTGAAGGTGAAACAGCAGAAATACACTTCCTGACCAAACAACCTGTAGAGACATGACTTGAATCTATTCAATCAACTTATTCAGCTTTTGTGGCTTTGAAACAATTCTACTAATACTACCGCAAGTATTTCTTCCTAGAAATAAGGTATTTAGAAATCTGTAAACACAGACATGAAAGTACCTCTTTTCTGCTGGTCAACAAATGTGGCAAGCATTCAATGACCTCTTTGCACAGACACCTCAGAGAATAAATTTTGATTCACGAATTACCCAGCATTGTTCAAAGGGGTAATCCTATCAGACATGCAATATTTTCTGAACAAGAGAGCAAACATCTGGCCATTACTAGGGCTAGTGATACATCTACAAACCATGAGATAACAACTGAATAGCTGACCAAAACCTGGCTCAAAATGCTCACATTACTGATAAAATTTACTTTCAGGGACACAACATTTTTGTTCTGGCAAACAAAAATTGTTAAATTTTCATAAAAATAATTGGTTTTAGCAAAATCATTCGCTGTTCACAAAGCATAATTGAAAACCACCATTATCTCAACAAGGGCGGATAATTCCTCATTACACAGAAAGCAATCAAGGAAGCTATGCATTTAACAACTTCCTGAGATGGACCAATGCAACTGTAGGGTGATGACTGCTAGAGTGTCATTTTCTACAAATAGATAGGACTAAAAACACTTTCATAGACCACAGAATGGAGCAATCATATGTATCACAAGGTGTCGCATGCACTATTTAAAGAACTTCATGAGGTTAGATAACATAAATCATGATGCAGATATAATCATTTTACCCCACACAACCTTTCACTGCCGACAATCCTACTTAAGCCACGGATCATTTTAAGACACCAAAAAATAGCTCTGGATTACCGAATGTTCAATCAGCCCACCACCCTCCCCGTTGGTTTTGAATTTATTTAACACAAAGGGACTAACTGACCCGTGTTTTGCTTATAGCTTTTGAGATAGGGACACTAAAATGCTTGTAAATATATGTTTTGTGTGACTTGAAAAATTTTTTCAACTTCTTGTGTTAGCTAAGTTTCAAAAGTTAGAATCAAAAATACCCTTCTGAGATATGAATTCAAGTTCTCACTATGCCAAAGTGTTTATAGATGTCAAGCATATGGGACTCAGTCCCAGCTATAGATGCAGCTGTTCTGAGAAACACTTCATAGGGTAGATGCATGAACCACCACCTTACAAAAGACTAACAAACATTGAGAATCACAACCATCAAACTTAAAAACTCAATGAAAAATTAACCACTTGGTTAATATACCTGAAGGTGAAATTGAGGACAAAACTTGGCAGGGTAAAAGTTGGAACTAGGAGAAACATTCCACAGGCATTCGCAGTTGCATCTTATGTTAGACCATCAAACGATTTCCACACTGGACTAACTGCGGAGTATTATGTCTCAGAAATAAATGGCTGGTCGTATTCATGCGAAATTTTCATATACTATGCTTTCAGAACTTGTCTCTAAAATGCTGTGAGGAACTGTTTTCCACTTTTGCCTGTGGGGCTATAAGAGAATAGGACTTACTGAGTTAAAATCTAGACAGTTTTGTCAACAGGGTCCACCATAACCTCCTCGGAAAGCAAATGCAAAGTTTAGAGAACATTTGAAATGTGCAAAGCATTCGACACTAGCATCTAGAATGGAAAGCCAAGAAGCTACCAAGCTGGGCTAAGGACTTGGTCATTGAATCAACAGATTGGTCTTGAACCAAATCATTTAGCTTACACAGTGGGTCACATCATTACTAGGAAAAATCAATCCAAACACTGAGATATGGAATGAGCAGATAGACATGAAGAGGCTACATAGGGGGTTGGGGCTGGTGAGTCTATATGTTAACAAAGTGAGCTTGGGTTTTGGAGAATGGCAGGTATAGTTCCCACAGCAGACACACAAGGTGTAGATGAACACGCATAGTCCAACACTGACAAACAAACCCTAATGTTAGTCATAAGCAACAAGCTTGAAGTTTGATTCTCAAAAGGATTCCCAAGTCATTTCTCAGTAATACATTTCATTTCAATCTGGCTACTTTGCATACAACACTATGACACAGATATGAGAATTCTTCATGTAGTTAGCTCACAACATGGCAGTCAATAAAATGATTCGAAAAATTTTTCGACAACAATCGAGATTAAAAAAAATTGTTATTGACTGCTTGTAGTGTGTATAACATGTAACAACATAACATTTCCTAAAATATCCATTATTTGCGACAAGGTAAGCATCCATTAAGAAGAAAACAAGAGCAATGCAGAGCGTTGAAATGCGCCCTTGAATGCACCGCAAATGATGTGCTTCTAGGGGTGGTTAATCATGTCTTAAAAATGGCCACTAGAGGGCGCAAAATATGTCTAATCCAAAAACTGGAATATGTCATCAAAGCTATTCATCAAATTTCATACAAATCCATCAAGGATTGTCTGAGATACCGAGGAAAAAGGAAAAACGAAATGAAAATCCATTGAGCACCTTTGAAGATACAGAGGCAAACATAAAAAACTAAATTTGCCACTAGGGGTCACACCAGTAGTTTCATCCATCCAAAAGTTGTCATCTGTTGTCGGTTATAAAGACACTTGCAAAACTTAATAAAGATCCTGCACAGCATGTAGGAGATACAACCATGGGCGCAAAAATACCAGGAGGCGCCACAGTATTCGAAGCTGTCGGAAATTCATAGTCAGCCACCCCCTTCACAGTAAAAACATACATACGGTACCAATTTTCATAATCATCCCTAGAGCAGTTTGGTTGACGGAGGGTGGATGTCAAAAAACAGACTCGAAAACAATAAAATTGGCCACTAGGTGGCGCAAAGTACCTCAAATCCATTCGAAAGCAATAGGTTAGCGTCATCTCACTAACAGATGCCTAAATGCTAAATTTTATGAAAATCCAATGAGGACCTCCAAAGATACAGAGGTAAATGTAAAAAACTAGGGGGGCACACCAGTAGTGGAAGAGGTCCGAAATTTGTCGTCATCCGTTGTCAGCTTCATAGGGACACATCTGCCAAATCTGATCACAATCCTGAGAGCATTTAGGAGATGTAGCTGCAAACACCGCACAGAGATGACTGCAATATGCACTCATATAAATATGTGGGCGCATAAAAATAGCAATTTTGACAAAATTAATTTTGTGCAAAATATGTAGCATTTTGTAACTTGCAATCTATTTCACCAAGCGAAAATTCAAAAACCTATATTTATATAAACAGCGGCTGACAACAAAATTTCAACATTGAAGGATAATGTAGCTGCCAATTATTAGGAGACAAATTTGTCTGAGGCCTTGGCCAGAATTCCACACGAAATATGACAAATCACTGACAAATTCAGGAGAATATTTGACACTGACTGCTCATTAAATAATACATGACTAAAAAAATTTTGACATATGTCTGGGACACCACCTTAAAGTGAAGTCAGAATTTTTTAATGATTATGTTTAGAAAGTTCATAACCCCCGCAGCTTTGTCTATGGACCAGGTGTTGACAGTGCATTGGGCCAACCACTAAATACTTATATAGGGGCCAATCATCACTTCCTAACAAAAATAAGGCTCTACTAAAACACGATTGTTTGTCATAATAATACTGTGTTGAACTCCTATAAACCCACAGCTCAACAGGTAAGACATGGAGATGAATCATAATGCACTTTAGATGACCTAGAATTAGGCCGGATATTACAGTGTATACAGCCAGCACTCCCTATCAATAGTTTAGAGCGTTTCACGAAATGAAAGATAATACGTATTTACAAAAGACAGTCACCTGTCAGTATTTAAAAAAACTATTGTTGGTACATCACTCCAGCCTATAATACCCTGGGGGCAGGCAACAGTCTACTGAACTGGCCAATTGTAATAAATAAATGGATGTAACAGCTCACCACCTCATGAAGCAGTGCTTTGCAAGTTTAAGAATGAATGCTCAACATTTTGCTTAAACAAATTATGGTTTTAGTGAGTTTTATCGAGTGCTTTTTAGGTAATACCGAAATTACCTTGAGACATCCCACTTCACACAAATGATTTGACTTAATTTTGAGGATTCCACAAAAAATCAAATCGGTAGTTAACAACTTGTTTTCCAAAGGTGATACTGTGATCGGACAGAGGGTGGAGTTAATTCATAGGTGTTTTATTTTTGACATAATAAACCACTTCATTATTTTACCTATTGTCTCTCTCCCACTAACAAAACTTCAGTTTGTCTGAATTCCATCACAACTCCCACTACATTTCCTACCAACTCTTTTCTAGCAGCAACACTGAAGTTACCGCTACTTCTAAGGATTTAATACTCAGTTGACATAGTGTGTTTGCGTTATCAAATGAATATGTGTGGTGCATGTCATGACTTCATCAAACTGGTCCTCAAAATGCAGGATCCCTGTAATGGACTATTGCCTGACCTCTAGCGATCCGAGTAGTAAGTCTTAGCAATTGCAAGGGAGTTAACACTGCAGTTTAGTCCACCTGTTTTGAAAGCAATTACGATGGCTGTTTAAAAGTTAAGGAGTTATGCTTTCCCACTGACCAAAACTCCGCAAAAAAGGGAGTTACTGTGTGGAAAAGCGACATCACTTGAAATTGACAGTTACTAACTCACTGTAGCCATGCTCTATACAATATTCAGACTCTCTTGGTGACTGTGTTTGCTCAAGGAAAGTGAATGAAGAAAGAAGCTGCAGAATAGGGACTGTTATGTTGACCACCTCACCTCACTTTTGTTGCCTAGTAAATGAGAGCAAAGAAAAGAGTAATCAACACCCACATATGTTTCTGGGATAAAAGGGGCAATGAAGCACTTTAGTTTCAGCAAAAATGTCAGCTTCCTACAAATTAGAAATAAAAATAAGACATTTATGGATCATGATTCGTTTAGCTCCTCCCATGTGCCCACATTCGAAATACTGCGATTTGTCGAAGAAAATTTGTTGCTGAATGGGTTCGCATTAGAAGCAAGTTCCTCTTAGACATAACCCGAATTTTTCATGATGATCGAGATTACCTACGAAGTGCCAGTGTCTTTATGAAGGCCAGTTTCACAAGCATTTCAGCTCCAAAAATCTCGCTTACCTTAGGGTAATGAACATTCAGTTTCAGAGTCACAATGCCATGTTTGGGATGGCTGGGGAATAATAATACCCACTTTTCACTGGAGCTGAGGTGAAACTGTCACTTTAGTTCATATTCACATTCTAATATTATCCCCTTGTGTGCAAAAATGGTAGACTTTAGCTGGAGCAAATCAACCATTCAGGTAAATGCTGATACCAAATTCTCAAAAGATTGTTTTTAACCACTCATGCTAGATTTCATACACAGGCCCTTATTTTTTAATTTCCCAAACTAAGCGCTCAGGGTGTTTTAATCAGGACAAGTATAGAAGAGGCAGAGGTGACTATCTTTTCTAACATGTACCTGTCTTAATTAAATTTTATATTTTTCTTCCTTTTTGCTTAAAATGTTAAACTGACTCATTCTTAACGTCTACCATTTTATAACAGATAAGTTTCATTTTCATATCTTTTGAAAAATTGCTCCCTTGTTTAACTGGTGCTGATAACTTAGCAGTAAACAGGTGGATTTAACAGTGGAGCGTCGACTCGCTGCGATACAGTATGAATGACAAACTTCGGTCCCATCAAAGTTATCGCCAGGTGCCACTGTTATGGTCAACAAGTAAAAGGTAGTGTCATCGCTATTACTTGCTTATGTAAGTTTTATGTCAATCAGCACGTGTAGATGTTCCCAAATTGTCACATTAAAAAAATATTAGCGTACAGCGTTGTGATTACTTCGATGGCAGCAGTGACACCTACCATTTACTTCGATGTCCGTTAACTACCCAAGCCGGCACGCCCCACTTAAACTGGAGTTAAGTCAGTATGAAAAGGTTTTAAGCCACATGGGTTTAATTTTGGATACAGGCCCAGTCCACATATAGGTGCAGAGGACAAAATGCACCCACCTTACACAAGTATATTGACAAAAATATTCTGACAGCAAAAATTCTGAAAATAACTCATTGAAATTCCAAAATTATAAAAATCTGTTTATTTTCACCATATACACAGAAATACAACATGCATAACCATTCCTTGCATTATTCCCTGAATTCATCCATGTTATTTTCAAATTGTTTTTTGACTTTTCAACTATCTGTTCACTAAATAACATAGGTACTACACTCCTTAACGTGTTCTAGAGATCTGCATGCTTTTAAGTTCCAATAAAGAAAAGTATTAATCAACATTCAGTTATTAAAGACTCCATAAATCCCTTGTTCCGGTGTTAAAACTTCATTTTCTAACAGGCATATTTTACTATATTCCAAAGCAATTGCCTGGAATTCCCAAGAACCCTACACTGCCTTGGACACTGAAGCTATCGTACGCCTAACACCCAAAGACAAGCAACTGAAAAATGGACCAAGAATGAAGCAATTCTTGTAAAGTCTCAAAATCATTTTTACGCTGAGAAAATATAGGATGAGACTGATTTTATAATAATTAAGTAGCCCTATTTTATAATAATTAAGTAGCCCTATTTTATAATAATTAAGTAGCCCTATTTTATAATAATTAAGTAGCCCTATTCCACAGTTATTTTTGAAGAAAGCGCAGATTTGTTGCCCTGCCCAAAATGAAAGTGGACGAATGATAATGTCCATCATTTATCATGTGTGTTTCAACTGGTCACATTTTTTTCCATTTCATAAAGTAATCCTCGTTTTCCTTTGCTTTAGGCTTACATTTGAATTGTGTTGTCCTATACACAAAACCATAGCATATTTTCCTACAAATACTAAAAAATTAGTACCTAAGCATTGACAGAGAGCAAATGGAAGTCCTTAAGGAGTTCATAAAAACTAACGCCTAAAAACAAAAAAAAAATCTAGAATTGAAAACCTTGCCAGCAGCGCTGACAGTCTAGCTCAGCAGTCGGCTTGTACGAACTTCAGCGAAAATTCAGGAACAACGAATTCATACTCAACATTTCAGGGAACATATTACAACAGTAGGAAACACTTTAAGAAGCTAGTCTCTTACAGATACTGTAAAATGGTGAATAGATTCAAATACTACAGGAAAACAACAAAAACTTGAGGCTAGTCTTGAGGCACCAATCATACGTTCACACTGTTCACAGCTAACAATGCCCGGTAAGGTTTCCAGTTCAACAATCGTAAGCCAATGTAGGCTACGAATACTCTTCTAGACGCAATTTTACACAAATACACGAGCAAATTAAAGTACATACCTTGTTTTAAGGATGTCCAAATTTCATGATATCCACTTTGAGAAGTTATGGACAGTCCATTAATCACATTTTGACGTGAATTCTCTTCGACCGTCTCTACGAACGCTCTCTCGTTCTCTTCAGACAGTCGAATTGCATGGGACTGGTTCACTGCTAAATGTCACTACGCGCTGCACTATTTTGTGTCACATATGCACAATAAGCAAACTTGTTCGACAATAATGAAAAAATAATTAAAAAACAATCAGTAAAGCGATTATCAGCATAATATTAAGTTAAGTTCAAGACATTTCGAAATCCAACATTTCCAAACAAAAGTTCTGTTTACTTAGCACAACTTTTTGCTCAGTAATACATGTAAACAAGTTCTCGGAGTTGAAGGCACGACAAATAAGCGTCCTGTGCTCATTCATAAAATCTGTTAGTTGTCACCGACAACTGAGATGGGATATTTCATGAGTGTATTTATTTTTTTCACTACTTTTACTCAACTGTTTTAGGAATCATGTGTATAACAAAGGAAAGGGTAGATTAGTACTAGATATGGACAATCGGTTTTAATTTATTGAAAAAAACATGTTTTTCGCTATTAGTCTCCTTTTCCGAACTGCAAAAACGATCCATTGTCTGCACAGAAAGTTGCTTTCAACATACCCAAACACTCAAATGAAACTTTTTAACGCATGAACTGTCACAAAAACCATAATTTGCGACTAATAAACCTAATTTGAGTGGGTTACCGGGGGATGTTTTAAGATTAACCAGGCTTATCATAATATGATCGTAATATGGTCATCCTGGTTAGTTTTAAAACATAAATGTTATACGGTGGTGGAGTTTTTGGAGAAACGTAAAATAAGACGCGCGTTCAGAGTTTTGGAATTGAGCATGTATATTTTTTCACAAGGTCGATTGAATGAAACACGTTATCGTAAAAAAGATAGTGCCTTGTTTAGACATATATAATTCAATTTTCAGCGACCAAACATTAGGTCTACTGAAGACAGGTTACAAAAATAAGTCATTTTCTAGAAATAACATTCTCCTTGGTTGAGATAAATAGTAAACAGAAAAAAGATTAGTGCATTGTATGATATAACTTTTCCGTGCAGGAACAAGACGGAAGTGCACTTGTGTAAGGGAAGAGACAGCCAGCGCCATCTTTAGGTAGAATTTAGCTCAGGTTTTCTTTCGAAGTTTTTCGTAGAGTATTGAAAAACCAGGGAGCACATACCAATCGAATCGCTTGAAACCAAAAGTGAGTAACCGTTTATGATGGAAGTCTAGTAACAAGGGCACTTGGTGAACATTATCTGTGTTCGAAGTCAGACCGTATTAAATTAATGAAGGATGTTAGAGGCAAATAAAAATTGTAAAGTGTAGAACCAAATAACACACGGTGTATGTTGTTCAAAGAAGCTTTGTAGAAATAGATTTTGACAAAAATGATTTGAAAAAAAACAGTATTTCAGCAAGTCCAGTTTCGTGTTTTCAAAACTTTTTAGGAGTCGTTTACTTGGACACATGTGGTCCAAACGACTTATTAATCTGAAACAAAATGTCTTCAGGCCGAATGTTATCAGGGTATCACAACAAGTGGAAAGTCTGCTTTTTATTAGTAGAAGCCGGTCCTTCCCGTCAAGTGATTAACTTGACGTCATTTAAACTGGATCGGTGCTTTGACTATTTTTTCAACGTGATTGCGATTACTGTGTCCGTATCAGATCAAACGATTTTTACGCTGAGTCGCCGAATCATTTATTTCTATTGTGCCTCGTTAACTCCAGCGTTTTATTTCAATTATAGCCCGATTTTTCCATCCGAGCTAAACAATGGTTTAATTCTATATGGTCTGTAAGGTCTTGATAAGACTAGGACATGCTGATTGTCTATTGCCTGCCGGGGGGATGCAATAAGATATTGAAAATGAGGAATAATATCACTCTCTAGAATAAATTAAGTATTAGCCCAGATTTTATGGGCACAGCTTAGGGGTGGAACTCTTGCCCTACATTTTGAAACTGGTCGCTATATGCACGTGCTGTGTACATAATGTAACTCAAACTTAGCTGAAGATGAGTTACATTTTATATTTGCTTTTTCATAATACGATTCACTTAGAACAAATTTATTTATTACTAAAATTCTCCAAGTATCTAAACTTTTCAGGATATAGCAGAAAAGTATTGAAGTTACTATTCTAGCATAGTATTTGCTAATTTGCTAAATTTTAGAAGTTAGAGTGCGAGCGTATATAGTTATGTTTATGATTGATTTGTTGTTATGTTTGACACAGTGGGTCACTGAGCCCAAGTAGAGCTGGGTACGGATTTTTTATAACAATTCGTATGTTGTTAGTCACTTTGATAAATATGTGACAAAGCAGGCACGCAAAATCCTTTGTAAACTCAAGGTCAGGTACCTCAATATAGGAAACTGACGAATTCATGAAACTTGATTATGATATCTTTCTCTCTGTTTAAATGATGCCCTCTTTAAAACGACTAGACTGAGATTCTTGGTATATTATTAAACATAAATGTCAGAAATGTTAGTTTTCCAAGAGCCGTAAAACGTGTGTTCATGCTGGAGTCCTGCATGAAAAATTCACAATGCCCAACAGAACAGCATGCACTCTGTTCTTGACCCAATCACTATTCACGGTAAATTTACCACTGTTTGCAGTTCTGTTAACACCATCAACAACGTGTATTATTTGAATGTTTTGCTAGTAAGTACAGAAGGCAGTTACAATGCAACTGAATAAAAAGTGAATAACAAAAGATAACACAATTCGCTCTTTGTATATGCAGTAAATTTTAAAACAAATTAGTGATCAAAAGCGGACTGGTTTGCAAATCCTAAACGCGGGACATATCAGAGTAAATTGCGCCAAGCCTGCGCAAATATAAACTTTTCCATGTGGAACTTTTTTTGACATGACGCATCTATTGCCATTATTCACATTAGCTAAAGAGTTCTCCCGCACTGGCGATCTAGTCGTAAGGAGGCCCGAATAAATCTCACAATAGAAGCACGGAGTGTCGTCGCCGTTTTTTTTTTCTTTTGACTCTGCATGGCGGGAGAAGCGAAACGTCAGTCAGTACGCCTGTGGAATGTAAGTTAAGCTATCGTTTTTTTAATGTATGTACATGATTTATTAAACAAAAGGACGCAATACAATTTTGTCGTCAAGTCATGGTCCGTTTGAGTATCGAGGAATTGTGCAAGGTGCTTTTTGACGTGTGTAACCGGGTATCAAAACGGCAGGCAATTGAACAAAATATATTGAAAATGACACTCCCGGATATTTCTTGCTTCACATTCGATGTTTCTAGCAAGCAAATAATATTTGAAAACGTATATAGCCTCCCAGTTGTGCACCGCCCATATATCATGAACGCGGGCGCAGCTCTGAAAAAAAGTTTGGGGCCATAGCCCCCCCAGCCCCCGGCTATCGTGCGCCGCCCATGGAAACTGTGTATTTTCGTAACAATGAGTCGTGTCATGTGGTAGAGAATTGTTGAACACAGGTTGACGACGGTCGCCAACTGTTTTTTAACCAATTTAGTTGGTTAATCTCAGATGAGTAGTATTATATTTCTTGCAGGGGTTCACTTCATGCGGCGTAACGAATCAACTCCATCCGGCGCTGACAGACCTATTTTGCCAACTGGCTTGTCTGTTTTCACTTTTCAGCATCATTATACAGTCACGGTGCCTAATATATCACGCATAACTAGCAGTTGCATAAAGTCTAAGTCCAGGCTTTTTGCATAAGTGAGATCAGTAAAAATGCTCGAGTAAAAATGCCGTAAATATTTTCTGCGCACCTCCAACAAAGATTTTATAGTATCTTTGCCTCCAAGAAGAACCATCGGTTTTGCGCGCCCCCTTTTACATTTTAAAACTTTTAACTTCCGGTTTGTGGAATGAACAATGGCGACTTGAATCAACAGCATGACTTTGTTGACAAAACAAAACATACAAAAACAGAGCTAGATAAATACTGTTCGATGAAGGCAGACAGATGAATAGGTGACCAGCTGGAAAGATGTCGAAGAGAAGTATTATTTTTTGACTACTAATACTGTTGAAATTGTTTTGAATTGAAATCGGAATGGATCTATGACTGTCATTTGTCGTGTTCAGTTTCAGAAATTCAGGTCTCTCAGTCACCTGACTTTGTCTTTCGTTGGCTTTTTAAAGTCTTAACTACACATTTCCTTAATTGTAGATTGCAAATTATTGTGAAGGAAGTGTCTGGGGAAACGTGAACTGTTATAATCCAAGTATGTTTTGAAACAACAATGAAGTAGTACATTCCAAATTTCTTTGAAAACAGCTCTTCGCTAAAACTTCAGGGAAAACCAGCACACATAAGTAACTTAGTGGCCACTGGGTCCGACCAGCCAGTGCCCCGATAAATTATCTCTTGCCATCATTCTGTTGAAAAACATCACTGATTGAACATAGTGTTCATCTATATACCAAATGTTTTTAAAAAAATCTTTAACTTTTTAATTAACATTTTTGTTCTCCACCCATATATTTATAATTTATATGGTTGTGCATTATGCTGTCATCACCATTCATATGGTGTCCACTGCTACATCTAAAATCCCCTGGGCTTGGTCAGTATTCATAAATTTTGCTGACATGTTCCTACTGGACCTTAACTCGATCACGTTCCTGAGGAGATAAGGGTGCCTGAGCCTTCTGATAGGGGAATTTTTCCGCATTAGGAGAACTCCCCGCCAATTAAATAGATAGACAGATAGATAACTTTATTTATCAAGGATAAAACATGTTAAGTATAAAACAAATAAACAAATACAAAAATTTAGAAATGCTAATAAAATAAAATAAATGTTAAAAGTAATTGTAATTTAGAATTAGCATTTCAAATAGTAAGTGAGTATGTATAAATGCGGATATGTAGAGGCTAGTGGAGTGAGAGATGACTCAAAAGATATTTTGAACACCCAAATCTGCTTGATGTTCTGTGGGAAAATGTCCCATTACCTGACAGAATTAATCATAAAATGTTTGCAAACAATTTAGTTTTATGCTGAGGCTTCTCAAAATCATCAGATCACCTTCCTTAAGTGGATAAATAATGTTTAATTCTGTGCGAAAAACTCAATTTTTGTCTAACTTTAGACAGAGTTTAAGATGCATGTTTATGCTATTATCAAAATTGCCACCTAGATTTTTTTTAGTTTGTCACCAGATGTGTGTTAGCTCTCCTGTGTATTTGTCAATCAATAAGGTTGTTGTGGAAGAGCAATGTCTGTAGGGAAGTTGGCCTGTTGCCTCAAGGATTCTCATATTGAGTAAAGTTGTTCAGTTGAAACTGCAGATTAATGAGATCTTTAATATAGGATGAAATAGAATATATCCAAGTTCTTGCTATCATTTTTCTTTTCTGTAAATCTATTGAAATTTGTTAGCATGATTGTGCCATAGACCACGTTAGTAGTGCTAAAAGTAATCTAGCCTAAGAGATGTCTGATTCAAATTTCTGTCAATGATCTTTATTGTCAACGTCTTTTGATAGGTAGTGTTTTTGAATTGAACATTTCTACTTTTGCCATTTATGGAGATTTTTTCTTCACAGATTCACCGTCCAATTCTAAGACCTCACCCGCTGGGAATGGGAGAAAAAGGCTGTACTCTGCTTTTGTGGGTAATCTTCCTGTAAACAGTACTAAGGTGTGTTCGTAACATTCCTCATTTGTGTTTGTTCACCTGGGTCCAGTTGCATAAAAGTTATACGCCGTATAGCAACAATGACGTCGCATTATCACGCGTCACGTTGTTATTGTTGAACAATGCTCCTGACGTAACAATCAAACTTGTCCAGCGGATAATTTTGAAGTTTTATGCAACCCAGTCCTGGTGTGTGTGTCGTGTATAGTACTTTAAACTGGAGACAAAAATATGGTTTTTAGGCTCCTCATAAACATATCTAAATACAGTTAAATCTCGTTTGAGCAAAAATACTAAGTCTCTGAGACTATATGCATAACTACTAGTTACCGAAATAACTTGTGGTCTGTGATGCATTCATGATGACTTGACTAAATCTTTATTCAGCAATAGTCAAGTGCGAGCATAAGACCAACTTTCTGTCTTATAAGTCTTAAGTCACTTTTGTGACACAGACTTCTAGGTTACTTTTAGACCCCTAGATGGTGTAATCTTGTCAGGTTTTCTGCTCATAGATGTTCCAACAACATTGTACTGTTCATTTACCCATGGTTGAACCCAAGTCCTGTGAATTTTTGCTGCTGCTTACACTCAGTCATATGCTCATAAGGTCATGTGATGTGACCAACAGGTGGCGTGCAGACCAGGCTTAAAAAGGTTTGCAACCACTGCCAAATATTTTGTGCACTTCAACTGAATGTAGGAAAATCCAAAGAATTGCATAAATGGTTCTGGTCTGTATTTTTGTTGAAAGTCAAAGACTGCAGGCTTTCTATTTTCTATGAGTTGATTTGTGTCATCTTGTAGATCTGTACGTTGCTAAATGCACACACTTATCAATAACATTCCGCATAACCTTAACCATGCTAGCTCTACAAAAAGGTTGGTTTTCATCATGCTAACTGTTAAAGGATGGACACCTTCTATTCTTTCTGGTATATTGTGTGTCAAATAGGAAACCAGGGATTCTCGCATGCTAATCTTTGGTTTGATGTTGCAGTCTCACCTTCGCGACTTGTTTGAGGGCTGTGGTCATGTTGAAGAATTATTTATTGCCGAGTGCACCAGTGAGAAGTCTTATACATATGGGTAAGTAAAGGAAGTGTGTTTTGTAGTTTTTTCTGTAAACATATGGATAACAAGGATTGGTATATAGATTGTTTTTTTTTTCATGCGCCCATACAAATGTGGCACATGTTGCCGTCATCTCTGTCTTGACATCCGGTGAAGCGTTTGGTGCTGTATCGCCCTTACAAGTTGTCCATGAAAGTTGGCAGATGTGTTCCTATGCAACTGACATCAGATGATTATGACTTACATAACATTTGGACGGATCTGATTGCCACAGTACTTCCTAGAGGCTTGTTGCGTTTCCCAAAGCATGCAGAACATGTCCTGTTCAAGGATGGAAGTAGTATAGATGTCAAAAAGTCTTTCAATGCTCAAAACAAGTTTTGTCTTTCTTTGATCCACCCGACATTCAGAAACATTTTGACTTTGAGAGTGTTAAATGATGCCATTTGATGCCTTGGCGAAATAAATTTCGCCAAGTATGTTGCTCTTCCACTAAGTTTTTTTTTTTTTGTTTGTTCGCATGATACAGGTCGCAATTTTTGTCCGATCATCACGAAATTTACACATAACACGTACTTCCGGAAGTACTGGAAGCCTATTGTTTTTCGTCAAAATCGGATCCAAGATGGCGGCTGTGGCGGCCCTTTTGTTTCCATTTAAAGGTTCAAATGCTTCTGGAGGCTACAATTTTTTACGTAAAAGGCTAAGAATCGGCACAGTGAATGGACCAGAAGCTTGCTACAAGTATACCGGAAATTGTTCACTTCCGGTTAAAGATGGCGGAAATATCGGCGATCGCGCATGCGCACCTCGATTTTGGCCTAAAAACGTTTTCTCCTCTAGAGGGCGTATTATCAGACCAATTCCTTCGAATTTTTACAGGTATTAGTTTCTTATAACATGCTATTATACAAAGCCGAAAAACCGGAAGTTGCTTTCAAGATGGCGGATCTGGCGCATGTTGACCCATTTTCAGAAAAAGACGTGATTTTTTGCATGTAGATTCTTTGAAGTATAGTCTTTCAAATGGCCTGTAACAATTTTTTTCTCAGACTTACCGTTTTCGAGTTATTTGACTTTGAATTTCTTTAAAAAAAACACAAAATTTCATTTTTTTCTAAAAATTTACGGAATTAGGCGATACCATCAGTTTAGATAGAATTGTGAACGAGCTTTCAAAAGATGTTTTCCATTTTTCGCTAGGGCGTCTACTTTTCAAGTTATTTGAGATTTTCTGATAACGCTGTTCCTTTGTTGAGCGCTCTTGCTGCATTGATGTTGGTTTATCTTCTATTGAACTAGACTGTAACCTATTTCTTATTGATTTATGACATCTAAGTTCATCATATGAATGTTGTGATGTTGTTCATCATCGCCACCCCCATCGTCATATTCGTCATCATCGTCATCATCTCCGCCGTTGTCTTTTCCGTTAATTTCGCCAAGTGTCGCACAAGACCGTAGCCTTTTTCTTACTGATTTCGGACTTCTACGATCGTCATGTGTATGTTATTATTACTTCTTTTGTTCATCTTCGCCACCATCGTCGTCATCTTCGTCATCATCTTTATCGTCATTTTTTTTGGTTAATTTCGCCAAGGTTCGCTCCTCGGAGCGCTTTCATTATTGTTATTACTGCACTGAAGATTATTGTAATGAACATTATTTTACTTTGTTTCAGATTTGTCCGATTCCTGACAATGGAGGCATGTACAAAAGCTGTTACTGAACTGAATGGCTGGCCCTTGCAGGGGAGAGTTATACGAGTGGAATTTGCTAAGTTAACCATTGTTGACAGAATGGGTGAGCAGTTTTACATTTGTTGAACATTGTGTTTTGTAATAACACAACAGAAAAGAGGACAATAAGAGGTTTGAGAGAGAGGTAGTGGGGGGAAAGAGGAGAGGTAGGAAGGTGAGGGGGAGTACAGAGGGAGCCGGGGAAAGATGAGGATGAAGAAGCGCGAGAGAAAAGGTAGTGTGGGAGGGAGCTCAAACTTTCCCAGTATAGTTTTTCTTTTTACTATTATAAATCTTCATGCAGTGCTAATTTGATCGTGTTGACGGGGCAGATGTCCAACTGTAATTAATCAAGTTTCAGGTTGTGAAGTAAACTGTACATGTAGTCAGCTCTATACCAGCTGTAGTGTATACCATATAATATCAAAAACACTAACATACCATTTGCAGTACTTGCAATCGTGGGTGCATTTCATCACATTCGTTTGTTCTTGTTTGGCTTATTTTCATAACCCTGATAATTAGATAGATAGATTTATTTGGAAGTATCATATAAAATATGGAATGTACAGTAAAATGCACATAATGGTGAATGATATACTGTCACATGTACTACAAGGTGAGCATGATATAGTCTAGTGACTTATACTATGGTCCTAAATCTGATTGACACAAATGGAATTTGCCCTGCCAATTTCTTTGCTATTTAGAAATTTGAAAACTCCTGGACTATTCTTCTTATTTTTGATACAGTCATTGTAGCACAAGGCTGACCAGTATTTTTGATACAGTCATTGCAGCGCAATGCTGACCAGTATTTTTGATACAGTTATTGCAGCACAATGCTGACCAGTATTTTTGATACAGTCATTGCAGCACAATGCTGACCAGTATTTTTGATACAGTCATTGCAGCACAATGCTGACCAGTATTTTTGATACAGTCATTGCAGCACAATGCTGACCAGTATTTTTCTTTCGTTTTAAGACACTTGGGGGCAGTGCAAAAGTGAGTTAGACAATTACTTTGGAGCTATAAAATCATTCCTCACTAATTCTATTTAGTTGTGTGTTATTGTTGTTATTGTTATAAATCAACTTGTTGGTTCTGTATAAAGAAAGTATAGTCTGAAAAATTGGTCAGGACAGAACAGAGATCTTTTAAGGTCATGTGACCAAGATATGACATTTTTGAAGACTTATCTTATAGTTCTTATACAGTTTAGTTGTGCTTTTGGTTGTTTTTAGCTAAGGAAAGCAAAAATGTCATTAATGATAATTATCTAATAATACAGTAATAATATCAGATGGGTAATGCAAGTTAGATGATTACTTTGGGGTTATAACATCATTTCTTGTTAATACTCTTTGTTTTCAGCTGAGGAAGGCAATAAGAAACAAAATACAAAGCTGGCCAAAAGTAAAAAGAATTCAGCTGAGAATTCTGCTAACCTTCAGAGACTAAGAAAAGCTTACAGTGAAATGTGCACAAATGGAGGTAAATAGAAGATTATAATTGGAAGTCGATAATTGTAGTGAAGAGTTTCGTATATTCCAAGACACTCATGGAAAAAGCTACTGTGGTCACGGTGATATGCTTGTTGCGTGTTCTTGATGATGTCCTAGTAGCCGTCCTGTCTAGAATGTCAGTTTCTTTGGGCTAGATTTCTGTGTCGGGACAAACCGATTTTCAGACTCAATTGATGCAATAATTTATAAAGAAAACTTCACTCTCTTCAGTATTTAATGGCTTCTCTATCATGTTCTTGATAGATGCTTGTTTCACTAGACCTGTATGACAAATGATGGACAACTTACTGAAACCTCACGTCACTATTCTATTACAAAATTATACATTACTGCCAAATTCTGTTCTGTAAAATTGCTTTTGGCGATGTAATTGGATTCCTGTCTTGCAACATTACGAATGTTGTGTTGAAGAATTACCAAATTATGTTTGTTGTTGTAATAACTTGTGTATAAACAGCCCTGATAGCTGTGGGCATGTTTTGACAACTGACTCCAGTGTGCCTTTACCCATAATGCAGTAGGGCACTTGTCACACGGTGGTATGCTTATGTGTGTTGATCATTATTTTACATTATAATTGGTCCACAATTTGGTTAGGTGATGGCACATCCTAATACATACATTCTGCAAATTACACCAAGTCCTGGCTAACTATCAAAGTCGTGTTACTTTATGTACCTTTTGAGTGTAGATGATTGAAGAGATATTTTGAAAAGAAATCTTAATTGCCAAATTATTTGTTTGATTTGGAAGGTCTTAAAGACATTTACGACCTCCAAAAGTACCTTTCTATGCTTGAATGATATTGACGTGACTTTGATGATTTAGCCAGTGTGAGGCATATATTGCCGAAAAGCTTCCGGCGTATAGACGGTCTACAGCACTTGACACATGCAAAAAGGCCTGTCGGAAATATGAATGACGGCATGTTCTGCACCCGTATTCTCAAATTTGTACTCGTAAAAACTGACAACCAAAATAAAAGTGCCGAGTTCGCTACGCGCCCGTTCGAATAATCCAAGTAAGGTCAGTTTCCTACTCATAGTGCACTATTTCTACTAGTATTTAGTACCGTGCACTCCATAATGTCAAGCCCATGTCCACTTGGAGATGGTGGTACTTTCTACCATTCAACCAGAAATGATGCCGCAGGAAATGGTGTTCTATTCCTCCAGACTTCCCGGTTATTGATGTGGTTGACCTCATTGAAGCCCTGGACCTGGTGGAATGCTCTCTTGTCCAACCAGTCATACATACGTCAGATGCCGTAACTATTGACGTCGGCAAGTACTCGGATATCCTTAAGAATGGGTAGGTTCTACTATAATAATAGTCAGTTAAAGGCTGGTGGTTTCAAAGGCAAGTGTTACTATCTTGGAATCTGTTTTTTGCACACGCACGCGCGCCCGCCCGCCTGCACACATGCACACGCACGCACGCACACACACGCACACATGCTGGCAATGGGTTTTGGTTTCAAGCTTTTCAGTAGCTTCTAGTATTAATCGTTCGCACTCTTCGTTTTTTGTAAATTCAGGTTTAACCTCTTTTCAGTTCTATCAATAAAATAGGGGGAAACCCTCTGGCATGTACAGCAACGCCGTCTGTAAACAGTGGGGCATGTATAGATAAATATACCATAAACTTGCGGGTTAACGCCCTGGGCACTTAAATTGGGAAACCCTGAAACAAGGATGGGCGATTATCCAAGCAGTGGGCTACTATGTCCAAGTTTTAGCGGAACTGGGCAAGCTCGTGGGGTGTTCATTTTAGCACAGAACTTGTAAGTTTGGTCAAACAGCTGAACCCTACTACCACAAAGTTTCTCACGGCTCAAACAGAAACACGGTTTCGACTTTGAAAAGGTGATTTCACATGAAAGTTGCTAAAAACTGATGTTTTCAAATATATTAGCGCGCTGCAAAATGTCATACCTTGGAGCTTTATGAAGCTCGAATGGCGGTTCACTTACTGTGTCAGCAAGTACTGTTTCAGATCAGTGAACGGGACTGGATTTCGTTTCCTGCGCCATTGTATTGTAAGTGTTGTTTGTACGACTGTTTGGTTAAACCCTATAAACATTCGATTCAATGTTTAGTTTGTCTGGCGCTGGATTAAAAACAGACGATTTGTTCCCGACCGACCGTTTGCAATTACAATGAGAGGGTGTGTGAATAATTGCTCAGTTCAAATCAGGGTTGACCCGGGAGATAAATCTATCAAAATCACGTGCACTATGCGAGCAATTACAATGAGATGGGGGTCAACCCAGGAGAAAAATCTAGCAAAATCATGTGCTTCGTCTGAAAATACATGGCGATGTATCGAAGTTTTACCTGTTCTCGCTAAACACTCAAAAAACTTGGTCTATTGAACTTGAAAAAGCATCAGAACTTGCGCCTGATACGAAAAAATTTGACTAGGTAGTTCGAAAACTTGTCACCTAGACAAACATTCGTAAGCCTAATTTTGCATCAACCGCAATGCTGCCATTGTCCTCAGTAGGGTAGTTTCCCTGCTGTGAGGTATAAGTGCAGTAGTATTGTCATTGATGTTTCTTATAATGTTTGTAAAATAAAAGTTTATTGTTTTCTCATTGACGTCTTGTGATCTCGTCCCAGTTTTTTTAATGTTTATTATGAAATATTCAGTACAGTTGCGTACATCAACAGGACAGCTTTGGTAAAAGGCAGCGTACACATTGGATACAGCATGCAAATATTTTGAGTTTTGTCAACAGCTATTAATGTATGAGTTCCATTCACGATGCCGCACAGCAGGCCTTTATCCAGGATTTCAAAAATAGGGTGTCCAAAATGGGGTTTGCAATATTCCAGGGCGTCCATGATTCCGACGCGTAACCCCCCACCCCCAGCAATCCCCCCAGACACACATTTTTTTACAAAAAAATGCATAGGCCACGGCTTTTACATTTAAGTTTACAAAACAGCTTTCTGTAGTGAGCATTTTTACTAAAAAGAAACTGTAGACCAAGATTTTTCAATGCTATCAACCAAGTGTGAGCATAGCAACATTGTATATACTTTTTATATACATTGTATATTTCTTCCTGCTTTGAAAAAACAGCCCCCACTGGGAGCCTTCAGAGGCTTCCTAGTATTCATTGCAATGTGTGAGTCCAAACTTGAAAGGTTCCTATTGACAGTGGTCATCCAAATGATACATTGGGCGTCCTTGCCAGGGCGTCCAGATTAGTGCTAGGGCATCCATTTGGACGCCCAGGACATACGCTGCATAAAGGCCTGCTGCACAGCGCACTGAAAACACCCGTACCAATTTATTAGCACAAACATTTAGTGTATTTACGGGTTCTAAGTGGATTAATGCCTCCATCTCCAGCGTATCTGAACACTGTTTTATTGTTTCAAGTTGAACATTAATGCGATAGTGATACATCGCAACAGGACAGGCGTGGAAATAACGTCACATTCTGATGGAGATTATTATTTCTCACCGTGAGTTTACCGACGATGTCACTAAAAATGCAAGGGGGAGGGCGGAGAAAGAAAACGAAATAACTGCATGCTCCCGGTCGCCACCAAGTTAGCGTGGTAAAAAGGCATTCCTGAGTGCCCCTGTGGGTTTTTGCTTGTACGGGTTTTAAACATATTCTTTCTTTCACCAACAGTTAGAATACCGGGGCGGTGGTAATAGATAGCTATAAATGAGAATTGTTTTTCAAAAATCAGGACAACAAATCGATACTTAATCGGTAAGTTTAAAAAGAAATCGCCTTTGGTGCGTGTTTGGAGCACACGACCCAAGACTATTGTGGTTCCGGGATACGAGGACATTCATTCATTTGGTTGTGAATATCAATTTATGCACCCAAAAGACCTCTGTGTATCCTGTGCACTTGTTGTCAAAAATGATGTCACTTTGTCACTAGGGGGCGTCCACATTTAATCTCTGAACAATATCTAATCTCACTATAGACTTACTACTGCCACTTCTATAAAAATCTACGGAGTAGGAATGTATTAATTTAACAAAAGATCAGTTGATAAGATGAAAATAGGTATTTGCAGCACTTGAGTTATTCCACAAATGCCGGCTGAAAAACGTACTTTTCGAGACAAATGTACGCAGGTGTAAGCATGCTGTGTTTCCGCAAACACGGAAGTCTGAACCCGTGGCGAAGCTGTGAACAAAAGCGTGAGTTCAAGCTCAAGTTCTGTAAGTGGTAGGTTGGGGGTGGGCGATTACCTGAGTGGTGGGCGCTTAGTGGAAATTTGCACAAAGTAGGGGATGGGTGATTACCCAAGCAATGGGTGCTTAAATCGAAAATTGACAGAGTCGGGGATGGGCGATTACCCGGGCGTGGGCGTTAATCCGCGAGTTTATGGTAATACCAGGAGATTTAAAACCCCCCTCTGCAGATAGCGTATCTTCCATTTATCATTTCTGTACAGTTACATTGCTCAAAATTTAGTTTTGTAAAAGTTCATGGGAGAATTGACGAGAGCCCCTCTGTGGCTATTGTTTTCCTGGTAAATTCAGCATGTCTCTCAGTACAGCCTCAAGTGGTACATCTGCAGGTATACCTGCTGCAATAACACAGATATCGTGGTTGAGCAGCAGGTATCAGACAACATTACACTGACTTTCTAAGTTTTCAGGACGTCTTTAATGCTTTCTCAAGTCAATATCAACCTTAAGGATATCTCAAACCGTATTTACAAAAATTGGCCGTTTTTACAATATTTCAGTTATCTTGCAAAATACCTATCTTTGTTCTCAGGGAACTTCAAGTACAAAATAAATACCATGTAGGGATAAAAAAGATTTAGTAGAACTTTCTTGGAACTGCACAACCGTATAAAAATTTGTTTGCTACTTATCCGAGGTCAAAGGTTACAGGACTGTCACTCAAATCGAATCTCCTGCCAGGCACAGAGCAGTTCTGTATGTACCCTCAATCCTTTCATTCATAATATTGAGTTAAAGAGATATATATGGGACAGAAAGATGCCTTGGAAAACCAAGGCAAAACATAGTTTTGATATGGAGGGAGTTATGCGTCTGCATGCATATGATCGTTGAGAACGAATGCTCCGAGTTTGGCCTTTGTGACTTTTGTGTTCACGAATATACCAAGTTATGAAAAGAGATACATCCTCAACCAAATTCATTAATTTGATTGGTAATTGACATTTTGCTGTTTCGATCTCTTGCTCATGATGCGATTTAACCACCGAGTCGATTTGTGTGGTATATTTCGTACTTGGTTTACCCTGCCTTGATTCATCTTGACTCTATTATAATTGTTTTGGTGATGTTAAAGTTCACTACACACGGCAATTTCAGTTGACATTGTGAGTGAATGTCGAAATAGTTTAGGTATCTATAAGTTATAGTGACCAAAAACAAGATTTCACAGAAGAATTAAGCAGTAACTGTCAGATTTTGAAGATTCACGACATGATATGCTTTTTCTCCGCTCCGCCAAATCGACTTAATTTCAACTTAGGAACAGGAGTTCTCAAAAACGACGGTGAATTTCACTGAAACTTTCTAATTTTCATTCATCAATCTCAAAAACGCTGTTAAATAGGATTTTCCTAGTTTTTGACACTATAAGATAGACAGATACGACTTCTACAAAAATGCCTTACATTCTGCATGTTAATTTGGCTTAAAAACAACACTAAATGAGTAATTGAAAATTCTTAACAGTGTTTTTGAGGTAAATTGTGAAGTTTTCATGTAGAAAGGTTTCATGAAAATCTACCAAAGGGTTATTTTGTTAGGGATGAACCTTTCTTAAAATTGAAAGTTTGACTTAAAAGAGGTGTTGAATATGTAATAATAATAATGGCATATCAATATAAAACATGGCAAATTGGTACCTCCATCACGTTCGTCACACTCACTCAACTTACATCGAGCTGTTTGATAAAAATTTCTTAGATTACTGAAGATATCATCAAGAAAATTAGTGTGTTGTACTTTGCAAACATTCCACTAAATCATGTATTAAAAGAAAAAATTGTAACCAAATGCAACTTACAGAAAATTAACATTGAATGTTTTTTTTCCAAGAATTAAAATTCTCTGTATACATCCGTCATGCCCCTTTAAAAGCAATTTTCTCAGATAAAAAGATAGGAAAAAAGTTGATAGACGCATTGAAAGCTATCAAAGAGACCTGTCAATTGGTGTATTTATTTTCTCAGGATGAAAATTTTTCACAATTGATCAAAATATTCTCTGATTGCATGTCGTCACAAATGGAATTGCCCATGCACAGTACATGCCAAAAGTATGACTCCAAATTCCGTGTCATTATGGCTGTGGGTAAAGGCCAAATTTGTCATCAGTATAATAGCCTTCCCTAATGGCCAAGATTGTAGAGGAGTTAAGAGGGAAATATGTGAAGCAGTTGGGTCTGTCTGCAATTACAATTTTGCTACAGTAATGGTTATTACCAGTCATTTTTGCTAAAAAGATGGGATGTCATGATAGAAAGCGGTATTTCTTTGATTACTTTAGTCTTGTGCTGTATGTAGTCATTGTCAAGAGGCTCTGTGTGCCTTGTTTTAGTGGTGCTTTCTGCGTTCAAGTTATGCTAAAACCTCCGAACACTATTTTCAGCGTCAATCTTTTGAAACCTGCTGCTAGCGATTATGTGCAAAAAGGGAGCACAAACTTTAAAGATGCCACAGACTGTGAGCTGTTGGTCACTGCTGGAAATGTACATAGTTCAAACTCCAGTGTACAAGACCACACCAACAAAAGACGTTCTAGTCTACATTCCATCAGCAGTGGTGATGGTGAATCCATAAACAAGCTAGAGAGGAATTGTTCTGGCCCTGCCACAAATGAAACAGCTGAGGAGTATCCGAGACCACTTGATGTATTGCCACCGAAATTGTCGCCACAGATACTATCTTTTCAGTCTCCACATGGAACTGAAACGTCATTTAATTGTAGTGTGCGCAAGGAGTTGGATCCTGATGAGCATTCCGTAACGTTCTGGAATAACTTAAATTTTAACAACAGCAACAATTCGCGGAGACAAATGAACTCTGACGTGAATGCAAAGCCTCGGATCCTCTTAAGTGATGTGCGGTACAAGATGCCAGAGGTTGACGGAAGGCCTGACGTCAGATATTGTAACACGGAAGTGCTCCATCCAAAGTGTTATCTGGAATCTGTCCATCCGGAGAAGCAGTGTGATGCAAGTCTGTCAACAGTAGCACAAGACAAGGTATCCATGCGGAGTTACATAAAAAAAGGTAATTTATAAGGTCCACTGAGTGTTCTAAATGGCATTCAATTATATTAATTCTCAAAGGTGCTTTCACCGATTTCTCTTTTTATTTTATAATTTCAGAAAGGGAATAATAAAATTATAATTAACAAACAAACACTTAGTACCGCAGATAGTATGATATCAAAACAGACCCTAGAACACCCTGGTAACTAGAATACAACAAACAGAGCTCCGACGAAGATGGGTTATTGAAATTGGTTGAGTGAATTGTTCCTACTACTAGAATCACAAGAACAATAAGACTGCAACCTGGGTAGACTTTCTTAGGCGCAAGAATCTCGCCAAGGAAGCTAGTGTGATCACCTGCTTCACTTGCAATACATGGTGATGTCTTGTGAAGTCATGCAAGCTCTTGAAGAAGCTAGGTCTATGGATCGCACGCCTGTTTCACATATTCCGAGAGAAAAGTCAAACTCGACTTTTAAGTGCCATTGTTGTTTAATTTGTTGTGACATGTACACAACCTCGAGGAAGAACAGTTGATTGAAGAATTGGGGAAAAAATGGCCAATAGGTGATGCATTATTTCATGACACTGAAAGCTGAAGCAAAAGATTGCTCCTCAACTTAAGCAGCAGACTCATAACGTAGAACGCCAATCCATCACAAGTTGTCTAAAATTCCCATATTAAAACAACATATCACATTAACTACTTAAAGTAGGAAGATTTATTTTTCAGCAAACAATGTTTAACAGAAAGTGCGGTAGTTGTGTTTCGGTCCGCGGGTGTCCTGTCCGATCCCCGGGGTTCATGTTTTAAAGGTCAGGGCTGGTGTTTTTTGGTCTGGTTTGCTGTTTTGAAGGTGTGGGAGTCTGTGTTCGACTCCGGGATACTGGGGTTCCTGTTTCGATGGAACATAGCTGCTATAGATAATGTCAAGTTTGACATTGTTTAGCATATCTGTTGGCACAATATTTATCAGTGTTTGTAAATTAGTACATTAGATAGTATGGCATGTTGTTTATTCACAGTTTTGTAAAAACTGTGGAATGAACGAAGTAAAATGTTGTAAAAGACGGTTATCATTTATTCAAAATATTTTTGATATTGTGGCGTATGATTTCTGTAAAAATGCTGATAATACGTTTGTCACTCTAGTGTGTTCTGTTGACCTTTTGCTATCTGGCGTCATTCAAACTGGTCTGACTGTTTTTCAGTTATGTTTGGCCGAGGAAAACAAATCTCCACATCGCCACCCAGCTCGCCAGGTGGCCTGCAGAATACTGGTATGATGTTTATTTAGTGTTGTAGATAATAATGTTTATGAATGTTATAAACTATTGGAACATGTGAATACAACAGGGCTTGGAATTTTCCGCAGAAACGCGGATTTCCGCTTTTTTCAAATGTTCTTTCCGCGTATTTTATTATATTTCCGCGTAAAAAGAATCGGATTTGATATAAAATTTCCGCAGCAAATGTCTTTCTTACCGCCGCGTTGCCGACGACTTTCACCTCGAAAAGCGGAAGTTGCCCTTCATGTTTCGGAGGAACGTAAATTGTCAACATTGCCGGGGCATCTGGGATAGCATGGTGGATTTCCTCAATGGCGGCTCGTGTGATTGTAAACCGCGGTGACAAATACTACGACTCTGTAGCCANTTATGAATGTTATAAACTATTGGAACGTGTGAATACAACAGGGCTTGGAATTTTCCGCGGAAACGCGGATTTCCGCTTTTTTCAAATGTTCTTTCCGCGTATTTTATTATATTTCCGCGTAAAAAGAATCGGATTTGATATAAAATTTCCGCGGCAAATGTCTTTCTTACCGCCGCGTTGCCGACGACTTTCACCTCGAAAAGCGGAAGTTGCTCTTCATGTCCTCTCGATTTAGGTGGGCAAAAGGTCCACACCGACTTTTCCAAGGCTGGCTGCGCATGTTTCGGGCCGTAAAAATTTCCGCGTTTTTCGCCATTGGTCATTCCAAGCCCTGATACAAATAAAGGGAGGATACTTCTGAAGATCTCATTCATGTCTTAAAACTGATACCATAAGAGATTGAAGAGTTCCCATCATGACTCTGTGTCTCAAAAACATTTAAGTTAATACCTCTTAAGAGATTTAATAGCCTTTAGTATACCTGCTGCTAAGAAACGAACCAAAAATTTAAAAAAAATATTTTGCTGTTATCGGGGTTGTGAGTAATGGGTGGAAGACTGTTTCGGCCATTGTTGTTTTTACCAGTCGATACTGAGGAGTGGTGAGAAAGTCTGCGGAGAGCTGCCTTTTTAAGACATAAAAACGTGCGTTTGTGGAGGCTGTATGTAGTAACAGCAACTTGACCGAGAATGTCTCTGTGTTCAAATTTCGTAAAGACGTGAAAGTTGCACAGAATTGGCATCGGTTTGTGCACTGTACAGGAGTATAGAATGTCAGTGTGGAACATGCAATTTATTCGGGAACTACCCTTTGTTTGGCACATTACAAGGAATCTCGTTTCGACCAAACACACGGGCATTAAGATGAAGGACTCGCCATCTTGTCAATATATTTGCAAATTTTACAAATAATGAACAAACTGCTTCCATTTTAGGGCGAGTGATGCCAGGCCTTAATCCCCAGCCCAGATAGAGTGCAACGACACGCAGGCTTATGCATTGTGTTTAGACTATGCTCATTCCATCATGACAATAGTGAATACGAGTGACCCAGGTTTACTGTGACCTTTATCAGTAATTATTAAGTGTCCGTTTTGCTTAATAGTTATCCAGTTCTCGCTCAAAATTATGCTCGTCTTCTGATATGCTGTGTTCCACCATTGCAATTGATTGTCAAGTGACCAAACGTCTTCTACCCATTGCATCATTTAATGGGAAACTTGGGGAAATAGCTAAATTTTCTTCAAAACTAAAAAATCGTGACAATTAGCATAAAAAGTGCTTATTTAGTTAGTTTTTATGCTATTTATTTCATATTAGCTTACTGAAACCTCAAAAACTAAGAAAATACGTGGTGGGACCTCTTTAGCAACTCAAGTCTTTTTTTCAGTCATTGTCACAATAATCTGTGAGTTGTCTGTGAATATTGCATTACCGACAATTTTTGCATTTCTTAAAAATATTCGCTTCTGTTCCATTGTGATACGTTTCTGTTTTTATTTTAAATTTGTTGAATACATGTCAGTGATGTTCATTACTTTTTTAAATGGATCCTTGCTTACTTGTCTTGCCTCCTGTCTGAAAATAAAATTGGACTGATCCCGAGGTATAGAACTTGTTTAGTGTATCTTTGTAGTGTCTGTTAGTCTTATACTTTATTCTTGCTCTTTGAAGGAATAGCGAATATACTGGGATTTTGAGCAGGTGTCCAGTAAAGTAATTACCGGGGTAACATGCCTCACTGCTGTGTATTTAACAAATTATGCATATTAGGACTTGCTGCAAAACTGTGTGTGTCTTATAGTCAGAATAATTTCTTTTTACAGATGAAGTGCCTTCGAACTGAAAGTTGCTGAAGTTGTGCCTATATTTAGCTCCAATACCAATCTTTAGTGTCCCGCAGGCTCGCAAAACAGTCATTTAATTTGTATTTTTCTGTCTCTCATTGAAGGACTTGGATTGATTGTTTATTCTGACTGATGAGAAGTTGACTTATGCCAGTGGCTTGTCAATTGCAGTTGCATTGTAAGCATTTTGCCCTAAATTTCTTTCAGACATTTCCTGTAACTATGTTCATACAGTTTTTGGTAGGTGGGACTTCATGCAATATGTTGTTGCAGTCGGGAGTCTGTTTCATTAAAAGACAGCATTTAACTGAATTTCCCTCTCTAAAGTTCAGAGGTCTCTTTAATGAAAAGTAACTTCATATTTAACTCAGAAATTATTATTTATTATGCTTCAATATGAACTTGAGGTCTACTTGAGGTAGATGAGTTAATAATCCAAGTGTGACTATGATGACATATAGTTTGATGCCACAACTCAAAACATTCTGTTCTAATGTTGGAATCATCAAGTGTGCTTGTTGATTGGTTACTGAAGCACAAAGCCCTTATTTTGGTTTCTAAACTGCCTTGAGACTTTGATGTAGTAAGACCTTGAGCCTCTAGTCTATTTACATTGGCACAATGTGTCTTGTAATTGGCTGACTCTGTCGAGTAGACGTTAAAGCACTGGATTAACAATGCAAGGATCTTTTGTTAGGAAAAAGTACAAAAATTCCGAAAAGTTTCGAAAAAGTTCTCATTGACCACTTGGCGTGCACTACATATCCATGATACCGTAGTTATGTTCTTCAGAAAATACTGAAAAGACTGAAGATGGCCTGAGAAATGGTCTGTCAAAATGTGCTGTGTAAGTAGGCTAGAAGTTGGTTCAAATAGAACAATAGATTTTTGATCTTATGTCGCATGTCTCTAGTTCTTATAATGTAGAGCTGAAAAATACCAACACATGTGTGGAATTTGGGTGCAAAGATTGGATTTCGGATATGAAATAATTTTATTTCAAAACTGTGGTTGTTATCAATGACTGCACGTGATTGACTTTTCTGGTGCTGCCGGGTGAACTGGCTAAGACATCTGATGATTGGTTTGTAAGCCTTTATCGAGAACCAATCAAATGTCTTATGCAGTTGACCTTGCGAAGTCAATTAAGTGTAGTCATTGGTATGAGATGAACGTTGTTTGAACATCGCGTGAGCAAATACTGACCATCTAAGTTACATGCTTATTATTTAGTTGATGCTATGATTTTATTTGGGTGATATTCAAGTTAGCATTGCATGTAAGACTTCAGAACAGTAAATGAGCTATTAGTGAATAGTTATATACTCTTTCTGTATGTTGTTTCTTACAAGATATACATTATAAGCTTTGCTTAGGTTAACTGTTTGAAGCAATTCTGCTTTTATTGCGTTGAAGACATGTACCTTCAAGAGTACATTGTTTCTGGTTTGCTGTATAGATATGGTGTTACATGCCAGTTCTCTCAGGGGTAAAAGTTGGCTGCACATGTAAAATGTGTATTCACATGAAATTCTTCCAGAAATGAATTATACTAGGTTGAGTATTCATGTCAAGTCTGTATCAGTTAATCTGATTGTTAAAATTGCTGCTGATGTTTAGCTATATTGTTGTCAGTTTCTGTATGTTGATATACACATGATTCATTTTGTATCCATACATGTACTTTGAAACTATGAACAAATTTGAAAAAAAAATTAGTAACAAGATACGACCCAGGGTCTAATCTTTGAACTAGGACCTAACCATTCAGGCTGCCAACTGGGCCCTGTAATTGGGGTCTAATCTTTGAACTAGGACCTAACCATTCAGGCTGCCAACTGGGCCCTGTAATTGCTCAAACTGCGAGCCGAGTTCTGATTATAGAGATTAGACCCTGGGCTCTGTTGAATTTTTCATGGTCCAACATTTCTTCTTAACCATAGATGGGATGATATTTAAAGTCCCTGTTCCATTCAAGAATTGAAGTACTTATTTACACCACTAAGCTTATTTCTTACTCAAATTAGGAGGGGTTTCTGGGTTTGCAAAGAACTTACAGTTTGTTACTTCATGGTCCACGCATAAAACGACCGTGGTCAATAGACTTGCCGAGCATTGTCTAGAGCAATAATGACGTGCAACTGCCAGGTGTTTAGAAAGCCCTGAAGTCTCGTCCAAATTAACTAACAATTCTAGACCAATTTCATATCAGTTGGAGGCCTAATCAAAAGTTGGATTTATGATGGAAGGTAGATTTATAGTCGCTTTAATTGGTGTTGGAAAATTGTTGTAAGTTGTGCTTTGTAGTTTGTGTCACCGCTAGCGTTCCCTTGGGTTGGCATGTATCTTTGATTGACTTGTAACAGCTAGTGCTTGGAGCATTATTTTCACAAGCTTAAGAAAATGATCATTTATTTTTCTATTGTGTGATCCAGACATTGTTTATTTGAATCACAGTTTGAATGGAAATTTACCGTAGCAACCAGTAAGTGTTCCCATGATTGGAGATTGAACAGCCACCTAGCCCTCTTTTATGTAGTGCTTAATCTCAGAGGTTGTTTGGACGGTGTGTGGAGGTACAGCAATAGAAAGTGTTTTCACAGATTGAGCCCTTGCGTTTTTAGTACTTCCTCACAGGCGTCACTTGTTTTAAACCGCTGCTAGGGTGGTGCTACGTGGATCACTGTTCTGTTACATCCTTTCACCAGACGAACCAGTACCATCAAATACATCACGCACGCCATCACTATGATATATGGACAGCTGCAATAGAAATACATTATGAATTCACACCTATAAACTATATAACCGTGTCAAAATAAAGTTTCTTACAGACCCTCTTCGTCTATAACGTAATGACGTTCGTTACTCTTATTTTTATGCATGCGCTCACACTATTTATATGTGGTCGTATATTGCGGTCATCTCTGGTTGGGCGTCCGGCGTCCGCAGCTGTATCTCCTAAAGCCCTCGCAGGACATTAATAAGATTTGGCAGATGTGTTGCTTATGAAGCTGATGACGGTTGATGAATTTCGGACCTCTCTGACTACCGGTGTGCCCCCTCGTGGCAATTTTACTTTTTAACGCTTACATCTGTAGCTTTGGAGGTCCTCAACAGATTTTCATAAAATTTGGCAGTTACGCATCTATTAGTGACATTATGCCATCCTCCCGTTTTCGGAAGGATTCGAAATACTTTGTGCCACCTAGTGGCCATTTTGTATTGTTTTCGAGTCTTTTTTGGCGTCTGCCCTTCTATCAACCAAACCGCTCTAGGGATGATTTTGAAGATTGGCATATATGTTCTTACTATAAAGAGGGCGACTTACGATAGTTTTCCGACGACTTCGACTACTTTTGCGCCTCCTAGTAGCAGTTTTGTTTGTTTTTGCGCCCATGGCTGTATCTCCTAAACACTGTACAAGATCTTCATTGAATTTTGGTGGTGCATTTATATTACAACAGAGGAAGGCGACTTTCGGACGGATCGGACTACCATGGTGGCCCCTAGTGGCAATTTTAGTTTCTATGTTTACCTCCGTATCTTCAAAGGTCGTCACCGGATTTTCATAAAATTTCGCACATAACGTAGAATTGTCGTGAGGACTTGACAGTGACCTCAGGGGTCTCACGCTCCACTGGTTTATATACATAAGTTGAAAAATCTTTGCCCAGTTACACATTTTGTGTCATAAAAACGATAATGATACCTGCAGCTAACGCGGCAAGTAGAACTACTCTCGTTTATCACATTGATGTAGACTCACAGTAGAACTGTGGATTTCTGTTGAGCCCAGACCGTCCGGAGTTGCACCATATACCAACTCCGGACGGTCTCTCACGACGATCTTGCGTTATGGATAGGCATCTAATAGTCAGTTGACGCTACCCTTTGGTTTTCGGTTTGATTCGTGGTATCTTGCACCACCTAGTGGACATTTTAACTGTTTCCGAGTCCTGTTATTTGGTGTCTGCCCCTCTGTCGACCAAACCACTCTAAGGATGGTTGTGGAAATTGGCATGTAAGTTCCTCAGTAATGTGAAGAAAAAGTCTGACGATAATTTTCCGACGACTTCATCTACTGTGGCACCTTTTTTGCGCCTATAGCCTCCTAGTGGCAATTTCCTTTTTTCGTTTTCCTCGATTTCTCAGAAGTTCCTTGATGGATTTTTATGAAATTTGGTAAATAGTTTTGATGACACATACCAGTTTTCGGATGGATTCGACATATTTTGAGCCATCTAGCGTCCATTTTTATGTTCCAAATAAACACCCCTAGAAATCAACTGTTTGTAGTGCATTCGTGGGCGCATTTCAATGCTCCGAGTTGCTCTTGTTTTCTCAATTTGGAATAATGAACATGCTTTAAACGGTTTCTAGCCCAGCGTTACATCCAAGAAGCGAGCTTGGACATTTTACCGCTAAATATTGCGTCTAAGTTTTCCCTTACTGTGATGAGAAGTGATTCGTAGGTTTGCAAAGCACCAACAATGATTGGTCAGTTATTGAGACCACGCTCAGTGCCATTAAATGACAGGCATCTCTTCCCTCCCTATAAATATGGGTTGAACATGATTTTCATGAAATAGGCAGGTTATCTTCGATTAAAGTGGGTTCAGCTGAGGGAATAGCATCGGGTTCTACGGCCGAAAACAATCCGCATTTTTGGGCTATTTTTAGTATATTTGCCTTCTTTGAAATTATTTTGCTTTGACCAGAGCCATAGAACGGCAAAATCTTATGTGTGTTTTATGATTTTGTAATAAACTGACGACTGCTAAAAAGCAGTCAACGATAATTGAAAACGAGGCGACCACCTTGATCCGTTGGGCGCGGACGGCTGGGTGCTCAAGTCAGAACATTCTGAGTGTAAGCGAGAAAAGAAACAGATCCGAATTGGAGGACTAACCGCTCTAGAATAAGGATCTCGAAAATAAAGCTTTGTACTCGTTTTTTAGAAGTTTGTGTACGATTTTTTAAAACTGGGTACTCGCAATCAAAAATGTCTTGACCAGGGCCTCCTTTCCTTCACGGTAGTTGACAAATGGTCTCTAAGTGATTCTCTCACATGTTTCGTTGTACTATTTTTCTCGGTCGCTGGGGTTTTACTATCTCGCCTGTAAATTATTTGGGGCACATACCCTTCCCCCACCTCCCATGTCCCTGTTTAGTGGAAGTGGGGGGTGGGAGAACTGTCCCACTCACTTTCGTGATAGGGGGCGCTCGCCCCCAATTTCTGCGCCCATGAACTTTTATTACTTACTAATTCAGGAACACTTGAAATGCTTGCGATTCGTTCTTGTGTCTCAAGCTGAGGCTCGTTAGATGGCAGCAGAACCTTTTGTGTTCATTACCGCAACAATAGACTTGATTTTGTCCCCATACGCTCATGGTGTCTGGGCAGTAGAACCCACTCTGTCGTTCGCCGTTTTCATTGTCATATGGAGGGCAATACTCTGGAACCATGGAATACTTCGCCCATTCTATATTAAGAGAAAAACAAGAAGTTGGGCTAAATAGTCGGAAGGTTAACAAAGGTAACAGTACACGTAAAAGAATCTTACAATAAGTATGCCTGCAACATACTATATGTTCGCAGTGCATCGCCACGGCTGCGCTGGAAAGTGATCAGGAACTTGTCGTTTATGGTTTCATGCAGTGCAGTTCTCGCCTGCCACAGAGGACAAGTATTAAGCACCTACATGCTGTGCTTCGAAGTTTTGATACACAATTGTCCCTCTTACCTGAGCTCATAAATTTTCGTTTGTCGCGTGTTACGACTTACCAGTTGTAACTCCGTGAGCTGCCGTCAGAAAAGTTGCAAAGCAAGCTGCCCAAATGCCGAGCGACATGTTAGCATCTCAGACTACATGGTCAGCTCTACGTATCGCGCTTCGTGTTTACTTTGTAAGAAAATCCTGCTATGATAACGTCGAAATAATTAATTCACGGTTAGTCAAGGTGACTACATATCAAACGGAGTCGGAAATGTGTTACTTTACTATAAAAATGATTCTTAGACAGGTTTAAGTACAGAACAAATTTTTTAAAAAGTTTTATAAGTTTGAAATCAAACCCGAGATAGTCGGAAGTGTTACATGATCACAAATTGTTTCAAATGAAGAATCTCTGTTCAACTGAATATACCATAAGAGAGGGAGTATGCGATAATTATAGTAGATTAATTTTGATTCCCTTCGACCTGTTTGTGCCACCTGAATAAGTCCCAAATGTTACGAGCACAACTGTGAAGCGACAATCAGCGTTTCTATGTTCTTTCGCTTCTCGTCAAATCCGTTATCACAAATCCTTTGATATCGTTGCTAAGCATTATAGCGCATTTTAAATCTAAAGATGAATGGCAACACCTTACCGCGCGCCAAGAAATGGGAATAGCGTGTTCTAAACTTTTGAAGTGAAATCGTACACGCACAGCATTTTCTCTGTTGTTCAAAATGAACAATAGATTATTTTTGGGTTTTTGCAAGAACAAGATTTCGGCCAACACGAGGCTTGGACTTGTGCAATGGGGAGTACGTGATAAATGAGAAGTCCCCAACATGAAGCTTGGACTGCAATGGCGATAAATGAGAAGTACGGCCGAGAAATGGGAAGGATGTAGTTATGATGGATGGGATCATTTTTCCATTTCTCAATTTGCACAACAAAGTGTCATAGTTGTGTCGGGTTTCAAACGCAAGTTTTATTCACTTTGCCATCACAGTATTACTACCTAAGTTGTACGCATGCACGAAAAAATTTAATTTCACGTAAAATAAATTGTGTTTGATTTCTCTCTCTTTCAACATACATGGTGTGGTATTGCAAACAAAACGTAACGAGAGTGGCGTACATGAAGTAATATCCCACTCGTAACGTTATTCCGTGTATCGACCGAGACCGAAGGTTTTGTGTATTTATTAGCTCGACATTTCAACTAACCGTTAACGTCAGCATACGAACTGAA
This sequence comes from Phoronis australis, assembly GCA_002633005.1. NCBI lineage: Eukaryota > Metazoa > Phoronida > Phoronidae > Phoronis > Phoronis australis. The sequence goes on along the minus strand of NMRA01000109.1, from coordinate 560,835 downwards.
TATAGTTTGCAATACCACACAATGTAGGTTGAAAGAGAGATGCAAACCAAACACAATTTATTTTGCGTGAAATTAAATTTTCTAGTTGTAGACTATATGCTGGTATTCAGAGACAGAAGTGTCATATAATTAACAGTTTTGTTCCAGATTTTACGTTCAGGGCCTGGTTCCATGTCGAGTGTTAGTTACACTGCTGCAACTGTATTGGTTTAAACTATATACGGAAAGTTTGATGATCGAACCGGCTGAAGACGTCGAGTCGACATAGACTTACTTTTTAAACTTTCCATGTCAGAGGTCACTGTTGAAGTAGTGCGGGAGGTGAATACGGAAAACTTTATTACACGGACAGATTCAATGCGTATGGGATAAATTACTATTTTCACAACACTGCCATTTCCAAATCTCATCATTTTCATGCCTGTCCTTTCCATTGATGGTCCAACCTTCAAACTATACGATAAAACCTGAGAAAGTTGCAATTGTTACATGTGCACGTTTACTATTTTGTATACTTCAGCTTTTACCTAAAGCCGCTGTAATCCATGCTCTGATATCGAAAACTATTGTTCTCAGACCTATTCTTGCTATTCCAAAGCAACGTCATTTTATTCTTATCAGTTGCTTGAATTGGACGACCACACTGCTTTGGCGACTGAAACTAACAAATCGCCACAAGCAAACTTAGTAGCCGAGTATTGGCTGCGGGAGATGCGACGTTTTCACAAACTTATGATTTCATTAAATACCTTTCGTCATATGCAAAGAACAGGTATCATTTGAGCAATGGTTATTCAAATTTGTATAAAAAGAACCAAAATGAGAATCAAAAACAATTACCAAACAAAATAACGCATTTATGATGCTCTAGGTGATATCAATAGTTTTTCCAGGACAACATGACCGTTATTCAGGAATTGTTTATTAACTAATGCATATAAATTGAGGTCAAGGAAATCGACGAGGATAGTCGAAGATTTTCTAATGTACAAAATTGTGCTTAAAAAGGCTTTTAGTTTTGTTGTATTGTTTTGTTAAGTAACACATTCTATAAATTTGATAGCAGAAAGAAGTAAGCATTATGCCATGTTACTTATTAGGCCTACTTAATTTGGTATATATTTTTCAGTTTTTGAAATAGCCTACCCTTTGAGATAAGGATTTCAACGTGGCTGGTATAAAGCAATAACGCGGAACTGACAGTTCTCAATCCTATAACCGTATGGTCGCGCCTTTATGCCCATAGGCCTATATCCGAAGTAATGCCTTTCTCGTGGTCTTTTTGTCCAAAAGGTTCGCAGGCGCGTGCGCCTAAGTTTTGCATAGAAGCCCACTAGTTTCCCACAGGCGCCCATGGGTCTAATGGCGCGGCAAAACGGTAAAAATGTAAGATGCGACTGTGTTAAAGTTGCACTCCGCCCTGTTAAGGTACCTAAAGAGAAAAACCGAAATGCGCCTATTACTCTTATAAAGTCAGTATCATAATGCTCCTGGAAGTAACATGATTCTAGAACATTAAAACTATCAGCGACTCAATGAAACTTTTTCGAAGTTGAATAACCCTAAAATTGTGAATGTACGCATTGTCTGTTACTTGAGTTGGTAACAGAAACAGAATCCTATCACGGTAAGGAACATTATGAGACTGATTTTAGGAGTGTACAAAGCTCATTTCGTCACTTTATAACTCTCAGTTGCTGTAGGTAAAAAGTGTAGCATTTCAGCGAAAGAGGGAAAAATCGCATTTAATGACAAATGGCGTAGAAAATAAATCTGAAACTAAATAAGGTGATCCATATCCTCCCAAGGATACTATTGTTTCACGAAATGTAGAATATAAATAGGTAAATAAAACAACAAGAATGGATCAACTGAAATTTTCGGATGTAATAACGTCCTTTGTCAACAGAAACAGAAATAAAATAAAATCAAACACTATATGACAATTGACAAATGGGAAGTTTGTGTCAGATTGGTTAATGCACGTCACAGTGGATGATGTTTTTGTGACGTCCACAATTCAAAACGTCATTCGTCGTGAGTTTGTGTTTTACCACACGACAAAACCGCACGAAAAATTTTTCTGCGATTTAAAAAAGACATTTCTGCTAATATATCGAGGAATTCGCTATGAATTCTAGATCTGTAAATACGCCCGGGAAAAGTGCATCGCCTAAGACCATCAAACGGCGTCGACAGAGAAAAGCTGCGATGATGCGAGGGAGAAATCGAATCTCCGACACCTCCGGCAGCGATAGCAAGAGAGAAAGTGAGGTAAGAGCTTCTTTGGGTCGTTCTAAAAATCTGTCTTCGTCTTCTTCTCCTGCATTTTCTGATCGTTGTAGGCTGGAAGACGGCTCAAAGATATCTTGTACCTTAAACCATTCTGGTCAGTCTACTGCAAAGTTTGATCGCCTGGCAAAGTATCCGTCGCAAGCAACTGCACAAAGCGACCACTGTTCCGTACCGTCTACAAGCGAGAACCAATTCTATGCGTCCAATCAGATGGGGAATGCCATCAACCCCACGTTAGGTGACATGTATGTCGACGGACGACAGGGGCCAAGTCCACCGAAGATTGCAGCTTTGAATCAAAGTGCAGCGTCGACTATTCCATACATGTCTAACACCGACGCTCCGCCACTTCGAAGGAAAAGTCCTCACAAATCGGACTCTCCAGAAACGGCGCACGCCATCAAATTGGCTCGTAAGTGGTTGGGACCGTACACTGAAGAACCGGGTAGGTGTTCGACTCATATTTAACTTCTAACAAGTATCATAAGAAGTCTTAGTTGTAGCACGTGCAAACGACGACAATAGTTTGCAATCCTTCGTGATAAGTGTGTAAAAACCTAGTTAACAATCTACTGTGAAATTTAAAGTTCAAAATTATACTTGGTATCGTCACATAAAATTAAGAAATGATTTGCATGTTGTGGGCTATGCACCATTGGCACGAAACTGGTCAACGAAATTGACAATCATACTTTTCTTGCAGTGTTTGCAGAGGACCTTGACTTCATTTTGGAATACAAAGTGTTGACCCTCAGGGAGGACGTGAGATTTTTACAACGGGACGGTCAAAGGATCTCTCTGGGCACCGGGCTGTATTCATCTGTGTACTTGGCACGGAACTGTAACAACAGAAAGTAAGCTTTTACAATGGGAAATTATTTATAGTTGAGACTTTGCTCATGCGCATTGTCACGGAATGCTAAGTAAATAGATCCACCACTGCGCTTAGAATTTGATTTCATAAGTTGCAAGGAATATAGACGTAAAGCTTTCTTTCGTAGAAAACATTCTTATGCATTCATATCATATGCTCAATTGAGGGAAAGAGCTCGAGAACACTCCCAGATACATAAGTCTAATCTACATACAAAAAGATTAATAGACCACACTAAACATAGCACATACCACAGTCAATCGCTTCCGCATAGATGGCACAGTCATCGTTAGGCTTAGAGCTAGTGCTGTCCGCGACCAAAGAATCTTCCAACCTATTGAACGTGACACCGTTTGTCACGTCTCAGTCCTAGGATCCTACCATATACGTGAAGAAGAAAGTTCAGTCTGCCATATCTTTTGAGTTGTGTTACAAACACAGTAACCTTTCTGCTGTTAGGTAAAATAAAAGAGCATAAATGGTTATTTTTTCTTAAATTGACACGATAATGCTGCATTTATTTGTCCGTAATTTCAAAAAGAAAATGTCACGTGATACCATCTGAAATGGGCTGAGATCCATTCTCCTCCATAGTTAAATGATGCCGTCTGAAATAGGCCAGAATCAAACTTTTTAACAACCAACGTCGCCTTAGTCAGATACCAGCTGTGAGGTGTATTTTTAAAGCGAGTCGGGCGCAAAATATGCCGGTTACGATATTTTCGTTCTTCTCAAGGAATTGAAAACATATAGCTTTATTTGTTGGGTACTATAAAAAGTTCATCTGTCGTACGTTTGGCTTGCACAATTGTTCGGTCTTTAGAAATCTGTAGCAGTAACTTAACTGAAATGTTTCGAAGCTACATATATCTCTCGTAACATAACTATTTGATTTTTAGGCTGCTAGCCGTCAAAATGCTGGACTCGGCTACAAGCTCACGAGCACGAACCAAAGACCCTGAGCTCGCACGAACAGTGGTACTGGACGAGGCTATGAAACATTACTATGCTAGCAGCTACTCGGCATTTTTTCCGCGCTTTGTCGGTATCGTACAGTCGAGTCCTGGAGACTACATAGGCATTGCTATGGAGTTCGTCGGCATGGACAACACGAGCCTGGCATCACTGACCCTACTGAAGGCCTTGGCTCGCTCCGACCAACTTCGACTGACTCGCAAAGATCTGGCCGAGATCTTCTCCCAGGTTGCTCAGGGCATGAGTGACCTTCATAACTCAGGTATGACCTTCAACGATATTCATTTTGGTAATATTCTTATACAGAAGCAGGGAAATTCAGTGATGGAGGAGGGGGAGTGGCGAGCCTTCATTATCGACGTCGGTAGGTGTTTGCCCATAGGGCATCCCACTGTCATAGATTACACTAAGTACGAGTTTGGCCCCCATTCCATTTTCGCTCCCGAACTGTTTGATAAGGACGGGACGCATGAGAGTCACTGCGACATGTTCACGTTTGGAAGGTATCTGAATGAGTTGGTGGCTAGTCGTCCTGAACTGAATGCCAGCTTGTTCAAATGTATTGGTAATCGCTGTTCCGCAGTGGATTCTGAGAAAAGGTATGAATGCTTTAGAGAAGTGAAACTGTATTTTAACGCTTTAAAAAATTACTACGCTCGAAATGAGAGCACCTGTTAATTGACGTCATCATGCTTCTACCTTTCGTTGTTTTGGGCCAACTAAAAACGGTACATTGTTTCATTGGCGGCTTCGTCACAAGTGTATAAGACAATCATTCAAAATTTTCATCATATCAAGTACTTTTCAGCCCTTCCAAAATGTTTATTATTACCTAAATCTCGTTACTGGATTACTCTAGACTCCAAAAGAATGCAAAATTCGATTTTCTTGCGTTTCATCGAGAATCATCAATGATTTGGAATCACCAATGATTTGGGTAGAAGAGTTTTTTGCGCGTAAAAAATGGATAGTGATCACACTGAAGTCGCTGTTGATGGGCAATAAGATTCTCCTTGTCCGTATTGTTTAACTGCTGGTAACAAAGAATACTGTCTGTTGATATAACGGGTTGTTTCGCTAGAGAATTGTATATCGTGAGTGTAAAGAGTGAATGTGTGTTCATCTCAGTGTAAATATCTCTCGAGTATTATGTATATTATCTTTCTAGTTCGTCATTGCACACAAAAAATTAAAACAGATAAAAAGTCTGATTGAGTGAGCGACAGTAATGGGGCTCATGTTGAGTACATTGTTCAAGCTGGTAACATCACAAAACAGAAAAAATCGAGACAAAGACTGAATGCTCATCTCACTGTAATTATCTCTCGAATATTATATATATCTTTTTAGTTTGTCATTGCACACAAAAAAATTAAAATAGATAAAAGTGTGTGAATGAGCGAAAGTGGGGTACAATGTTCAAGGTTTCACGAGGGGCGTACCCCAATGTCCAAAGTACAGATATTTGTAATAGCCCTAAAATTGATGGTCATATTTTCCGTCCGCCATAAAGTGCAGTATTGCTATGTAAATGCACTTATTCGGATCACTCTAGTTTTCATCGCGAGATTCTTACGCCAACGGAACTCGGCCCTGTTATCAATATTTCCTTCAAAATTCTTATCAAATCGTGTTTTTCTTGTGAGCATTTAGAGTGATGTAAAAGGTGAGTATAGGGTCGCGGTGGTTCCATCGACATTTCTACCATCGCCAAAGGAGGGGAACGTCACACAAGTAGTTTGGCGGACTTCACGCACCTTTGTGTTATTTGATTTGTTGACGTGATAGTTGCGGAGATGGTGTGGGTTGGGTCGCGGAGGTTCCATCTCCGCTACTGTCTCCCTACGTCTCAGCACTTTACCGTATTTCAAGAAAATGCCTTTACATTAGAAGAGGTTTTCAAATAACGTAGAAAATATATCTGAAACTAAATAAGGCGATCCAGATCCTCCCAAGGATACTATTGTTTCATGAAATGAAGAATATAAATCGGTAAATAAAACAACAAGAATGGATCAACTGAAATTTGAAATTTTCGGATGTAACAACTTCCTTTATCAACAAAAACAGAAATAAAGTAAAATCAAACACAAAATGACAATTGACATATAAGATATGGTGTAATGAAAATGATACATTTTTGCGTAAAAAATTCAATGACATATTTTAAGAAGTTTTTATGTTCAATCCATGAGGTTCTATTGTATTCAGTTTGTCTAT